>CM076573.1:948787566-949167344 GCA_034641835.2 Pinus albicaulis
ATCAAGGGAAGTACAAAGGAACATTCAATTTAATTTTTATTGGATTTCTAATTTTAAACAGTGTACATTTATCACAATGATTATCTTTGATGGTATTTTGATATCATATTTATATTCTTCTTTGAATTTTCCATATAGATTTTTTTGGCATATTGGGGTCGAAGATGTAGATATATCGATTGGAAATGGCATTGAAACAATAAAAGGGACTCGAAAATTGCATTCAATTAAAACAAAGTTGTCCACAAATGTGTTTGCAATGGGTAAAAGAAAATAGTCTTGGTTTTTGCATGTTTGCATAGACAACACAAAATCCAATGATGTTTTTGAAAACAAAATGTATGTAAAATATTGGCAACATACAGAGCTAAATAAAAAGGGGAAAATGTTCGTTGCAAGGTTTGAAGAAATGCAATCAGAGGAGACTACAATATCATCTGATGGTGATCGAGTTTCTGATCTTGTTAAATAAGGTAACATTTCAATTGATTTCAAATGATAGAGATATAGAAATAGATAATAAAATCAAGTACATGTACGTTAATTTTAAAGTTAAATTTTCATGTTAATTATGATCTAAATTTAAATACATAAGTTTATTTTACTATGCAGGAGATGTTTTTGCTGTAATTGCACCTACTATCAACGATGAAAATGTGAAGTATTATTTGATGTGTTGCATTGAACGAAAGATGAAATTATTAGAAAACTATAATGACCACGGGTTTACATATGACAAAGGATTTATTATACTGAAAGGTTATTTTTTCAGACAAACTAATCAAAGTGGGGATTTTCTTTACTTTCAAGACTATGAACCTGATGTCATAAGTTGTCAATATAGTCACTTAGTGTGTGCAGCATGCATAAAGTTGATAGAAGTTCAATCAAATAAAAAAACGAAAATTAAGAAATGGAAAATGTCAAAAGCTGATCATGAACAGATCATTGAAGATGGAATTCCATTGGAATTTTTTTGATTGAACTGCCCAACAATTTCTTCTCTTTGGATTCATGTTTTAGAACTTCCATAACTCAACTAAACATTGAACTTCATTTTTATGTTATATGTAAAAGTGTTTGCACATGTACATTGTTTTGGTACATGCACACGAATAATTTATACACGTGTACACATACACATGTCTAGATTATCTAGTCTAAACGATTTCATGCATTCTCTCGTACAATTTGTCATAATGTCATATTTGAAAAATGTACATATTTGTGTATCTAGCATAGTTGATATAATGCAAATTTGAAGTTGCACGATTTTTTTTTAGACGTGTGTGTCTATTAGAAGTAAATTATAATATTCATTTTTGAATGCAAAATGTGTGGTACGTGTTTTGTAATTTCCAGTTTACTATAAAATGAAAGTAGATTTTCTATGTGCATTGATGAAAAATGTTGCATGTACTGGATATATATGTTTTAGAATGAAATCTTAAAATTTTATGATTGTTTGACACATCTAAGAAGACCTATAATCCTATGATTGTTTTTAGATATATATACATCGACATGTATTGTACTTCAATCATTTTAATATATATTCAAACATGTACTTAAATAATTTTTATGTACATATATTCATGTGAACTTTTTTTTTGTTTGTAAAATGACAACTTGAATTTTAAAAACAAATCATTATATCACAATCTCATTCCAAATGTAGTTCAACCATTCAAAAGTTGAGTTTTAAAAACAAAACATTATATCACAACATTACTTCACATGCCAAATGTAGTTCAACCATCCAAAATATACACATTGTGAAAATGTAATTTGAAATTTCCATCTAGAGGTTCATTTTATATTTAACAAATAAAATGACAACTTGAATTTTAAAAACAAAACATTATATCACAACATTTGATCACACACCAAATGTAAATATCCAAAATTTAAAATCATTCTTGACAAGAGTAAATGTAGTTTAAAACTATATATCCAAACAATAAAGTATGTCCAAAATTTGTATAGAAAAGTAAATATATGGCTGCATCTAGATAAGACTATATATAAAAAAATAAATTTAAGACTAGATCTATCAAATATAATGTTTCACACATGTGCATCATCCATCAAATACATATGGATCTAGTGTCTCTCCCAACAAAGTCCTGATCTTCGAACTATCCTGTGAAGCACGGGGAACCTGTACACAATGTGTACAAACATTAAAATTTAATGTTTTAAAATTGAATGAGAATATAGAACTTCATGTGAAAAAAAAATTGAAAAATAAATAAATTATGCAATACCTCATGAGGTCCCCTTTCCATTGTGTTTTGTGGCTCGTCTTATAAAAATTCCTCCACAGGAAGTTCATCTTCCACAGTAAACTGTACAATATATATATATATATATATATATATATATATATATATATATTAAAAATTTTCAAATGAAAATGCATATATAAACTAATTTTCAATAATATGAAAAAAAGTTAGACAACTTGTTCAAATGGTTCAAATGGTGTGGATGTTCCTATCTCCAGCATACTCTCCATCACTAGAGTCCGTGGAGAAGGGAAATCATCTCCAGGAACCTAAAATTCAAAATTTTTAAATTAATTAAATAACTCAAGATCTATATCTCAATTTATAATAAAACTTTTGAACTTCAATTTATACTTATAACTTAAACATATATTTAAGTGAAAAATTGAATACTTGTGATGGTGGATCTGGCGCATCTCCTAAGGGTGGCTCCGAAAGAAAATCTTCAGAAACCTAAAATTCAAAAAAATTAAAATAACTCAAGGTCTAGAGGTCTCATTTTGTAATGGAAATTTTGAGCTAGAATATATAACTTAAAAACATATTTAAAAGTGAAAAATTGTTCATACTTGTGATGGTGGATTTGGCACATCTCGCAAGGAAGAAGAAGGTACTTCCATCCCAAAAATATCGGACGGAATCAGAATCTGTGAACATCTAATTATATATACATGTACATGTGTGCACAATTATTTATTTTAAAAATAGTTCATTGTGTTTCGATAAATATAATAATAGATAAAAAATAATTGTACATCATCATGTTCACTTAGAAAACACTAACATTTACCAACATATCATCTTAATGGTGAGAACCATCTTTATGTGATTGATGGTGAGACCCATCTTGATTGTGTGAACCGAAGGCTCCGACCATGATATAAACATCATCTTCATTCATCAAGCGTGACAAATGCAAATGGTGTTAACATATAATGATACATTTTTGTTAGATTTTAATGTATACAAATAAATGTACGTATATATGTATTTATCACAAATTGTACATGTGTTAAAATAATCACCCTAACCATTAACACATACCGATCCCATGCCCTCTTGCTCATAAATAATTAGGTCAAGCCAACCATTGCGACAATTATTTGCATATGTTCTGAGATATTTAACACTCATGTTGTCTATCTCTTCATCTGTATAATACACAAAATTAACGCGTGCATTCTCACACGCTCTTTGTAGATTTAGAGAAACATCAACTCCACCCAGCCTACTCTAAAAATTGTCAATGATGGCATCCCTTGTTTCTCGACTAATTTGAGAAGTGGCGTCCATCTCTGACCGCAAATTTTCGACACAAAGAGGTCGACTAACCAATGGTGGTTCAGGGCGAGGAAACTCAGCATCACGCTTAGCGTCCCTACGGTCAAACAATCGACCTTTCCCAGGACCAAAAAATTTAGAGGGAATGCCATTATAATTGGGTTTCATTCCTAAAAAGAATTCTGCATAAAACAATTTTGCAAAATATATCGGAACCTCATCGTTCCATGGGAGTCTTCCATAGGAAACAAGGTGTCTATCATAAAAATATCTAGCTATATTAGGGTGTTTGAAATATTGCATCTTTATCATATTTTTTTTTCAACCCTCCTTTGAAGTTAAATATGGACTTGGCCATTTCTGTTGTAACTCTTTGTTTAACAACCTCCCATGTATCGAGACCCATCACTGTTTCCTTTCTTTTTCTCATCACTTCTATAAAAGTATCAGTGGTTTTCCCAAGCTTTAGGTACACATCTACTAATTCGCTTAAAGGGCGAGTAACTATTTCCAAGCTTTGTTGACTCTCAGCAGAGAGAGTCAAAGACACAATATCTCTCTTCAATTTTGAATGAATATTTTGACACCTTTGTAAGGTGCATTGCTGCATGTTTGATTCGCAAGGTATATCGGAAATTTCAGACAGATAAGTCATGGTTGGTGGACAAACTTCTTCTTGAATGACACGTTTTGTCCTACGTATTTTTCGAGAAACATATGGAGCAACATTTTCACCTTCTGCATCAATATATAAAATTTTATATATTAAAAAAAAATATAAACAAATTTGTACAAATTGAATGAAAATAATATTCATATTGATAACCACTCAATATGGTTGGCTATCATATTTCCCACCCTAAGACTGTTGAGAACCAGAACGACCACTGATTGGTTGAGAACCAACACGACCATCCATTGATTGGCCTCTAGGGGAATGCATATCACCACCTTCACGAAATTCGCCACCGCCTATTGGTGGCCCTCCAAGGGAATGTGTACCACCACCAACCTCACGAGATGAGACAAAAACTTCATTAAAAAATATGAATTTATAATCAATTCAAAAATACCTTCATACATATAAATACATGTACATATCCATTGATTAAATTTCGTGAACCATACCACGATTGTGTGAACCATGGCCACGCAAACCATGACCATGCTCCGTTGATGGAGTAGACACCCTTGTCCTCCTACCTCCTAAAAAAAATGAAACTTATTAACAACTAATTTAACTCACAAAATTGATAAAAAATAAATTCCATATATACACACATGTATGTATAGAGATAAGATTATATTTAAATACCATGAACATCCCTCGATCCATGATCCCCCTCTCTCGTAGAGATATGGGATTTTATTGATCTTCGCATTTTATCCTCCATGATATATGTGGATAAATCTATAGTGGACATTTACAATTATTTTTAAATTACTATTTAAAATAAATTCAAAAGAAATTTAAAAATATTAATGCAATTTAGTGTACACAAATTATGTAAAACACAACTTTCAAAGCCTTTCATCCTCCATGATATATATGGATATATCTATAGTTGATATTTACAATTATTTTTAAATTATCATTTAAAATAAATTCAAAGGAAATTTCAAAAAATTAGTGTAATTTAGTGTACACAAATTATGTAAAGCACAACTTTCAAAGCACTAATTAATGTGTGAAACTTAATTTAAACAATTTTTTTATAAAAATGTTAAGCTCACCAAGTTGCGCTTTACATGGTGGGAGCACACTTGGTATATAATTGGAAAAAACTCATGTTCATTAACAAAAAACATGTGAAACTCCATTTAAACAAAAAATTGTTGAAGTCCTCACATTTTAATTTTATAAAAATGTGAAGTTCACCAAGTTGCGCTTTACATGGTGGGAGCACACTTGGCATATAATTGAAAGAAAAACACATGGTCATTAAAAAATATGCATTTATAAGTAAAAAACACACCCATATCAAAGATATGTTACAATGTCCATCAATAAAATTTGAAGGAGAGCGTCTTAACACTAATTCATCTTTGAAAGATGAATCTTGAATTTTTGAAGAAGAGCGTCTCAGGTGAATCTTGAATTGACATTGCCCCGTATAATACTAATTCATCTATTAATTCATATTTGATAGATGAATCTTGAATTGGCATTGCCCCACACAATAGATCAACAGACATCTTATTAACATTTGTACAATTTCTTATACTAAAAAATTGAAATTGGCTAACAATATTGTTTGCTTTTCCATGCAGTTGTTTTAGCCTCTCCTTCTTAACTTGGTACACACCTTTCATCTGGTTGCACACAAGTTCAGAATTAGTGAAAACTACAATTCCATTTGATCCATACTCCCTAGCTGTTCCCAAGCCTTTTATCAATGCAATATAATATGCCTTGTTGTTTGTTTTTCTTCCTATTATATTCATTTTCCTTTGGAGGACCTTGTTAATCGCAATATTTCAAAGCACATATGTAATCAAGTCTTGTGTTGACATTTATATCTTTTTTTTCATTAATTCTCTCTTTTATATTTTTTTCGATGCTTAAATATCCACTTGTTGACAAACTCCAATTTTGATCTATATCACTCGACAAATCTCACTAGATTCCATTTAAGACACTTAACATATTCTAGATCGTCCCTTCGACGATCTCCGAGTTCCATCATGCATGATTTCGCCATTCAACTTCCAATATTTTGTAAAAGGCCCGTTATAAGTTCTTTTGAATATTTAAAACATCCCCACTTCTCCCTAACTGCTTTAACAAATATTTTTACCTTGCTCCATGTAACTTCTAACCTCTAAAAATTATGATCTAGTAGATGGATCATTAGGGCCACTGAGAAATCTGAGGAGGATCTTCAATGACCTAAGCATGGTCTAATTAGTAAAATATTTCCCCCATCGATCCATCTAATGATATTAATTATGTTCCCCATTTGTCTGAGGAGGATCTTCAATGACCTAAGCATGGTCTAATTAGTAAAATATGTCCCCCATCGATCCATCTAATGATATTAATTATGTTCCCCATTTTTACCACCAAAAGACATTGGAGACATGTTTTTGTTATACGAGTATATCCACAGACTTCCTCATTCCAAGCTCCCACTGGAGGTCACTTCAAGCAGAACAAAGACAAGTGTAGTTTCAAATCGAGTTGCTTATCTCCATCGAAACCTTACAAACACTAGATTTAGGCTTAGTAAAGTTTCATTCCTTTTTTGTGTTGGTGTTTGGGTCTAAGCTCTCAATCATGGCACCCACCAGCTCATATAACTAGGATCTGAGGCTAAAAACCCCTAATCCCCAAATTTCCAAAGCTTTTTCCAAGTCAACCTCAAAGTTATAACACTTTCACTAAGCTTGCAGGTTACTTTCAAGGACTAAAATTGTCTACATTTGGACAAAAAATTTTCTCAAAGACCTATAAAATCTTATAAACATTCAATTTCCTATAATGGAAATTCCAAAACAATGCCCACAATTACTTCTCTAAAGAAGACAAGGAAATAACACATGGAAAAATCCATGACTTGACCCAACTGAATGAGATCATGTTCACTCCTAGGGGACTACAAATTCAAACTCCAACTCTAACCTATTACAAATAGAGAGGCCAATATTCACACTTATCTCTATAGAATACATAGTTTCCTATCATTGAAGAACTTTCAAGTCTTCTGATTTCAACAAGGATATAACACAATTATTTCTTTCCACAATTGGCTTGGTAAAGACCATGAACATAACAAAATTAATAAGATCTCAACTTAGATTATACATTATACTTCATAAAACCAAACATCTCACAACCATCATATTAGGTAGCATACTCTAAAGAATACTTTTGTATACAACATCCATTCATAAAATAAATAAAAAACTACGAACCAAGCACAATTTTACATTTTTTAGCTCATCATTACAACATACTCAATAACCCGACATGGAAACATTCATTAATCTTTGAACAAGTAAAGCCATTTCATTTAAGAGAAAAAAATACACTTAGCTATGTCTCTTTCAACTTTTTTGGAAGGTAAATATGGGAGAGCCACTTTCCACCCAACCATAGGCGCGACTACACTATTTTTTTCTTGCAGTAGCCATCCCTAAGCCAAAATTGATGCCTTAAGAGGAAAATCACTCAGGGAATTAATTGGGTTCAAATAGGGTAGAGGACATGAACAACACTCTCCTTCACTAGCATAAATCAATATGTTTCCTTTCAACCACTATGTTAGGGTCTATTAATGTTTACAATGCTTCCATAATGGGCTCACAAAACACAAGAGGGGTCCCTTCTTTGATCCAACAATTCTTTGTTAATTCCCCTTTCTTAGTTCCTTTTCGGCTTAATTCGGACAAATCAATAAAAAAATCTTCTAACCCTCTAGCTTAGGCTAAAATATTCAAGATTGACTTCTCTTTTTGGATAAAGAATGGAAAATTAGTTGATTTGTGAATATTAGCCCCTAAAATTTTCCCTAGTTTGGTAGGTTTTCTTCAATTAGCATTATTCCTTACATCTCTTGCACAGTTCTATTCTTTCTTTCAACAACACTGTTCTATTGTGGAGTCCTTTCTATTGAAATATGTCTCCTAATCCCACATTTTTCACAAAATTCATTGAATTAATCAAAAGTAAACTCTCCTCCTCTATTTGATCGTAAACATTTGATATTTATAACAATGTAATTTTCAACTAAGGCTTTAAAGGTTTCAAATTCTCAAATTCTTTGTACTTCTATTTAAGGAAAGTAACCCATGTCATTATTTTATAATCATCAATTAGAAGCATAAAGTATATCTATCCTCTTAATGTTTGTGTTGTTGTAGACCCATAGAGGTCTATATGAACAAGTTCCAATGGATTTGTTGATTAGTACTATTTTTTCTTGAAGTTGACTCTAGTATAATTCCCATGTTAACATGGTTTTCAAATACTATCACTTTGTTATGATATCTTTGGCATATATCTCACTAGTGGTTTTGTTGATATATACTTTTTTTTTGGTAAGTTGAGCTAATCTATTAATTTCAAAAACATAGAGTTACATATGCTATAGGTTGGGTTGGTAAGCTATGCTTAACCAATCCTAGCCTTTCTTACATTTTTTCTGGGTTACCTCAGGGGAGGAAACCAGCCCAGACAAAACTTAGAACCAAGCAGAACATTATGCGCAATTGCGCTGACAGAACTAAAAACTATAAAGTAGATGATAACAGACAGGCCTTGAGGGCGAACATGACAAAAAACATACAAAAATAGAAACATTGCGCAAACGTTATTCATCCTCTTCATCATTACCACTGGGGTTCTCCTCTTCAATGGGGCAGGAAGGGGCCTATGTAACAACTACTTCCACATCGGCTTTAGTGCGTTTGGGAGTGCACACAGGAGCACAGAGGATAAGGGAGTCAGGGTCTACGCCATCTAGAATATGCTTCCAAATGCCATCGAAATCCATGACCCAGATGTTCGTGTCCTCATATTCTTTCTCCGGAGTCATCAAAGGGTTAGGTTTGCGATGCGGAGAATGCGTACTAGGAGAGGAGGTGGACCTCCTCGTACCTCGACCACCTCTTTGCACAGCTTGCCTGGAAGATTTCGTGCACTACTCAGGATCATGTATTTGGCTTGCAAAGGTGCTGGGAGAGGAGCCATCAATCGACTCAAGGTGATTATCTTCTCTACGATGATATCCACTCAAGAGAGCCCTCTTTGACCTCCGCAGATGGTACGTTGTCGAAGTCTGGGAGCCATTGTGCACCTGGGATGGGGTGAGTAGGTCAGGAGAAACATAAGTGCCTAGGGCCACGGAGGGGAGACAAGATTCACTCTGGGGCTGAAGGGCCAACAATATCTGGGGGACAGGTTCGCAGGATGGAGTGTGGAGATCTGAAGGGCACTGCGCAGGTCCATGCTAAGACAGAGGCTTGCAGTTGATTGAGGTTAGTGAGAAGCCAAATCAGAGTGAGGAGAGGGAAAAGAGAAGGTAACATGCTAAGAGAGGAAATGGGCCGACAATTTGGAGTTATAAAGGGGCTGGAGTGAGATCTCTCAGGATGGCGATGAGTGGCCTTCGCATGGATCTGCGTGTTGAGCTTGATCACCGAAGCAGGTGCATGGGAGGAGGTAAGGCTGTGATGATGGTTAATCATGAAAGACATTAATGGTGATAGAAGCAAGGTGATGTTCAGGGCTAGGTGACTCAGTACCCGTCTGCTCGTCATCATTTCTGGTTTTTCGTGGATCGTGCGAGGGGCTACCAGTAATTTGATCCACTGTAGGTGAAGTGTTGCGTTGGATATCTCCATCATTCATGTGGGGAGAGGTGTGATTGTCACTTGTGTCCATCCTGTCACCCGCATCCGGGGGTTGTGGATCCTTCTGAATGAGAAGGAGACAATTCTATCTGAGTATAGCCTCCTCAACCTGCGCAAGATTTGAGTGATATAGAGCACAGTTGCTTTCCACCCCTTTGTTTGAAATATTATCAACAACAAAGTTGGCTTTCTTGCGCACGTGACCAAAAGTGATGGCTCTGTGATTGTGAAGTAGCAGTTCCAATAGTGTGAGCTTGTGGGCAAGTCTCCAACTGTTGGAGAATTTTGAGGAGGTCGTGCATTGAAGGATTCTGGTGGCAACCATCGTTATTATTTGCAAGTATCCCTCTATTTCTAGAGGGAAGAAGTGGAATTCAATGGATATTTGAATACCCTGTATCATTCCTTCCAGTTCAGCCGAGTTATTACTGTCCCATCCAATATTCCCATAGTAGATTCTGAGTGGATCTCCTTGAGTTTTATTGATGATACCTCTGAAACCTGCATTACCTGGTTTGCCTTTGGATGCCCCATCAAAATTGCATTTGAAGAAGCCTTTGGAGGGAGGAAACTAAGTTTTAGGAGCAGGAGTTCTACCGATGCTTCTGGGAGTGATGTCCACGGGAGTGTTTAAACTCATTTTCTAGTTGTTCCATATGTGACATTCAGTTGCTATGGTGGGTAAGTCCTCTTTACTCTAAGAATATAGGGTAAGAGGTTCTGCGAGGTTGTTGTAAATCATATCCCAGAGCTGATCATGAGTGGAGGCCTTGTCCTTGAAGATGCGGGAGTTTCGTTCCTTCCAAATGTTCCAGATGAGGATACCCAGAATGATCTTCCATAGTCTATTTAGAAGGGTACTGGTGTAAGGATTGTCTTGCGAGCTACTGATGGTGTTGATAATGTTACCTCTAGCACGATTGGAATGACGACATAAGATGGAAATTATGTCCCATAAAAAAATGGTAGTAGTACATTGGTCCAGCAGGTGGTCGATGGTTTCCGAGTCACCCTGACATAGAGGGAATTTGGAGGGCCATATGAACCCTCTTTTCAAAAGATTCTCCCATGTGAGGATGCGTCGTTTGTTGAGCAGCCACAGAAAAGTGGCTATTTTGGGCCATAGATTGGCTTTCCAAATCTTTTTCCAGATGTTGTCAACTGGTCCAGGATCCTGCTGATGAAGCATGTTGTAAGCTTCCTTGGTTGTGTAAAGTTTCGCTGGGCAGATGCCCCCAGCGGAGGATATCAGGTCCAATTTGACTGATTTTTTGTGCTAAGCTCCTCCTAGATTTACAGGTAGCTTTCATTGTACCGATTTCTTAAACATCTTCTTGTGTGTATCCATTGTACCTTAGTCTTGGGAGATGTCGTCGAGTCCGAGAAGTCTTGAGCTTTACGGTAATGCATTTCTTGGAACCTTTGCACTCCCAAAGAGGTTCCTGAGAGAATGGAGGAGAGTCTTGGCATATGTTGCCAAGAATCCTCCCAGAATCTGGCTTGGTACCACTTCGCAACTCCCAGAAGCTGTGATTTTAGATTATACTTTTTGATTGTTATCCGCTTTCCAGATTTGGGAGCTAGCCAGATATAAGTTGCACCTAATGAGATCCTCCTTTGGCCAATAATCCACATACTTAGTAGCCCATAGGTTGGCCCATGGGGTGTTGGGGTTGGAGACCCATTTCCACTAGATGTTGGTCGCCATTTTGGTATTTCTGTGCTCAGGATCCCAAAGCCCTAAACCTCCTTGACGTTTAGAGGTGCGAACATCCTTCCAATTAACTAAGGCCCATTTTTTCTTTCCTTTTGTGCCTCCCCAAAGAAACGACTGTTACAGATCGCACATGTATTTCATGACCCATTTGGGAGCTGCAAGGATGGAAAAGAGGTAGATGGGGAGAGATTGCAGGATGGATTTAATGAGGACAAGAAAACTGGCAATGTTGAGGGAATGATGACTCCAGATGGAGAGGCGAGTTTCCATTTTTTCTAGCAAAGCTCTCTAGGAGGAGTGATTGATGGCTGAGTTAGTTAGCGGAGCTCCCAGGTATTTGAAGGGGAGAGAACCAATAGAGAAACCAAGGATGCAGGCAATAGTACGTTGGGTTTGAGGGGGTATGGAAGAATAATATCTACGATTTTTCACATTCAACCTTTGTGCCAGAGGCTTCAGAGATGGAGTCAAGAATGACTTTGAGGGTATGAGCATCTTGAACTGAGGGGTAGCCCATGATCAATTTTTCATCCACAAATTACTGGTGAGAGGAGGGAGACAGGTTGTGGAGAGGTAAACCAAGCAAGGCACCAGTATATATAGAGATCTTGATAAGGAAACCCAATACTTTGGCCATGATAATGAAGATGAAGCGAGATAAGGGGTCCCCTTGTCTTATGCCTCTTGTGGGGTTGAAGGTGGTAGAGGGGATGCCATTAACCAAGATGGACTGAAAGGGAGATGTGATGAGACTCATGATCCATCTAACCCAGGTGTGATGGAATCCAAAGGCTAAGAGGACATTTTTGATGTAATCCCAGCTGAGTTTGTCAAAAGCTTTGGATAGGTCAATTTTGAGAAGCATGCTTGGATTTTTGGTGGTTTTGAGTGAGTGGATAACTTCATGGGTTAAGATGATGCCATCAAGGATCTGTCTCCCTTCCACATAGCCAGTTTTCTCCAGGGAGATGATGAGAGGCAAGAGCTTCTTCAACCGATTTGCTATGACTTTGGATATAATTTTATAAATGACATTGCAAAGAGATATAGGTCTGTACTTACTTGGAGAGGCAACTCTATCTTCTTTTGGAACCAGAGTGATGAAGGTGGAATTTAGCACAGGTATCAGCCAGTGAGTGGACCAAGATTCCTCCACCACTTCCCAAACCTCGTTTTGGATGATATCCCAGAAGAAGTGGAAGAATTTGGTGGTAAATCCATAAGGACCTGGAGCTTTCCTTGCTTTCAGTTGGAATACTGACTATTCTACCTCTTCTAGAGTGGTATCAGCTAGAAACATCCTATTATGATATTCCGTTATCAACTTGGGGATGTGTTGGGTGATTTCACCAATGGCTTCCTACCTTTGGTGGTTGGGTTCCTGAAGAATGTCCCTGAAGTGATTGCACAACTCCTCTCTCATGGTATCATGCATTTCCAACCTTTCCCCCATTTGGTTCTTGCATACTGTGATTCTGTTATGCATCCTGTGTTGAATGGTGTAGCGGTGGAAGAATTTGGTCTTTCTTTCCCCCTCTTTGAGCCAGTTGATCCTTGATTTTTGTTTCTAGAGGGCTTCTTCTTGGTTCCTTGTTTCTTCCAGCTGAGTTGTTAGAAGTTGCTCCTAGTGAGTTGTCTCAGCTGTGCATCCCTCTTGGATGATATTCTGTTGCAGCTTCTTCATTTTCTCCTCCACGTCTTTCTGATCTATGAATATATTCCCAAAGGTTGTTTTTTTCCAGAATTTCAGTTGACCTTTGATATGTTTCAGTTTTGTCTAGAACTGGAGCATTTTGGTGCCTTTAGGTGGTGCTAAGGAAGACCACCAGTTGGAAACCATTTCCTTGAACCCCAAGTGACTGAACCAACAATGTTCAAAGCGGAAAGGTTTAGGAGCATGCTTACTAGGTTGGAGCCATTGGAGTTGTATTGGCTAGTGATCAAATCCCGCCGCTAGGATGATGGTGGTATCCAAGTTACCTTCGAGGTGGATAAGATCATCGGTGATGATGAATCCATACAGAAGAGAGGCTATCCAGTGGGTACCACCTCTCTTGTTGTTCCAAGTGAAGAATCCACTGGAGGTGCGTAGATCAATGAGGTGATTTCTTTGAATCAATTTTTTGAATCCATTACTGTCTGATTCCAGATGAAACCCACCACCTTTATTTTCCTGGAGGTTGGTTATCATGTTGAAATATCCCCCCAATAGCCAGAGAGGGAAGGATCTCTATTTATTGATTTCCTCTAGATTATTCAAGAGCGTCAGTTTTTGTTGCGCATTTTGCAGAGAGTAGACATTAGTGAGCAGTCCATGGATGTCCGTTCCAGTTAGGTGAAATTTGGCATGAATGAAATGTCTGTTGACATAAAATTTCTCTAAGGAGATGATTTGAGGGTTCCAGATGATGGCTAGTCCTCCAGATGCCCTGTTTCAATCAAACGCTATTGTATTACTATCTTTCCATATCTTTTTAAAGATGGTTTCAAGAGTAGAGCTGGAAAATTTGGTTTCTTGGATGTAGAATATTGTCAGATTTTCCTTAGAAATAATTTTCTTTATGATCCCGTTCTTTGTGGGGTTGTTGAGCCCTCTGATGTTCCGGAGATGAGCTTCATGGGATATAGTTGGAGGTGAGGGCATAGAATCTGGTCAGCTTGGGGAATCGCCCAAATTCCACCATTTCTTTCCCATTTCTATGGTTCTCTACAGGGATGTTTTCCTACATTTTTTGCGGGACTCTTTCATGAAGTAATATGTGTTCATGATCGTGCCTCCCTTTATACTCAAGGAGGGGAGCCGCTGAGATATGGCTAGGATTTTCTCCATTTTTTGGATTTGTTGATCCGGGATTGATCTGGAGTCCTTATTTTTGCAGGCTTCCTCTGGCCCAACAAGATCCAAGCCTTCCAGATCTATGATTTTTTATTCTTCCTCCATAGCTTCTAGGATCGATTCCATGATCGGTTCTTTTCCCTTTGTCAAACTGTTATCCTCTACATCATTTTTGCTGGGTGGTTTTAAGAAGGTTTCAAGTGGAAACTTATGCTGCTGAGCCTTAGAGGACTAGGCCTGCGCAGTTGAGGTACTCCCAACTTCATTGAATGGTTTGGTTTCGTTTTCATTTAACTGATTAAGGGTAGTGAAGATGTTGCTGGTGGTAGCTCCTTTTTTATTTTGATGAGGTGTAGCTCTCTTGTTATGTATTTTTTTACTTGCTACCTTTGTGAATCCTTCTGCCTCCTGTTCGTTGGATTCCTTTTCAGTTGTAGCTTTCCTGTTTAGGGGACATTTTTTGAAGAGATTCCCATGTTGGTGAAATTTCCTACGTCTAAAAGGTATATGCTCATAATCAATAGTTTGTGTCCACTCAAAATCTTCATGCATCAGACTCACCTCTCCTGGTAGCAGTTCGACTAGGTTCAAGTAGATGCATATGCGAGCATAGACCATGTAGCGATTGATTTTGGTTTCTTCTGTAATCTTGACGAACTCGCCTAAGGCATTGCCAATATCTATAAGGGTGAGCTCGTCCCAATACTCCTGGGGGAGAGAGTTTAGCCAAACCCAGACCGGTGCCCAAGTTAGATCATGTTTGTCTGGGTTGAAGCGCTCACCTGTGGTCTCGAGGTATAGGCTCGTTGAAGAAATAGAGCTCTATCCATTAATCAATCGTTGTCTTCACGTGAAGAATATATCAAGAAGCTCTTTAGCGCACAAGCCATGGTCAATGTGCTTTGTCATTTCAGCAATCCATCCTCTTAGTCTTTTTTCGTGGGCTAGAAACCCATGAACTTTCCTATCAATGCATGATCTTTCATGAATAGAATTCTGCTAATGATGTGATGTGCAGGGAGTTCGATCACTATTTTATTGGAGTCCTTTGGAATGCATGTGGTTGATTGCGTGTTCATGTGTATTTCTTCTTATGTGTTATTCATCTGTGCTATGGGTGTCGCCCCTACGTTTTCTTGAGACAAAGCAGGTCATGGCCGATCACCGCATTAGCCCTGTCGCCGCCCGTCGGGAGGTCGGCTCGAAAGGGGTAGGCAACCGCCCTCAATCGGAGTCAATCATGTGAGCTCGTAGTCAGTTTGTGAGAGGTTGCGTGATCGGGGCTTCGGGAGAAGACCGCCAGGGCGCCCAACGCTAGAACCAACAAACCCTAGTTCATGGAGGCCTCCGCTCGCAGCTCCGTTAAGGTTTTTCCACCTCCAAATTTCAAAAGTTGATGATATATCTTTCTTTGAGGTTAAGATCTGTAGCCTCTCAATCTTATTTTCATTATTCCCCACCCCTAAGTTTAACTAGTCTTATTATGCATGTGAGTTATTTACAAAATCAACTATTATTCATTTAGTTACTTACTTAAATGCCTCAATGAACAAATAAAATTCTGACCATAAAAAAAAACATATTTCATATTTGTCACATTCAAGTCATTTAAAAGGAAAAAAAACAATATTATGTGTTTGAGTCATTTAGACCACCAACAATTATCTTTTAGTTAATAAAATCATTGAAAAAAATAAAATAAAAAAACTTATTATTTCATTTCATTATTAATTATTAAAAATAATGACATTTTTTTATTATTAATTTAATTAGGAGAATTAGATATGTTTGTTTACTATGACTATATATATGGGTGGACCAAGCCATTATCAACACCTCGCCCATACTTACCACATCATTATATCCTTAGATGACCAAGCCACTACCAACACCTACCCCATAGTTGCCACATTACTATCTCCTTGCTATCACTATACTCCTAAGTGGACCAAGCCACCTCCAACACCTACCACATCACTAGATCCTTAGATGACCAAGCCATCGCCAACACCTAGTTCATACTTTACATATCATTATATCCTTAGATGGACCAAGCCACCCCCAAAAACTAGCCCACAGGTAAACAACGAGGATTTGAAAAAAAGATGTCAAACTCACATAGATTATGTTAATGATAAACTCCCCAAAAAGATAATGTTATTTTATAAATTATGCTTCATTATATTATAAAATATAAATTTATTTTTTTAACAAATAATTATTCTTTAGTACAAAATAAATATTATATTTTAATGGCTAGAAAACATATCTGCATCTATTTAATTTGATGACATGATATATTTCTTCATGTTTTGAGGACATGATATATTTTTTCATCTTGCCCTAAAGATGAACCACATTAAATGGTTTGAAATGCGTCCAAAAATGAATTTTGATGCGATCATCTCTGGAAAAATATCTTAGTAATAAAAAATAACTTTATTATAATTATTTTAAATATCATAAATAAAAATAAAAATAAAAACTATTAATAATTATTTATATGATATTTTAGCGAATTATTTTATATAATAAAATGTTATAAATTACAAGCTACGAAAGTTAGTATTCATAGTAAAATTTTATTATTAATAATGTAAATCTTAATTGATATCTCTATTTCTATATATGAAATATAACCTATTTATTATTCACTACAATTTTGTATTGAATGATGAATATGAATAATAATTTTCATATAGTGTAGCATCCACTAGTAATATTGTGTAAAAATACAAAGGATTATATTTTTTTATGGAATTTATGAACATGTAACTTTCTAAACTACTATTCCATATTTCTTAACTGACTATTAGATAAAATCTTCATCATTACATCGAGTAAATTTAGTAAAGGAATAGTAAGTTACATAACCATTAACAACCACTCTCGTATCATATTAACATAAACTGCGTGATGTATCCTTGCATCATTTTCATGATTCTTTTAACTAGGTTAGTTAATCATATACTTGATAATGCAAATGTCATGTCATACAAAGAATCAACATCATTATAAATGAAACAATAGGTAAACACATCATTGAACACTGATATACCCTTGAAACCCCGTAGAGTGAAAACCAACAAACATTTAATTTTTTAAAATGCTCATGAAGGTGTTCACCCCTCACTCAATTGTTATAAGGTAGTCTATCTCTTGACTATTGTCATGAAATATTACAAAGAAATATCATATTAAATACAACATAACTAGCTATAAGCTATTACAATCATCATGATATATTGTACCCACAAATCCTTGAGCATTGTGTCTTTGCGGCATGGTTCTCCCCATCAGTGGATTATCCTACAACCAACATTCCTTCAATCTTCATAGACCATTAGTTTATTGTCTGCCATAATGTTAAACATATCCATATTTCGCATACGTCCCAATGCTTTTCTTCAACTATTACGTTATGCAAACTTTGATATCATGATTAGAGCACGTAGTAATCAAACCAATAATAAATATTCACTAGTGGTGCTTCAACATCTATTAATGTGCATACGTAAAATGTAAACAAAATATCGCGACATGTCTCATTTAACAACACTAAAAATGCATTCATTAAAAGCATATAACTATCAAAGTGTGTCTATATATAATTACCACATTAACCATTATTCTCTTTTCCAATGGAAAACCACTACAACTATCCATATTATTTAAAGGATACTAGCATCTTAGTTATAATATTTGTGCATGCAATTATATAAACTTTATTCAAAATAAACTAGCCCCTTAGCTATTTCTTTATATATGTAAATATGCAATATTTTCCAAAAGAACTAATACAATAGATAGTATTCTTATGAATGCAAATGCATAATATTTTCCAAAAGAATAATTTTAAAAGACGAGCTATTCACAATAGCTATTGTACATGAAAATACATGCTTTATTCTAAAATAAATAGTTATTATTTCTTGCATGCAACTACTTGTTTTTTCCAAAAGAAACTAACATGATAGCTATTCTTATTGCATGCAAAACACATATTTCTTTAAAAATGAAGCTAATTAAATCTTGCATGTAATTTTTTTTTTTCAAGGGATCAAATGCATAGCAACCATTCCTTCATGCATGCAAACACACATATTTATTTTACCAAAATATCTAACACAATAACTATTCCTTTTTGCATGCAAATACATAATTTTCTCCCAAAAGAAATCTAATACCATTGCTAATCCTCTTATGTGTGGAAATGTATATTTTTTTACCCAAAATAAGGCTAACACAATAGATATTATTTCTTGTGCATGTAACTACATATTCTTTTTCAAGAAGCTAGTATGGACTTGTATATTTTTACCCATATAAACATAAAAAATATTTTCAAGAAAAAATGAAATGAAATTATTCTACTGGGCACAAGAACCATTCAATATTTCAATGGAATTAAAAAAGTTACTTATATTTTTATGCGTAATCCTCTATTTGTTTCCATCTTCATATTTGAGCCTTCACATACACAACTTAAACTTCTCGTAGGCATTAACTATTGCCCCTTTTCATATGTTTCCCTCCATGAGGGAGACTCAGTCTACAAAGACAAGAGGATTATTTAGGAGAGAACGATTTGGTTTAAAAACTAAAGATTGTAGACATGGAAAAATTTGTTAGTAAGAAACAACTAAGGTAGGTTGTCTTTGAAAGTCAATGGAAAAAAATCGGAAGTGAAACGATAGATCTTCAAAGCAAACAAACTGTGAAAAATCAAAACATATTGGAGTTTTTAGGTGAGTGAATACTACACATAAACATTTAATGTTATCCCCTATCAATGCACAAAATCCCTCTACAATCCTCCCAAATGTAACGGTAGACAACTAGTTGTCTTGTTATAAAAAGACCATGGTAGCACTAATCTGAGTACATTTTTCCCGTGCGGAAATGAAAAACACTTTGTAAGTTATGAAACTCAACTGATTCATTCTAAGATTGTCATTGGTTTGAGTGTAATGGATTCAGGAATGTTTGAGATAAATTAAAGAGACATTCATTGACCACCTGTAAAAAACTATGTTGCACTATCTGATAAAAATAATGAGTGCATTTCTATATTTAAAAGTGGAATGCCTGCATTTCCACCACCATTAACTATTGAACAAAGGTTGATATAGGTTGAGGGTATAAAGCTCACTCGTTGAAATAAAAATGGAACAACGCACTCGTGACCCAATGCCCTTTTATTTTAATGTGGATTTTTTCTAAGCCTTCTCTATAATTTACACTCACTCTTATTCTCGGGATTTTCCTTTTTTTTCAGCATTTAGGGAATAAATAATGGGAGTGTTCCATGGAATTTAGACCATAATATCTGGGTTGTTGCTTGGTTCCCCTGCACCCCCCTCCCCCCCCTCACCCCCACCCCCACCCCCCTCCCCCCCCTCACCCCCACCCCCACCCCCAAACTCTATGAGGCCATCTCTCCTTCTTTTAAGAGATATGCCAAGAACCCCCTTTTTTTTTTAATTTTTAGGTTGGTTATTATACAACCCTAAACAAATATTGATGCTTAGGTAGGTTACCTACATTTTGTTCATATCCATTTGCTTCTGAGAGTGAGAGGAATAATGTTTCACATAATCACCATAAACACAGTGAATTATAAAAATATTATGCTTGGGTTATAGTTTTTATTTAATTTTTAAAATAAACAAACAACGTGTTTTATGGATATAGGGATATTATATACCCCCCCCCCCCCTTAAAGATAACATTGTCCTCGGTGTTCATCTCCTCATCTCCCACAGGACCTTTAGATTACTTTTATTCTTGACAAGCATGTTTCATTCATGACATAAAAACCAAAATAACTAAAAGGTAACCCTTCCCCTTCAAGATGAAAGATTTTATTTCCAAGAAATACCAATAAGCAAATACAATAGTGTTTTATCAATCACTTAGAAATTATACGATTTCACAACAACAAAAAAAACTCTATACCAACTCATTTTTACTTTATATTTATTCTTAAGAAACTTATGGTCACTTTATGCAAGAAATTTAACTATAGGTGGTTTCTCAGCTATCGCAAGCACTGTAAGAGTGTTTTGAAAACTCAGAAACAAATACCTAGGGTGGTTTCACAACCTCCATGGTAATCACCGTGTAATTTATGTTCAACAAATTCAATATAATAACAATAAGAACAATATTTTGAATCATTAATTATCTATGCAATGTCAAATGATATTTTTATCCTAGTACTTCCACAAGTACTTAAAGAGCACCAACCCTTTAATTATCAAAATGATGAATCAATGCACAAAGTGCATATTGTCTTAGCCCTTTCTAAGATATTCACAAGATTAGTAATACAATAAAGGAACTTGCACTCCAATTAATTCATTTTCGAACTGCTATGCTCCTTTCCTATCAAGATATACATAAAATTCTTACACAATCATATAGAAAATTCATTTTTAACACACCACATAATTGATTAGTTAATTTGTTCTACTATGAGAACCATAGTGGAAAAACAATGCTCCTCCCAACCAATGGAAACTGGTTTCTAGAACCAGTTTGAGCCATTTTCACATCTAGATAGTTCTCTGACAAAGACCATACCATGTCTAATATATGATTCCTCTTATTAGTGTCCTACCTATTCCTTTAACATCGTCTTGTCCATGAGGAATTTAGAGATCTATAACTCACTCTTTGGGCCTCCTCCAATTGACTCCCAAATTAACAGAGTTTCTTCAGGTTTTTTTCCCCTCTTCACCATCTTTTCCAACTCTTTTCCCTTACTGAGAACATCTATCTCTAGCAAGAGGAAATTCAGACAGGAAACCTTCATCGGCTCAAGGCTTCCTTGGCATTTCACAACTATCCGTAACTGTCTGACATGTGAAATTCTCTTTGACACATTTTCTCATTGTAATTTACATAAGTGACCATATGCACATTATCATCAAATCCAAAAGGAATATTTAAGTACATCATGCATTCATACTTGACCCTCAAGATGGGTCCAATAATTTGTAAAACTAAATTGACAAGAAATCATCACATGTCATACAAGGAGGTACCCATTTTAAATTTTCTTACATAATAAACTATCATGCACTTAGAAAAACATCACTACATATTTTTGCATATCATATCGCGATGTAGGGCATTAGGCTCGCTGAATACTTTTGTAATTTTTATAAGACATAGGGGGTCTTATGTTTTTAAGTTCTCATGTAATTATTAGCATTTTGAATAAATATAGCGAGGAAATTGCAAATGTTTCCCAAATCATTGAAGAACATGAGAGGAAGTTGATTAAGTAGAATGTGAAGAGTCAAAGAGATTTAGGTCAATTTTAGGACCCCGAGAAATCCAAGAGTTCGTGGGAGCTCGCTGTGCTGTCAATCCCATCTATCTATCTTTTGTATAAATTTAAACATCAAGTAGAGGTCCTGGCGATAGGAGAGCGGGTTCACATATGGTGAGTAGTAGTAGAAGGCCACCTAATTGAAAAAACTGGACAAACAGAAAGTTTGTAAGTGAAGGCTTTCGTAATTGATCACATTTGCATATATTGATGAGGAATTTGTTTCAATTTCTATGTGAAACATATGTGTATTCTTGATTGAATTCAAGATAAAGAATATTTGAGTTTTGGAAAGTTTGAAACTCGGGTATATGGATGAAATGTTGACTTCAAGGTGGGGTGAAAACAGAGAATTTGGCATAACTTCCACACATATTATTCGAGGAAGACTTATCATCGAAAGGGATCGATCACATTTAAGAGAAGCTAAAATTGTAATTGAATTTGCTGCATCGAATTTTATTAATCCCAGTGAGTTTCATTTTCACTAAAGAAGACGGATTTATATTAACTAATAGAATTTGATTTCTGGAAGTCATATTTAAAGAAACCTGATTGTTGAAATCAAAATTACAAGTTAAGGGTTAACTGGCATATGGTTTTGAAACAAATTCTAAAAGGTAATCATTACGTTAGTTACAATTAATAAACCGATCAACCTGCTGCTCCTCCAAATGTCTTTGCTGTGATGAAATGATTGGAAAACCTTGAGTAGGAAGTTATGAAATTAGAATGGTGCAACAGATGTGTAGTAAGTAATTGATTTACACTCTTGTTCGAAATGCGATATAACCGTGAAGGCGAAATTAAGCAATGAAGTGAAACCATGAAGATGAGACAAACCTTTGGCATTTAAACAATAAAAGTGTTTTGAAGGAGTGAACAAGCGGGCTCGCGTGATTTTAAAGTGGCAATGGTATTGAGAAAAAAATGCGATAACATTCTTAAAGGCTGACACGTAAGGTGGAGGTGGTTTTTAAAACCACAGGTTTCGTGTTTTTTTGGAGAGTTAAGTCACAAGGGTGGAAAAACGTGATTTCCGTCGATTTCCAGCTACTCGTAGATCGATATTCGTATCTTGAAGTTGCATCAATGATAAAGCCAGGTAAGAGTTAGTTGTTGTGGGTCCAAAGACACGGTGCGGGGGATTAAGTCTGGTGGTATGTTAGTTGCGCGATAATCGTTGGGATGCGTGCAATGTCGAGGTTAGAAGCGTATTTAAACAGGACCATCGTATCCACTGCCGCTAGTTAAGGTATGTTATGTCAGGGACCTAAACTCTAATATATGTTGATGATTTATATTTTAACTCAAAGTGAGTTTACATGAACTTCTATAGCTAAAGGTTCATGCGTGATGCGTTGGGTAAGTTACAAGTGATTGAGGGCGCACATATATAACCTCCTGACAAGACCCACTTTTTTAATGTAAATTTCAAGTATTGGGTTGTTAAGCTGCGACGAATAGCTATATGCATTGAAATAATCACTGAAGGCTCTAACTTTGATATTGAGTGTTCGCATGGGTCAAATGTGTTGGCCATAGGCTCTAGTTTAACTATGTTGTCCCGAGGTTTAAATTAAAAATCGATGACTGCATCAATTTTTTTGTAAGACCTTCGGGGCAAGTGACTGCTTTTAAACAACCCTTGGTTATGGGAGTTGATGGTCATATCAAAAGTTGAATATTTAATCTAATTGCATGGAATAGTAAGAATTGACACTATAACCATGGTTTTAACCCGATAAGAAGTTTCACAATTTAAATTTCAATTTTATCGAGATTGAGAACAGAACTGTGTGTGTGCATTTTATGGACAGACATTGGGTTTATAAAACTACAAGAGAACTTTGAATTAATATCTCAAATCTC
Source organism: Pinus albicaulis (assembly GCA_034641835.2). NCBI lineage: Eukaryota > Viridiplantae > Streptophyta > Pinopsida > Pinales > Pinaceae > Pinus > Pinus albicaulis. The sequence goes on from CM076573.1 coordinate 948,811,254, forward strand.
GTATTTGAGATATTAAAGCCCAGAGATATTTTTAAAGATTGCCGTATTTAAAATTAATTGAAGCTAAAAAGTTGAATGCGCTTTTGTGTAGAAAGGAATTTAAGACTGTGGGTTTTAAAATGAAATTGAAATTTTACAGGCGTGACCGAGAGTGTGTAAGTGGGTAAGCCGACATCAAGGTGGCATCGTAGCCGGAATAGTTTCCGGTTGAAAATAAATTTTTGAAATGTATGTGTACCGAACAGTGAAGTGAAATTTTAAGTTTTAAATCCGTTTAAGAGTGATTGTAGATTCAAGAGGTGGAAATGAACAGATATTCTCATAGAATCGAATGAATGAAGATCAAGATCTTTCTGTGGACCTTGGCAGTAAAATAATTTTAAATCGATTTCGTAATTATGGCTATGTAGCGGAAGACAAGGTTTTTGATGATGATGTATAAATGAACTTGATATTCACTTAAAGGTTAAATGGGAGGACAATTGCAGTAGTTCTCAAGAGAAGGTGAGTCGATAAGCAGCATTAACTTTGGTTTGAAGAATTGTTTGCAAAATTCGATTGTAGGCACTGAAGAAATCTTCAAGAAAGAAGATCACAATGGAGGAATGTTACGAAAGAGTCTAGTAGAGATCTTAAAGTGCGGGGAAGAAAGCAAGTATCCTCGAGGAGATTCAGTTGGTAGGGTTGAATGAGCTTCTAAGAGTTGCAGCAGTGAAGCCTGTAGAGAGCAGAAGAGAGTGCTCGAAGGTTTCTGAGACAGGGGGACCGTACTTGCCAAAAGCCCGTATCCTAGAGGAAAGGATTGTGAGGTAAGGGCACAGGGAGGGCTTGCTGCTGGCAAAGGCTTCCATACCGATGAGTAAGTAACTCATGATGAGAGAATATGACTTCAAAGTCACAGAAGAGATCACATAGGTTCCGAGAGAGGCCACAATAGAAAAGAGGAAGAAGATGCTGTGACAAATGGAAGGAGGAAGAAATCAACGATGTTGCATATCAAGAGCAAGAACAAGATCAGAGAATATTTTAATAAAATGGAAATGACAGACAGAGTAGCCAAGAGAGCGGTTGCTCATTAAGAAGAAAGTGAAGGGCATATTGCGTATGAAGAAAGAGCGTATGCTACATGCTCGTCGTAAAGAGGGGATTACTCGTGATGATTGAGCATTTGGAGAAGGCTTGAAGACTCGAAATCCTCAAGGAGACCAAGGGGTCAAATGACTTTACATCTAATGATTTTTGTATGTTTGTAGAAAGACAGAAAGCTTGAACAGATATTTATGCGCTAGATGTGTAGAACTCGTAGCACCGAGTTGAGGAAAGGTTTCTGCTTGTGGTGCGTGGTCACATACGTGAAGAACATGACTATGAAGGATCTGTGACCATGATGAAGACTTAAGGTAGTAAGAAGTTTGTCTTGGTCAAGAGAAAATCATTGATGATTTCCTTGAGTTATCGGACAAGTCTAGATCAACCGGATGATGAAGCTTTATTGGAACTTACACCAGAGAAGAGGAAATCAAAGTTTGAGTCAAGGATGAATTTGAAGATTCCACATGCGTATCTGTTTAAAGGGCGTCAGAGAAAGCAACTAAGACCAAAATCTTTGCTTGAAACTAAAGAGTTGTGTATGTTTATGTGCACATCACAGAGATGAACAAGTTTAAAGTTTATGAGGAGAAATTGAATCGAAATTCATTCGTATCAATGTCGAGATAACAAGATCTCAGAGGAATTGAAGACAAAGGAGTCTAATGAGAATATTGAGGCAGAGATGAAGGACCATCTGGTTGACTCACAAGAACAAGTGGATGTATAAACTATTATGTAAGGTTCCCAAAATCTACTCCAATTGAAGTTGTTGAATTGTATAGAAGGTTGGATTTTCAAAGAAGAGAACTGGAGAAACAGAGGACTCATGCGCAAGATAATTTGCTGGGGAAGTAGAACAGAAGGTCTTCATGGATAATGTTCATGGCTGGGGAGCAAGATGGAGAAGGAGAGACTAGCCGATACCTGCTGGGGGACAATACAAATTAGCACACCCATGTGCTAACAAGAGGATTTGGAAGAAACTCGCAGCAACATACCGATGTGTTGTCGTAGTGATAAAGAGGTATTGAGACCTTGTAATTTTAGTGCTAAAAGTCTGTGTTAACCATGTAGGCAAAGAAGGACAACAAATGGAAATTTTCGTGAAAGTTAATAAGAAGGAAACTATGTTAGCCGAAACATAGTAAGGTCACTGTTTTAACATGGTGATTGGAATAGTGAGAGCAATTTAGAAGATGAGGAGAAAAAGACATCAAGAATTTCAGTCTTGAAATAGACTTGGACTTCCAGAGAAGAATTGGTGATTGGATCATCAATTGAGACCATTAGTCTGTGATTTTGACACCGATAGCCGACTGTACATAGATAAAAAAGACAATCCATCATTTGAAATTGTCTTCGAGGAAAGAAGAACTGCTATGAAAGAAAGTGAGATGGCCATGTCTCATATGTGTTAAGCTTGAACATCGTTAAGACAAGAATTAGTTTGTTTGATGGGCCAAGAGAAAAACTATGGGCGTGCTTGGGACTGCTACAATGATGGAGAATTTAATTCTGTCCAGACAGAAGATGAAGACACAGCAGTTGAAGAACTTGATTTGACTTCTTAATCAATCAAGGGGATGAAACATAATTACTGAAGATTGTCCATGAAGAAGAAGAAGAAGATGCTAAATTTAAATTGGTATATTATTGAGGATGTAAAACAAGTAAAAATTGATAATGTAATGTTTGCTAGAAAACATTTAAACAGGAGAAGGAGATCATGTATACCAGAATGATACTGCTTTTCAAAGTCATGAAATAGAAATAGGAGCAAACACTAGTTTTCGCACCTACATGCTTACTAGTATACAAGGAGGAATGAGTGGTTACACATCACAGTTAGAGAACTAAAAGACAATTTAATTTTTAAAGGTAAATTTGTAAGATGACAGGAGAATGTTGCAAAGGTATTGCAGGAAGTTTGGGGAGGGTGTAAACATGGGGGGTGACATCTCATAGGATAGTGTAAACATGTTAATAAGATGTGGGACATAAGATAACAATAATAAAGGTAAATGTAAATTGAAGGCAAAGAATAAGAGTAAAAAAGATATTTCCGTATAGAAGAGTAAACTGGACCGAGAAATTGAAAATACTGCATAAATCAATATTTAATGTGTCTTCATAAGCAGTTAGTATGTGAGTAATAAAGCAGTATGATTTAGCAAAGGAAAGACAAGAAGAGATTGTAGCATAATAGAGGTAATTTTATGTTAACAAGATATGGAGACCGTATAAGCAATGATGACGATGCAAAATTAAGGATGTTAAAGAAACAAAGTATGACCCAGAAAACAAAACTCAGACACATTATCGGAGATCATGATCAATTTGAACCTTGGGAATTGGCGCAGGGGCATTAGGCTCAAGGAATACTTTGTACCTATGTATACATAGGGGGGTCTTATGTTTTTTAAGTTCTCATGTGCAATTATTATAATTTTGAACAACATAGGAGGGGACTGTAAATGTTCTCAAACAATTGAAGAAACATGAGGAAGCTGATTGGCTAGGAATGTGAAGAGTCAAAGACTTAGGCTAATTTTGGACCTTGAGAAACCATGAGCTAGGATGTCAAAGAATCGAACCCATTCATTCATCTTTTTTATAAATGCAAACATCAAGTAGAGGTTTGAAGAGCAGAGCATGTTCAAGAGGTTACATAGTGAGGCAGAAGGCCATCGAATTGAAAACCGGACAAACAGAAAGTTTGTATGAAGGATTTGCACTGATCACATTTGTATATTGGAGAGGAATTTGTTTCTAATTTCGTGTGAGATATATGTGTATTCTTGATTGACCCGTGATGAAGAATATTTGAGTTTCGTGAAAATTTTAAAACCTTGTGCTATGGTTGAATAAATGGACTTGGTAAGGAATAGAGAATTTGCATAACTGACACATATTATTCGAGAAGATCGATCAACGATAGGATCGATCACATTTAAGAGAATAAATTGCAATTCAAACATTTGTCAGCATCGAACTTGATTAACTTAACGAGTTCATTCTTAATTAAAGAAGAAGGATTCGAGACATTAATCCAATAGAATTTGATTTTGGAAGTCATATTTGAAGAACTCCCATTTTGTTGAAATCAAAATTATAAGTTAAGGTTAACTGCAGGCGATGTTTTGAAGCAACCTTGGGCAGAACCACGTTAGTTATAACCATTGTCTCGACCGAACCGATTGCCCGTGTTGTTCGGGGAGCAGAGATGAAACGGGCATTGAAAACCTTTGAGTAGGGGCGATGAAATTAGAATGGCGCAAAGAGATGCTATGTAAGTAACGGATTTACACCTTTGTTAGAAATGCGTACAGTAACCATGGAGACAGTGGAATTAACAATGAAGTGACCACTAAGACAAGTGAGCGGAACTCAGGCGTTGAACAAGAAAGCGGGTTTTAAGGAGTAACAAAGTGTCTTGCCGACTCTTAAAGTGGTAAATGGCATTAGAGAAAAACACAACATCTTTAAGAGACTTCTGACACGCAAGGTGAGGGTTTTTTTGAAACCACGAGTTTTGCTGTTTTTTTTGGAGAGTTAAGTCACAAGTAAGGAAAAAAACGTTGATTTTTGTCCGATTTCTAGCCATCGGAGATCGACGGCATTCGGCATCTTGAAGTTGCATGAATGATAAAGCCGAGAAGAGTTATTGTTGTGGGTCCGTATTTATAAAAAAGCAAGATTAAGTTCCTCGTGTATGTTAGTTGCGTTGACAATCGTCAGATGCATGCAATGTCGAGGTTAGAATTGCTGCTAAACATGGGACCATCGCATCCATTCGGCAAATAAATCGGTTCCCAACCCGGTTACGTAAAAATTTGTCATCAGAGAAAATGGAATGAAACCAAGCACCCAAGATAACGAATAAAGTATTTAAAGCCGTACATAAAAACATGTATAAACAGAAGAAACTTAAAAGGGCACTTGCAAAAAGAAAATCCGACAAAGATGCCAAGAACAAAAAATCAATACAAAACACAACAAAAAGGCTCCTAGCCAGTGAAAAATTAATGGAAACCCATAAGACTATAACCGTCCGACCCGAGAAAATGATAGAACATTATTCCAAAGCTTCCTCCGTGCCTTTTCGAAATAAATGGCTCAACATCAATGTTCTTTTCCCCGTAAACATGTCTCAAGGTGATATCCGAAAAGGAGTTCTTTAGGGAATTTAATTTTCCAACTAATGAGCATCAGACTGGATTAATTGCAGACCTTCTAGTTCATGTAATCGACCTAACTTTAGAACTTTCAATTATCCAAATCTTTGTCCAAGTAAAGTCAAGTTAGAAACCAAAGGAGCCCCCACAGAGCTGTGATCAGCCTACACCGAACCATTACCTCCATTCTAGAAAATTCCTAGCATTCGTGAGATATCTTTCAACTGCACTCCCACACCACAAGACAGTGTCAGAAGCCCCATTGAAATATCCTGGGTGAAGTGAGTTCCCAAGGATGAAATTTTCTTTGACAGTCCAAGTGTTTATGGCAATATTCAAGAGATCCCAAGTGGTCGAAAATCTTGTGAGCATGAGCATGTCAGGCAAGGGGAATGTCTTCAAATAGTTTCTTGTTCCTAGTGCACCAAATGTGCCAATGGAAAGCATCGCATACCAGATTGGACCTCTCTTATTAATCCACCATTTGCCAGCAGTTCTACCGAAGTAACAAACCCAGTATCAATATGTAATTTTCAATAAACAATCTCTAATGTTTCTAGAGTTTATTGACAAAGACAAAACAAAGGGATGTTATCCTCTTTCTTCTCCACAAAGACAACACCTCTGAAAACCATGCCACCCTTTTTTTGTAGATTCTTCTATGTTAAATTTTTTGTTCTTCCCAACCACCATAAAATAACATCATTTTTAATTATGCTTCCGTTTTCCACAATTTTTTGAACCACAAATACTTTAATATCCTATTCCGTGTTTGTTTTTAATCATCAGAATAAATCTTCTCCCCGTTTTCAAACCTTCTATAGCATCCTTTCCCAAAGTAATCGGCCTCTACCGACCGGTACGTACCCAAATGTATGAGTTTAAAGGTATACAATCACAAATTCCTTCATCTATTACCTGTGCCTGCATCAACATGATTCTTCCATCTCGCAGCATCCCTGCACCATTCTTTAATGACCCGACGAAAAAGAAAATCCCTTTGATTTAGTAAATGAACAATGTGATTAAATTGAGTCTAAAGGTCCTCCATCCCACCATCAACTCCGTAACTAATGAGGATTTTTAGTACCATTTCCAAAATACCATTTCAAAATGCTCACTAAATGTTTTCCATATCTTCCCAAAGCCCTTCTAGATAAAGGATCCTGCTTCCCACCATCCTTCCATCCCGATAACCGTATCTTCCACAAGAGACCCTCCATACATTTAGGAGATAATGTCGTTACTTACTCATTTTAGGAGACTACGCTACAATGATTTTTAAGGATGAGATTTTCAAAATATCCATATCCGTATTCCCCCATCCACCCATGTCAATAGGAATCGCCGAGAGTCTCAGCTGGCAAGGTGGAGTGTTGTGTTTTTTGTCTCGTACCCTCTCCCCCACATGAAATTTGACATTAATTTTATAGTCATTCAATGTTTTTTTTGGAAAATGAACAAATGTTCCCAATCGACAAAATTAGTTGCTATGTGGGAGAGCTTACCAATATCACCGCTACCTTTTAGATAACCACCGAGGTTGACCAGTGTTAAGTTTACGTCCCTATATTTAGATATCAACTACCCAATATCTCCGCAGTAATAATTTAGGCTTTCAACCTGAATCCAAGACAAGTTAACTCGCATGAAGAGGAGTCTTTAAAATTGGTACCACCAAGTCCCGCATTAGTCATCAACACCTCAACAATAACATATGCAAGATTTTTTCACTCGCAATCATCCCCCGTAGCATCATGGGTATCGTTAATGATGTCATTCAAAATCAAATCAAAGATTTCCTTATCATCATACCAAAAATTAGAATATTCATCCACAAAGAAACTATGCGTCACCCTTATCCCAGGACTAATTTCAATGCTCTCTAAACCATACTTGCTCGCCTCCCTCGGTAATCTTAATGCTTAACGCATCCATCACTAAAATGAATATAGCGGAGAAAGAGCACACTCGCTTTAAGCCCTCTGCCTTCGCATGATAGTCGAGCTATTAATAATCGGTTAAACATGATGTGTTATGACACAACCCATAATCCACCCTACCGCTTCCTTTAAAACACCGACTTTGTATAACACAAGATGCAAAAAAATACCCAATCAATTTCGTCATAGGCTTTCGTCGATCTTCACGACAACCGCTTTCTAACTTTTTTGACCTAATAGAGTGTAAAGTCTTCCTTTAGTCACCGCCACCGCATCATGTATGTTCGTTTTATGAAACCATATTTCTCCCGAGAAACAGTGAGAGATAAAATACCTGAACCCCACGCAATTAATTTGGAATTTTTTTACAAATTGTGTTACACAAAGACATTGGTCTAAAGTCGCTAAAGGTAAGTCCTTTCCTTTTTTGAATGAGCAACTCGTATATAGAATTTACTTATCACCCAACTCACTTAAAACCCTCACTTTTCCACTAGATCCACCAAAGTCATCAATGAAAGTATCATAGAAATGGGAGGAAAACCGGGGGCCATCCATCCTGCCTCGTACTTTTTGTCCAACAAATGACTTTAAACTCGTCGAATCTCTTTTCAGAGAAACCTTATCCAAAGAATATTCGATTGTTTTCTTCATCAAAAATTATGGGATACCTATTAATCGCATCCATGGAGCTTCATGATACCTAGGTCTCCTTGTTTGTACAAAGTTCCAAAATATTCTAATAGCCCCTTTTAATATCCTCCATCCACACAAAGTCCTTCCCTCACATTCAATTTCCTACCCATTATCCTTCCTTCTCCTATGGTTCCTATGAAATAACTTAGTATTCCCCGTCACCTTCACTCAGCCCGCATGTCTTTGGCTTCTTCAACTCTGTGTCTCCTTGGTTAAAAATTCTTCCGTACTCCAACCCATAGTTTTTTAAATGACCCTAAAAGTCATTCTTTATTGCAGAACCACTTGCTACCTCTTTAAAACTTCTTGCCCTCTCAAAGAAGCATCCGCACTATCCTTTTTTCCTTTAACCACGCCCATTCCCCACCTTTCCGACCACGAGTGCTTCGATCCCGAAGAAAAAAAGGAGAAATGGAGATGCGTTAATAGCAATTATCCTTTTGTCCGTGGAGACTAAGTAACTCTTCATAATATTATTGAAATTGGTACTAACCCCACCTTCGTTAAATTTAAAGGGATAACCAGAGGGTTTACCTTTTAAAATCCTAAATCCAAAAGGATTGGTTCATGATCTAATAAAAATAAACATCCACAAGATAGGCCCGAATTCCCTTCAAACACAATCTTAAACTCCACACCGATCACGAAAAGACTAATCCGTTTTCCAATGTACCGATCTCTCTTGGCGACCATTCATCCAAGTTAAAATTAATAACAACAAATAATTAAATTAGCACCCTTAGAATATCCTTTCTTTCTATTTCCTCAGCCGAAGGATCTCCCCGACTCTTCACCTCCCCAAATCTCATGAGGGTATAATGAATAGTTAAAGTCTCCCGCCAGGATTAAGTCACTTAAAGCACAATACCCAAATCCTCCAAACGAGACTCGTAAAATCGATTTTCCAAAGATAAGTGAGCATTACAGATTAATGACATTTATCCGATGATTAAAACCTTCCGCAATACCGTGATAAAATCATGCCGCGATAGAGCCATGGTTTTCAGCACCCACTTTGGATCCCATAACAAGACATCCACCGACAAACCAAGTATCACGACGCCATGTTCCTTTCCCAGTCACAGAGCCATAAATACAGACACAGATTAGTCGCGCCCTCACCATGGTTTCTTGAAAGAGAAAATAGATTTTAAGTGACACACAAAAATGAAATTTTGTAGAGACAATGCTTATCGTGGCGACCTTCGTATTCAAGGAGATGAGCTTCATAACAGTAGATTCTGATGGCAGAATACGTTTCCATGACCTTCCAACAGCTATTGACACGGGGACATCCCCGTAAATTACCATCCCGGAGAACAGGCAGAAGACTATCACCGACGCCATTTTGTCTTTCCGATTTTTCTTCCCCTTCCCCTACGAACGGTGGACGTTCGATCGTGGAGCGTAGGAATTATCAGCTAACAGAGGGGAAGAGAGGCTCGATCCACACGAAGGAACCAAGTCCATGATTGCCGTTAGACAAAGAAAAACTCGATTCGCCGCTTCAGGAGTTCGTATATGAAAAGTCTTCCTGCTGAGATATCTTCCGAGGATAAGCAGACATACCATCCTTTTCGACAGAAATCCCCGAGACCTCGCTCCCCACTAACCATGGTGATTGAAGGATGCATATCCCACTCGAATCAATAGCAAGGATAATTATGGGATTACGAGGACTCAAACACCGACGAGGAAAGGGGGACCTTCGGAAAGACTACGAAGAAACAGTGATTCGACACCGCCATGAGAGATGTTCTGGTATAACAGAGAGGAATCAAGGACCAATAGACAGCAGTAGCCTTTTAGACCTGCACCAAGAAAATCTCAGACACAAGCACACAGATGACTCCTAAAACAGAGACACCACCGATTAACACAAGGAGGATCCTCTCGATAGATTGATAGGTTCAAGGGGACAAAAAGATCATCATTCTCTCTTAAAACAGAAGAGCAGGGTTCAGTAGACTGTTCTACCGTGTTATTTTTTTCAAAAAGGTTATAAACTAAACCACATGATAACACAAGGAAATGGAAATTTCATATAATGGAAATTACATGAAACATTTGGATTAAGCTAATCATCACTTTGTGGGCTATAAACTAAACCAATGATAATAGACATGAAATGGAAATTTACAATGGGAAACTTGCATTAAAACATCTGGTTATTTAACTATCACTCAATTAGAGATTCCACGAGGTTCAATGGTTAGGCTATTTGAATTAGGTTATAAACTGTCCACATGATAACATACATGAAATGGAAATTTACAATGGAAACTTGGCATGAAACATCCATACTAATCATCACTTAGATTATAAACCAAACCAATAATAACACATGAAAATGAAATTTCTATAACAAACTTAGTAAATAAACATCTAGATGGCTAATCACTATTCACACTGGAGATTCCAATGTGTTCAATGTTATGCCTACTACTGTCCAAAGAAAAACTAAAATTTTCCAATTACTTGGCCAGAATTAAGACTTTCTTAATTAATCATGTCCATTTTGTTCATTATTCAACTATAAAAACCTATAAAGACATACTTTAATGACCAAAGAAAACAATCATCATCCATAAAGGAATCCTCTGTGAGATTATAATAGTAAAGACTATGTTAAGTTAAATAATTAAGAAATAGCTAGAAATGTTACTATAAACATAAATAGAACAAAAACATCAAAATGTTCAATAATATTGACCTAAACTGGGTATTAATATACGAAGAATCGATTAAATATCTGCTGGTGCAAGCTCTCATTGACTATCATGTCAACCTAAGAAGACAACGAGTAGACTTGATCACAATAAACACAATAGGTACGCCCTTACCTAGACGAACAGGTGCAGCAAACCAGAGTCAAGCTGCAGCAAATTAAGGAAGCAGTGTAGTATCCAAAGATAAGCTATGAATTGAATTACAATTTAATCTTTAGGTTTTGTGAGCTGCCTCAAGCCTTGCATGCACTTGAATTTGCGACATGCGTTAACCCAATAAGAACCGGCAAATTTCCCATCAACGCCGCTACTGTTTTTCGCAAATTTCCCATCAACGCTACTGTTTTTTTCGTTTCGTTCTGCTATTTTAAAATGTAAGTTCTCCCAATGACAATCTTCTATTCGAAAACACTAGATTATTTAGGAGTGTGCCACTGAATCGATATTGGAAATCGTATATCTGATCGTACCTGAACAGTTCCAACTATTTTGATCTAATTTCCATTATTTTTAATTGAATCGAACCACTGGAAATTCTCCACCATTCAACATAATCTAATGGCAAGAAATTTTCCAATCATCTAACATTGGCAAATAAATTAAGACAAGGTGGACTAAAGAGAAGTTGTAAATATATATATTTTATATGTTGGCAGCAAACAGAAAAAGAATTATCCTTTGTAATTGTAGAGATTATACGACATTATGTATAGTGATTAAAATTGAACTATTAATATTTGAAAATAACATTTTTCTTCTAATTAAAACGTGAAGTTTGAAATTATTAAAATGGTCATAATTTTTATTTTCATTTTTATTTTTATCCAATTTTCATACGTAATTTATTAAAATTTTCAAATTTCACAAATAAATTTTAAACTATAAATTTAATAATTTCTTTAAATTTATTCATTCAATAATTTGAGTCAATCAGATTGACTGTTCAATGGATCTATGTTGGGTACTAATAATATTATTCATATTATATAAAATTCAGACAATTATATAAAAAAACATTTTAATTTTTAATTTATTAAAACCTTGATTAAATTTCTATGAGAATATTTAATAGTCGCAAGGATACTTCCGTTTAGATATCTCAAAAATAATTACAACTATTTTTTTCTTTTTTTCAAGAAAAATAAAATTCATGTCGATCAAATTAGACAAATTTTTTTGAAATATATATTTTTATTAAAATATTATTTTAAAAAAATAATTATTTTTTTAAATCCAAATCGACATTATGGGTGATCTCGTAGGCCCGAGAATCCTCGACCGCAATGACAGATACACAGAAAGACGAGAGGTTGAGAGAGAAGGTAAATTTTCACGTATTTAGTGGGAGAGATCCATGTATCAAATGCTTGTTTAGGGCCCACGATCCCGTGGGGCTTGTGGCAAAGCCCGATTGTACGATGAGGTCTTGTGCTCAGAACTCTCTTTTCGGTGGGATATATGATAAAGCCCGAGGGCGCCCCCGGATGGTTTGCTGTAAGTCACACATTCATGCATGGAATATGGCACAGGGTGATTAATCGAAACAAAGATTGTCTAACCCAAACTCATGGCTCGGTGGTTCATGGAAGTCCGAGACCTCGTTGGCTTAAGAATCATTACAAGAGCTACTTCTCCTCATATTTATGGACAAAATTTTAGATTATATGGTTTTTTATGGTTGTTATATCCTTGCTATTTATGTTGATGATATGTTAGTTATGAGTATGTTTTATGAAAGACTTCATGGATAAATCGTCATCATGTTTTGATTATAAAAATGAATGAATAATGTATATATGACCTAATAGATGATAATGCAACTATTGTGACAAAGCATCAATGTTTCCCTACGTAATCATGTATGTTATGAGACCCCATGCTTATGTATGTTGTTATCGCTCGTAGATTACATATTTGTGACTTGTTTTGAGAAATGTGAAGTGTCATGTCTAGGTAGGGATAGATCATGACGAAAATTAGAATGATTGCATTAGTAACCTTATAACTCGGCTTTGACAATATCCCGCCAATATTTGCCAAGGGATTCTATGCCCACCTAGGGTATTCACCGAGATTGACTGCATCCCAACATTCAACAACAGATTCCGAGGCTCAATCGAGGTGTTCACAACTATCTCTTACCATGTATCCCATCCCATGATTCTAGTTTTGCGAATAATAATCCTAATACCACCCAATCAAAGCTCGAGTCCATTCAACAACTCCAACTAAACCAAATACAAGAGAACGCACCACACCGATGTGGCTATCTCGGAAATAGCAAGCGTGGGTGCTGAAGAACACTATCACATTCTAGGCAAAACCATGCCAATGTATAAAAGAGAACCATGAACACACATGCATGTACCTATTCATGCCACATCTAGCAAGGAAAACTACGTAAATCGACACCGTAAGTGATCTCAATGTAGTCGTTGATTCCGGTCTTCTTACTTGATCTTTGCTTCTTCCTTCAATTTTCCTTGATTCCCTCCTTTATCCAACGTTAGATGTTCTCCAAGAATTTCTATGTCCAAGAGAGAGAGAGAGAGAGAGAGAGAGAGAGAGAGAGAGAGAGAGGAAGCCCCAAAACTGAATTCACAAAGGTACCAACCGATCCTCATAATCCTTATATTAATGAGCTTTATTTTCTATTTCCCATTATTTTTTCCTTCATTTTCTCCTCAAGCATGCAACATGCGACCACCTTCCTTTCTCATAATTTCTATTTTTTTCATAAATAAAATGCCAATTATTTCCTCATGCCTTTCCGTGTCTTTTCCTTTCCTTTTCCTTTTCCTATTTCTTGTATAATAAACCAAATGAACACCTACACTAGGAATTTTTGCTCCCACACTACCTTGAAATATGTGTCCCATGATCTTCGTTATTATTTCAATTTTATTAATTTATTACATGGAATTTTGACCGTAGGGATGTCAAGGTAACCCTCTTTCCTTGGGGGGACTAGCTATCCCTGGGTATTCAATGACACCTACAACTAATGTAAGACCAATTTAAAGAAAAACATACCTCCCATGAGCTTATAACTTAGCTCGTTGCAAAAAGATTTACAATGTATAATCCCCCAACAGAATCAAACCAACATGACAAACATAACAACATGACAAACTATAATTACATGACACCATACTTCTATTGACAGGTATAACATAGCCTATGGTGGTATTTAAATCCACATACATATGTAAATATGCTAAAAATCACACTAAAACATATACCAAAGACATTCTCTTTAAACCAACGATTGCATATATGTAGCCTAAATATGATCCTCCATCTCCCATGTAGTCATCGAGCTCAAAGTGTTCAATCGCACTTTAAACTGTTTCGATTGCTAAGTTTCGTAGCATGAACATATTTTCTATGTATAATACACCACCATACCGAATGGAATTATCCTTCTAGATCCACAATACGTACTCAACCAATCACATGATTAATATCTTTAACATACTTAAGCAATGAAACATGGAAAAACTGAAATTTCAATTACGAAGGTAGTGCAAGTCAACAGGCTATCGATCCAATATTTTTAAGAATCTTGAAAGGTCTTATTGTAAAACTGAGTGGGTGCCAACTTGGCACGTGACTCCAATTTTCTGGCGAGTTCTTCTTTGCTTGATGCACAAGTACACATGTTCTCAACTTTTCAAACTTGTTAAACAACTTGTTCGATCTTCACAATTTTATGTGTCCCGTGTTTCTTTAGATTTTTCTTGATTACCCCATTTTGGGTTCCATCTTCCGAAAACATGTTCCGTCCTATCAACACCATGTTCACTAGATCACCTCCAACTAATGGGAGTATTACAACCCGCCCAGATTTCCTCGCGTACTCATCCTTAGTGACTCTGCTAACCATTAATATAAGAAAAATCAACCAATGAAAGGTACTCTCAATATCTCTCTCCGCAAATTACCGCACACATTCTCAACATGTCTCTCTGAAACTTCGTTGACTGCCTCTACCATCCATCTTTCTGTGATGATAATAAAGCCGAACGCAAAATTTGTACCCAAACTCGCAAATAACTATTTAACCTAGAAATGAACTTAGCATCCCCGTATAACACAATATTATTTATAGAACACCATGTAACCTCACCACATCTTCAATGAACACATGTGCCATGTCATTAATCGAATACGTAGGTTTACCTGAATGAAGTGCGCTACCTTTGTCAACTTGTCCACTACAACCATGATGGAGTCATGTTGTTCAGATGTCTTCGGAAAACCTATAATGAAATCCATAGAAATGACCTCCCATTTCCACTTTGGAATTAGAATTAGATGTAGTAGTCCACTCAGATTTACATCGCTTTTACTGTTGGACAATCCACATAGCCACAAACTCTACCACATCCTTCTTTAGATTCGATCAATGATAAAACGTCTTCACTATTGTCAATGTCTTTTGGCATCTCCGTGACCTTAATACTATTTTTCACATGCTCACACAGAAGTTCTCTTTAGTTTGATCGTCATTTGGCACATATCATGTCCTTTGGAATCGTCAAACCATCTATTGTAAGACTAGTCCACATCCTGGTCACTTTTACCTGGCTGAATAAGTTCTCTAAGCTCCATGTGTACCTACCACATATTGTTGTTTTTCTTGCAAGATCCCATCTTGTGTAAGTTTGTCCCATAATAACTCATAGTTTCCATATGATTCATATTTATTCTCTTGCACAAGACATCTAACCCTATTTCTTTACCCTTGATGTACCGATCTCAAATAAAACTCACTAACAGTGGCCAACCATCTATCTTACCGATTCATATTCGATTGGTCAACAAATACTTTCAACCACTATTATCAATCATCAACAGCAACCTCTCAACAAGAAGATAGTGTTTCCACATCTTCAATGAATGGATGATCATCGCCAACTCAAGATCATGTGTCCGACAATTTCTACCGTGCTCATTAAGTTCACGCACTCATAGAATAATACCGTCCTTTCCGAATAAGGACCAAAATCAAAGGCATCTAGAAAATACTACAAATTCTTTATCTTGATCTCCGTAAGTTATCTAACACTGGAGTATTCATCAACAATCGTTTTAACTCGTTCAAAACCGTTATTCCTTTATGTCCATTCAAATTTATTACCTTGCTCGCAGCGATGTAACTATATGTAATCTGAGATAAGTTCTACGAACCTTCTTATAATAACCTATTAGTCCTGCTGAACGATATTACCCTATTCACCTTCCAGGAGATGTCGGCTCCATGATATCCCGTTATATTTTTTAGATTTAATTATGCCTTCCTTGAAACAATGTGTCCCAAGTAATGTACCTATAAATCGAAAATAAACTACATTTACCGAGTCGACATGAAACTAATTCTCTCTTAGCAACTTCAAATATTTTTCTAAGCAACAACATGTTATTCCTCATTATTAGAACATATCAATATGTCACTGTGAATACAATAACAAGCTTGTCTAGATAAGGACACACACAATTCATCAAGCACACAAAGGTAGTTGGAGAATTAGGTCAAACCAAATGAACCACAAAAAAATTACAATGCCTGCCTAGTTCGAAAATTTGTCTTGCAACGTCCTCTTTGATGCGCATCATGATATATGGATCTCAAATCAATCTTTGAGAACACGCTCTTCAACAAATCAAATAAGTCATCAATCCTCGAAAGGACACCTGCTTTGATGGTTACTCTTGTTCAACTACTTGTAATCATTGCATATCCCCGAGAGTACCATCTTCTTTTCAAAAACATTGGTGCACCTAAGGTGATACACTTTGCCTATTATATCCCTTGTCAACCATTTCTTCTGAATTCCAAGAACTTTAACTCTATTGACCCCAGAGTGCTCATTCGTATGGTGCCTTCAATGTTGGTGTTGCCCCCTGGTACCAAAATCAATGTGAAAAGCTCAATTTCTCTATGAGGTGAAAAAAATTTAAAATATGTTATGAAACACATGTTGAAATTTTCTACAAGATTTGGTACTTGATTAATATCTATGTATCCTCATGCTCTCATTTTATCACTAGAAATATGTAATCGCAACAACACACACCTCTTTTCTATGATTGCGTTTTTCTCGTATAACCTGCTACCATTTCGAATCGATGTTTCTTCTTTTTCTTGCCCTACAATATCCCATGTTTCCATTGTCATCTAAAAACTCAATATCTTTTTTTCATAAAAAACTACCTAGTCATGTAAAGATACAACCAATCCACACCTAAAAACATACCATATGATCTCAACTACAATACTTTCAAATGAAAGTACAGATGTAGGAAGTACTATTCAACTTGAATGTAAAATTTTCTAGTTTATGATGAACTCTCTTCTTTATACCTATAGCCAAATCGTACTAACCAAGACTTCGTATGCACTACTTTATTCAAACAACACTTATCCACCAAGTCGTGGTTAATTAAAAATAGAAATGACTTGGATCACAACACATCATTCATACGATACTGTATGCTTGGTGATCCGCTCACTCATATCCACATCAAGTTGCATAGATACGAGGAAGGTTATGCCTAACATCCCCATGATCAAAAATCGAATTGGGGGCAAAAATTTGCTAAAAATTCAAAGTGTTCGTAATCATTCCAAACTAGAATGAACAGACAGGTATCGTTCTGTGAATATGGCTCACTTTGTTTCATTAAAAATCAACCCTGGCATGTGAAAGTTATAACCAGCTGCTGTGCCTTGACTAAACACGCGAATTTAGCTTAAATAGGGTCACAAGCCAATTTTTTTTGGTCAAAAGTGGTTTTCTCTTCATCCAATGGTGCACGACAAGTGTCGACCGTGGTTGGCCCACCATGTTCGTTGCCGCAATTTGGTTGCTGGAGAACCATTGACAATGGATACGTGGCTAGCCCGAAGGTCGCTATCGTTCTCTCAAAGGCCGAAATATTGTTAAGTCCATGGTCAAAATTTCATCTATATGGCATGGAAAACTATTATGGTGGTTGGGCGAGGTCGTGTCGACCTCACAACCTCTCACACTACGCACGGTGTCTTACCACTAGACCACAACCAAGGTTCTTATTATAGAACGATCGCCTCCATATATTTTATATAACCTAATATTTATGGTAGATAAGTATGGAAACCAACTCGTAGGGCTACCCCTACCACACGAGACCACACCTCAATGATTGCACAGGGATAATACAAATGCAGTAGTTTTGGTGCTAAAACACGACTTTATGAAACCATTAATCCGTACTTCTTTTAAAGCGCTAATCTATTTATCAATGCAGACTTAACTACGCTTAATGCATTAAAATACACCACTAAGCCGTGCTTATTGTTAATTAAAAGGTGCTTATCCACTAATTAAACCAAATTTCAATTTGTAATAGCTTCATTTAGGTCCATCATCATAGAACCTGTATTGGTTTATGTTAACCTGAGTTGTTCAAGTTTTTAGTGTAGTTTTTCGTAGGAAATCAGCGTTTTACAACTTATTCTCCATAATATTTCAAATTAAATTAGGCTTAGAAAGAGTCAACTTAGATGATTTGTATGTCTTAGCATGATGTAGCAAAGCTGAGAGGCAATATACTTTTGTAAGTGATTTTTCCTACTCTTGAAGATTGAAGAAGTCTAGGTCATCAGAGAGGAGGCCATGCCCAGATCACTAAGACCATTTATGATTTAGAAAAGGCCACCAGGGGTGTTTGTTTCTTTAAATCCAATGAACAAGTTGCGTATCCATTGGAGCACTATAGGAAAAGGAAATCATTTAATTGACCATTAATCCAAAGAGGGAAGTAGCCATTGAAGGTGTCCAATGGAGATGTAGCCCTAGAGGTGAACTCATTATTTAATACTATGTAATGTATTTTTTGTATTTTTATGCTTTAAGTGTATTTACTTGATTTTTATGAATTTTTAAAGCTAATTTATTTAATGAATTTCTCAGTAAAGACACACACAAATTGACACATAAACCCTCTTTAACTGCTTAATTTGAGAATATCCTTAAACACATTTATTTTATACCTATGAGGAAGCTAGCACAACAAAAATAACATTTTGTCCAATATTGAGATCAAGTTACCGTATAACAATTTAGCTCATTTTATCCCCGAGATACTTGCTGACATGGCTAGAAAATTAGCTATTGGTTTTGTATTTTTACAGGGAGAATTTAATCTTGTGAAAGTTTATGTGTATCTCTCTTCAGAGAAGGCCAAGATTACACCATCCTAAATCACAACAAATAAGCTTTTTATGCACATTGTGTGATGGCAGCTTCATCAGCATTGATTCTAACCATCTTCCTCAGCAAGACTTTTGACAAAGAGATGTTGTAGAAGCCGAATATCGTGAGAGACATGGTGCAAGATTTGCTGGAAGATAGGAAGGTGGGGAAAACTATACTTCAAGAGCAGCTTGATTTCCTTGAAGGAAGACAAGCAAGAGCTTCTTGAAAAGTTGCATGAGAAAGAGACTCAACCTGGTTACTGCAAAGGAAACCTTCCCAGCTAAGCATGTGCTGAAAAGAGGTATGCAATTCAAGTTTATCTTCAATTTCCTCTCAAGATGAATTTTTTGGTGTTTTTTGAAAGACACACTAGAGGAATAGGGCTTGTTGTTGATGAATACCAAGCAAGGTAAAGGATTGGGAAAAACATACACAAGGCATAGTTGAGCCAATTATTGTTGAGTGGAAAGGCCTAGGGTATTTGTGTGTCTTTGTTATGACAACATGATGGAGAACATCCAAAGCCAAGGAGACACATGAAGATGCTTCAAGAAGGACTTTCAAACTTGTGAATTTTATGCTCATGAGGAATGGAAAGTTTTACACCCACTTTGCAAGAAGATTTTGCAAGCATGCAACTAATGAAAATGACAAAACAAGCAGGATGTTGAAAGCTCTAAAGTAATTGTCATTGTTGGTATTAGAAGAGAGCTAACACTAATTAAATTCACCTCTCAAGAAGACGACAAAGGTGAATGGGCAAGGGTACAAATCTTCCTTTAATTTGAAGTTTTTTTGATTATGATAAACATGGAAAATCTTCACATAAGATTTGGAGAAAATTTACATGTTCTTTTACATTTGAATAATGCATACTATTTCTGAAGATGTTGGAAGAATTTTTTTCCACACACAGGAAAACTTTAAAAACAAAGGAGACACAGTTAAAGGTCCAATGGACAATGCAAACCATGTTGGAAAAGTAAAGATGCAATTATTTTGCACCATTTCCAAAAGCAGGGTTTATCTTGTGAAAAGTGTTGGAATTTGTATCACAAGTCATCCACACATTTGCTGAAGGGAGAGAAAGATCGACAAGAATGGAAAATAGATTCCATAATTGATGACTGTGATGACACATGATGAAGTGAATAAAAGAAGCACCATTGAAGTGTTTGGAAAGAGATGGTTAGATTTCTTAACCAATTAAGGAATTTCTATTTCTTTTGGATGATTTACTTAAAATATTTTTTATTCGATGAATTTTTTTTTCCAATTGAATGCATTTTCACTTGAAAAGTATATTGCATGTTGCATGAAGAAAGATGTTGGAAAAGTAGAGTTATGTTGACTCACTTGGATGCAGAAAATTTTATCATTTCAACTTTTAAGTACTTGTACATACAAATGTGATTTTCTGGGGTACTGTGATTGTACTGAGAGAGACCCCAGTTATCATACAGAATGAGAGTTTTTGTGTGTAGGGTCAGTGGAATTTTTATAGTTTCATTGTGGCTGAACATGCAAGGAGTGATTCACTTGTGTTGGTCGATCGCTTTTGTTTATCATGTATAAGCTTGTCAACTTTAGCATGTTGATCATTTTCACATGTATGGAGTGCTTACTTGTACAGGAATTGATTGTTACATGTATGTCATATTGAATTGGAAGAGTTGATTTTGTTTCAAATATGAAAGGAATGTGTTGACAAATTTTTTTCATAAGATGAAAATCTGTTGTTTTGATAAAAGAATCGGCCAAGTTGTTAAAATATGCTACTTGAGAGTTAGTTACTTAAAGAGGCATGTTATGTCGATTTGTGTTTGGTCAATGAGTTTGTACCAATATGTAAGAGACATATATGTTCATATGTAGGAAATTTGTCGCTTTGAAGGATCAAAGGAAGAGAGGTTGTCAAGTGGTTTTTTTCTTATATGGGATGTGTTTTTTCAAGTTAATGGTTGTGCCTGAGACAAGATGTCTTAGGATTTTGGAAGGTCCACTCTTGAGCAAGAGGCCTATGATTAGCCTTCATTCTCAAATCATGGCACAAGTAGCATGCTGAACACTGAGGATGATGAACTTAGTTGAAAGTGGATTAAGATGCCAAAGTTTGCATCCAAAACAACAACCACTGTAGTATCATTCTGCTGTGTCAAGGCAAAGCGAAAGAAATGGTGAATGCATTCTTCCGCATGTGGAATCGGAAACCTTGGAGGATAAACAATGGTCATTTTCTTTATTGTGATTATCGATATTGGAACCTGGTTGTTGTAGTTCACCCGTATGCTTAACTTGAAAAGTGGGAGCCAAGTATAACCTCGTACGTAAGCGGCATGTTTATGCAAAGGAGGAACAAGATTCTCAATGGGAGGGACACCAAACAACTTTTCTGCCAACGCGCGGGACTCGCTTTGGTACAAAAACAACATGAATCAACAGCAGCCAACAAGTGTCAGATCGTCAATGTTAGGTGCGGGGAACATTGGTTTGGCGGCGCAGCTAATGGTAAGGAAGGTGCGCGTGAACCCATGGTTTCATGGAGATTTTTCCAAGCAGAACAAAGTTGACAGAAGTTGGGAACAGAATATATTCAATTTTCATCGATAAACTACCTTGTGGGTCCAAATCTTGCTAGTGGAAGAAAATAAAAACTAAATTGGGGGAATTTTTTTCTAAAAATCAAAGTGCTCACAATTCCTCCAAACTGTAATTTAATGGACAGGTCTCGCCCTCCAAGAATCGATGCATCATCAAAAATAGACTAAGATGTGAAAGTTAGAGCGTGTTGTCCGCTGACCAAACATGCGAATTTAAAAGTCAAACAAGGTCATATGGGTCACTTTGGTCGTAATGTGGTTTTCTCCACCAATGGTGTATTGGAGCTTTGAATGGTGGTTGGCCCAAATTTCTCGGGGTTCACACAATTTGGGTTGGTTTTGGAGAACCAATGGGATGTTGGGACACATGGCCAGGCTGTAGGCCATCACGTGCCTGGAAGGCCGAAATATTGTTAAGTCCAAGGTCAAAATTTCTTTTTATATGGTATGAAAAAATGCATTATAGTGGTTCAATGAGGCTGCCTTGACCTTGTGATTCTCCCACACCACGCATAGGTCTTACCATCAGACCACAACCGTTGTCTTTATTATACAATGATCACTTACATATATTTTCGGATATAACCCAATGATTATAGTAGAGTATGGGGGCCAAACCTTACCACAACACTACACCAACGACCATGCCGAGGGCTAATAAAATGCAAGGTGAGTTAGCACTAAACAAACTTTATTAAACCATTAATCCAAATTTTTGTGCGTTAACATGTTTATTAATGTGATTAATAATCGTGTGCTTAGCACATTAAAAAACCATGACTAAACCGTACTTATTGTTAATTAAATAACAAATATCCACTAATTAAACCACTTTTAACTTGGAGGCTATTTTGTGAAGTTCGCTAATTTTGGAGAACTTAGTTTTGTCGTATAATCGGGTTATTTCAGTTTTTAGTGAGTTTTAGAAATCAATAGTTTAAATGGCAATACTTCTAACCAAACTGTTAAGAAAGAGTCAATCCCAGATGATTTTGATGCTTTTCAAAGATGATGGTGTAGGGTTGGTGCAGTAGGGTAAAGGAGAAATTGAAGTGATTTTTCCACTTGAATATTAACACCTGCCAGCCCCCGAAATCGACACAATACCGAGGGGACAACCACTCGGTCTGCATCTTAACATGCCCTCCTTTTTCGTTATGATAGTGGTCCTCATCCAAGTTTAACTAGGTCTGGCCATTTTTTCCCTAACGCTATTGTTTACGTATGTATCATTAACTACCAATAGTGGACACGATCAATTCTTTCGCCGACTGTGCAAGAGAATGACCCTCGTTTTCGATTGAGTTCACCAAACCACAACTAAGATTTTGCTTCTTCGAGAAGAGGACTTAAAAGAATATAGAACTTAATCTAAAATGCAAACTTTATTCTATAATGCAAGAAAGAAACTAATCTAAATCCTATCTCAACTGTGTAGATGAAAATCTAACCCAACTACATAAAGATGATTAAATAATGGGAGAAATTAAAATATGTTCGGTTTTAAATTAATGTTAAGTTAACGAAGAAATTCAATTAGCTCGTATACTTGTGAGTACCAAAACACATTCTATTGAGACCATTTGACTGAAATAATAATCAAATAACACTCCGGAAGAAATTAACAAAAATTGACATATCGATTATCATATCGCTAAACTAACAATTAAAACTAAATATGTGGAAGAAATTGCTAAACACATTATTATTTAATAAATCAAGGTTATAACATACGTATCATAATGGTTACCGTAAATCAGAGTTTAATTATAAGAGCAGATACATAACAATTTGAGACAAATTATCCATATCAAATAAATGCCAAAATGGTTGAACAAAAACAAACAATCTTAATAACACAAAAATGAACTGTATTTGACAATAAAAGCCAAAAATACCAAATAATTGAATCGCTTTCCGATCTCTGCCCTTAACAGCTCTTTACATTACTTGAATTTCGCTAAGACTAGAGTCACAGTGGTACCCAAACTCGCCCATCACGCATAATCACATAAAGAAAAACCCTCAATAATGTTCGCATCTGAAATTTTCTCCCTATCTGCTGGGACCCTAAATTCCTATTACGTAAATGATTTAGAAGCTTGGAATCACAGGGAGAGCAAATTTCTCTTACATTTTTCAATCACAATTTACAATCTTTCCAAAAGTATTTTTTTAGAAGAGAGTTAATAATAAAACCGCTCAATCCAATTTTAATTGCTCAAAAATTCAATCTTTAATTGCTGGAGTCTTTCATTGATTAAATTTTTTCCTCCTCAATATCCCTTCATATTGTTTTTTCCTATTGAAATGAATTAAGATGCAACAAAGAAATCTGCATTATTTTCAACATCAAAACAAACCAATCAAATCATTTAAATAAATAAAAAGGAAATTTGAGCTTTCTTATTGACACTGGTACCCATCTTAATTAACCAAGGATATTGATGTAATGAATCGCTATTTAGAAGAGGTCGGGATAAATGAAAATGAAGAAAAACAAACCTTTAAATTGATTTATTTTTAGAAATTGGAGTTTTCTGATTCTTCTGCCTGATTTTTAATCTAATAAATGATCAAATCTACATTGAAACCCCTAGTATCGTTCTTTCTTGATTTTCCAATGAGCCGTCCTCGGGTCCATTTGGCCAAGTAAAACTCATATCTCATGAGCTTCCAAAGTTGATGAGTCAAATCGAGGTACAACTGAAATTGTTGTCAGCTAAAAAACTTAATTTTTAATTAGAAGTTTAATCCTAAATTAGATTCTAATTATCTAATAATTAATTCTAAATTAATTATTAACTAACTAATATATACAATTAATTCTAATTTAGAAATTAATTAAGTTACAAAATTAAATTATTACACAAATGATTTGAAAAAAGTTAATTTATATATGATTAATATAATTAAATTATATTAAAATTATACTAAAACATTATAATTATAATATAAAAACATAAAAATTAATTTACAAACTATCAGAATCAACTAAACCCAGAACCATAAACAAACCATTGAAATCAATCAAAACTCATTAACTATCCATGGGTGCCAGAAGGACATGTAGCAAGAGGAGTGTGAGGTGATGGTGACGTGAGGGGAACAAACTTTATATTAAAAATTTAACACATCGTACAACGTAAGAACCTGACCCAAGCTTGAAATGTGCATGTTCTAAAAAATTGGCATGGATCCTGAATTGCGAAATTGCGATCTTGCGATTCTGCGATGGATCCGAAATTTGCGATTTATGCATTCCGGCGATGATCCGGAATTGCGATTCCACAAATCAACTCATATCCGGGCGATCCCTGCGACGGATTTGAATTTGCGATTTTATGCATCCGTGGCGAACTGAATTATATCCGCGATATCCGCGATTGATTTGAATTTGCGATTTGCGACCGCGATGGATCCGAAATTTATCCGCGGACCGCGATGAATCAAATTGCGATTCATATCCGTAACATCCGATGAATTTTTTTTATTTTATTTAAAATTTTATTTTGTTTTATTTTTATGACAAGCCAGTTTAGCTATGAAATTTTTTCAAACCATACCCGCTCCGAAAAAGAATAAAAAATGAAGATTTTTAACCTGTGACTTAGAAAATGATGGTACTTCAAACGAGTACCATTTTTTAAACCAACAGACCAAATGAGGTTAAACAAGCGTCAATGGAGTATTATGAAAAATCGGATTCAATCAAAAACAAGAATCCAAAGAAAATGAAAAAAATTAACATAAGCGTAGGATAATCAGTCAGCAAATCCTAAAGGTATTTAGTCAAAAATTTATAAAAAAGGGTCCCCATTATTTGAAGTGAACAAGTAAAAATGGGGTTGTAGCCACTACAAAAATGGCGTAAAATAATTTTATAGTTAACCAATTATCTCTGCTATTATGAATGAGATTTTTCCTAAAATCTAAGTAAAAAAAATAATTAAAAGAAAAGAGAATTATGTTTAAAATGTCGACTAGGTTCAAGGTCTCGACAAAAGAAAGAATCATTCAACTGTAATTTTCTTTAAAATTCCTCATAAATTAAAATATTTCAAAACTCTAGTCAGTCTTTAATTAGTAGTATAGAGATAAAGCAGTGGTCACTTTTACAATTAGCTAAAATATACTCATTTGCCCATGCTTAGAGCCACCCAAGCATGTTAGAACATCTACAGTCTCAATAGTGGTTACCTTTTAATCATCAATGGATTCAGCATCCCATCTTCTTAAGAATTATTCTGACTTAGAGATAAATCCATTTATATTATTTTTATTATTATATTTTATTTATTTTATTTATTATTTATTATTATTATTATTATTATTATAAATCTTAAAAGTCATTGGTTCCGGTTTGGGAGTCGTACAGTTAGACAGCCATTCACTCGGTTATAATTAGACCGGAATAAGTCAAGCCATGATGAGACCCATTGTCTTATAATTGTTTGCAATCACAAGCCACTACCTGCCTGCTTAGTGTTGTTGTAATGTCAACCTATTTTTCTCCTATGATCATGGTAAGCGGTGTCATGATGAATTTTTATCTTTAAGTTTAAACATATCTCCGGATGATACTTCAGGAAAATAAGACTTTTCGGACAGGAGAACTATTGACTTAAGAGTTATGAATGACAATTTCGTAAAGGCAGTGCTTTGTTGTGCTGCCTTTACTTGGTTAAAAACAACTTTTTCTCGACCGATAACAGAACTTTGAAAGATCTTAATAAAATATTGAAATCTCAAAAATGATTACAATTTTGATGAAAAAGAAATTTTCCGTATTTTTATGATACTTTGTCAACTTAAATCATAATCTCTTCTAAGCATGTCTACCTTTATAATAAGAAAATCAAACTTTAAAAAGAGATTTAAGAAAAAGTTAATAGATGATTATTAACAATTTGTTCTCTCCAAGTGTACACCGACCATAGTTAGTAACAAGAAGACATTCGATATAACCGCTTAAAGTCACCAAAAATCAAAACCGAGAATCAAAGGAAAAGAATTATTATTCTAAATAAGAAACTAACAAACAAAATAAAAATGAAGAAATTTAAAAGTGAAAGGAAAAATTCAAGTTTCGCAAGACAAACTAAAAAAAGAATGTTATAAATAACCTCAAATACAAAAGAACAATCGGTAATCAATCCTTCTTATGTAGAGATTTAGAAAAAATCATACCTTGCAGAAGGTTGGTAGTGTTTGGGGTTTTTGGATAGCAATGGACGATAAAATTCAGCCACAATGAATACTTTTTGTCCGATATCAATCTTTTTGTTTCCAAGCATCATCTTAATCATTTAACAAAAAGAATGCTTAAAGAAATGGGGACAAAGGTTCAAACTTCAGCGTAGTCAAGCTAACGAGGATTATCGTCGCTTCTTGAAATTAAGTCAGGAGAAGAGTATGGACTTTGAAAATATGATCTGGTGAGGATTGGAATTAAAATGGAGAACCCAGAAACAAATTTATATGTCGTAAAAACAAAACTGAAACTAAAGCAACGAAATGGAAATTAATGAAAGTGAAGGAAGGAATCTTTACCATTGGATAATTGCTTTTGATCTACCTAAAAGGTATTAGTTTCTCCAGAACCAGCCGACTTCTTACTTTAATTAACATTAAAAACAATAAGAAGCTAACCAACCAAAATCCCACAACTCCAAATCATTATTTATTTTATTCAAACCAAAGCAAGCAAGAAATGAAAAAATGAATTTGAATGTTCAAGGAAAACAAATGCATCGTAAATGAGAATGAAAATTTACAAAGAATGAGTGTTTTCAACATATTACAAGTTTCATATAAACTCCATGATTTTTATAAATTGTCTGTGAAATTCCATGACCAAATCCTAAAATAACAAAATTAAAATATGAAAACAGAGATGTCTTGACTAATTATGGAACTATATATTTAAAACTCGAAATACAAGAAAACCTAATGATTTAAATGCCGAAATTTACTACTGTACCGTTACCATAGTGGTTACCCAAGTCACTTTTAACAACACATCGCTCGTATCGATGATTCGCATCACATGTTTTTCTGCCACCGATGTTTCAATTTTAATTTGGCAAGACTTTCACCTTTGTCGCTATGCTATATATCGATTAAATGTTAATGGCTCAAAGGCATGCATTAAAGCTATTAACGTGAGGTTGTACGAAAATTGCTAACATGAAAACATGTGTTGAAAATATGTGCGTACGTGATGGGATAACGCATCATTGAAGAAATATTATATTTGGGACCTGTGAATATTTAATATCATGCTTCCTTTGGCTATTTGTCAAACGTTGTGATTAAATTTGAAATTGTGGATGTAAGCATAAATAAATGCGATTAAGCGATTGCGATATCAGTAATCGTTAACTCCACGTATTGGGCGAAATTTCTTGATAACCATGTAACACACGATTTCGCGATGCCGATATGTGATGAATGATGGGTTGAATCGGGCGATCGTTAACGATGAACCCATACTTGATGAATAATTTTATACGCCGATATGCGATGAAGAGTGGACCGATAACTTTATGATGAAAAATTAACAACATACGTGATCCTCGAGACATCGAACCCTTTAAAGTTATGCTCCCACCATTATTTGCGATTGAATGGACGCGATATTTTACAAACTTGATTTAACTCTATACGGGTCCGGAATTATGTGGTCATCGCAATATGGCAAAGTCGTTTACCTGAGATCGACGATTTATGAGTACGGAAGTCTATTCAACCGCAAACCTTGACATGCGAAAATGTGACAGGACATATGAGCGAGGTAAACACATCGAGACCTTTATTAAACAATTTGTTATCAAAATGCTAAAAGCAACTTCCCCGTCGAAAATCTTATGATATTGTTTTTCACATCGATTGAGTTTCCTCAAATGAACAAAAACAAAGTTAAAGAATGCTCAAATTTAAATGAACTTTAAATAAAATTTCCCAACTCGTTGCCACTTGAACTAGGTTTTGTTGCTTACTTCAAGTTTTGAAAACAAATGAAAACCGCAATTAAAACAAAAAAGAATAGAAAATAAACTACAGAAAAGATAAACTAACAACAGATGAAAATGAACTTGTAAATGGCGACTCGGAAGGAAATTGTCCGTAGATTTTATCTCATGAATCTCAAATTTTTCCTTCGATTTATCAAAATTTCGACTTTGTTCAAAATCATCTCATCACTTTGCCCTAAATGGGAGTGAGCAATCAACCTAAATAAAATCTTCTTATTCATGTTCAAAGAAATACAAAATTTACCAAAAATAAATATGGAAAACAGTCTTCCTTTTGAATTGAAACAACAATTTATTACCTCCTATCATTCCGACTAATTTGAGAAAAATTTGGGTTGTTATACGATCAAGCTAACAATGCCTTTAGTAAAATAAATATGATGCGTATTACAACATCACGATAACAAACTAAAGGTCTCAATGGGATAGCCACTAATTGTGGAAAAATGTCAAACGATTGAATGTGTGCACACAAAGAAATGGGACATCCTGAAGGTCGACTAGCAAATTTCGAGGAAGACAGTCATGAACTCATATGATTACCATGAAAGTTAATCGAATAATAGTGATTGAGTCGTAATTACGCATTGCGACAAAAATACACATTTCATGACAAATGAGATCATGAAGCTTTATATCCTCAAAACCTTGTCATACAAATTTCAAATAGCACCTTAGAAGGGTAATCCTAAATTAAGAAAAGTGGTTTGAGAAGCATCGATGCCGAGTGCAAATCGAATTTAACCAAGATATTATTCAAAAAAGCTGTAGCGTAAAGAGGTATTGTCGTAAAAATTTAAAAAGGAAAGGAAGAATTAAAAATACTGGGAGAAAATGGCCACCGAACATGTATGAAAATGTCGATTGCTTTGTTTTATTTTTAATTCAGAGAACCTGCTGAAAATAAATTAATTACATTAACTCACCCT
This sequence comes from Pinus albicaulis, assembly GCA_034641835.2. Classification (NCBI taxonomy): domain Eukaryota; kingdom Viridiplantae; phylum Streptophyta; class Pinopsida; order Pinales; family Pinaceae; genus Pinus; species Pinus albicaulis. The sequence continues at coordinate 948,840,698 of CM076573.1, forward strand.
TATTCTAACCATATACTTGAAAAAAACATTTAGTATATTGTTATTTCAGTTAGTAAACTATTTTCTCATTTAACCGTATGTATGTACAATTCAAATGTTAGTAATAAAATTAAGCAAATCTAATTGAACTAAGAAAATTAAACCCTAAAATCAGAATGTACAACTATTGTTGAAGCTATCTAAATTCTCTCATGAAATTTTCTTTCCAACAAATACTATTTTGGATCATTGCAGAAACTGGATGGATTTTCATTAAGGATTGGGGAAAATGTTCAAAGGAAGAGATAATAGGCCGCATTGTGATATGAGCTTTAGACTAAAGCGTTTAGAAGAAATCGTTAGTGTTATAAATGTTAGCTATTGACAATCTTCCATGAAGGAAAATATCCAAATATTTTTCAAAACTAGAATCAAATGAAAATGGATGGAAATTGAAATGAAATGGAAAATTATTAATTAAATCATCAATGCGACTTAAAAATACATTCTCTTTGCTGACATTGTTTTCTTTAAGATAGAAGCTGACAAAACATTAGCATTGGATTGAAATTGAAATTGAAAATGGCTTTGATGTTTTTGATTACAATATAAAACTTCAATTTTTCCAATGTACAATGTATCAATCAAATGTCAGATAGTAAAAGTGCCTGAATATGCCAAACAAGAATGTATCAATAATCCTAAAAAAGGTACAAATCCTGAAATAACCATTTAATACAAAACAAGGGGGAGGAACAAAAAATAAAATGAAATCACTATTTTAACTAATGTTACAACACAATTGGGATTGTTTTGAAATAATTTCTTTTTTCATAAGGATTGGTTTTAATTATGGAATTTGAGTAATTTTGAATTCCAACTCAGGAATTAGAAAGAGATTTATGATTATGAATGTGAATGAAAGCTTGATCATGATATGAATAATAAATTGAATATTTTCTCTAATAGTGGAATCATGAAGATGATTATTTGCTTTAATGAGGACTAGTTGAATAATTTCTAAATTGAAATGTTCCTTAATTTACGTTACTTGAACTTTACCATGAGAATTTCTCGAGAAAAACAGAAACTAACATCTTCATAAAGCCATAATTATCATAAATGACTTCACAAGATTCTTTATAATTTCTTCACTCATCCAAAAGATATCAAAACAGAGGGACAAGAATTTCATGTTCATTAATGGCAAAATAATGACTACACTGTTTATCTTGATAAAAACTTAATGGTAATTATTTAAGATCAAATCGTATTTCTAAATATCATTAACACCAAGACAAGGAAAAACTATCACGTCAGTTACCGTGACAAAGTGTTGTAACTAAAACAAATAAAATGAAACAAGCCATGAAAATTTTTTGTGAATAAAGCCCAATAGAAATTTCGATTTTAAACTGTCTTTTTATGTACTCATGTTTTTTAAAGGAAGATTGTTTTTATCATCATTTACTTATTCGCCTATGTAGCACCAGAAATTGTATTATATTGCATTACATTATTTTACCTGATTGTTGTTCACATCAACATTCAACCGATTTTCCTAATTAATGCGTAGAAAACTTTCGTATTCTCCAATGCAAGTCTTCTGCCAAAATTGTTGTTGTTGTCTTCTGTATTTCATTAGAACATTTTCCAAGCTTTCAGGAAACTTCTTTATCACAAATTTAGTCTACACACCCAAATTGAATTTCACTATAAACAGAAGGATGAACAAAGCTTAAAACCACCTTACAAGTGACTTAATTAGTATATGAACACTATACTAAACCACCTAGTGATTATTTTTTTGCACCTGCCTTTTTAAATTAATTTTAAAATAATTCAAATGAAGGCGAATATTAAACTTTCATTGCATCTATTTTTGCCTGCCAAGATATACCATCACACACCGATCACAATCATAATAATAAATTTACAAACGAAATTGTAACAAATTGATCTCACCGTGAACTGAGGAACCGTGAGAGTTCACACGCTTTCGAAGCCAAGCGTAAAATGTGAGAGTAAAAATTCTGCATAAAATGCTTCACTAATTCCTTGAAAATCATAATTTGAAACATTTTAACAAATAAGGACATGATTATGTGATAATTTCTCTCACCATTAAACTTTACTCCGAGACAAGAGTTCCCACCACTTGTGGAGTATTGAAGATGTGCATACCATGGATACAACCCCAAACTGAAGTTTAAAAGGGAGCCATCGTGATTAAAAATAAAACAAGCAAAACTGAAAAAGACTCAACAGACAAATGCTTCTGTGCCCTTCTAGCGCTAAAAATGGTTGAAGTCGAAATCGCCGTTACAACATTGGGATAATCACCGTGTCCCACCAATACAACTCTTTTTCCGTTTATGATAGTGGTTCGATCGGTTTAACCAGTCCGCTGATTTTTTCCCCATCGCTATTGAAGCTATTGCATGTATCATTAACTACCAGCGAGATGTGATACGTACCGAATTTTTCTTACCGACTTGCAAAAGAGAATGACCATTGTTGATTTTGGGGTTCCGTACCTAAACCAATAACTAAGATTTTGTTTCTTCGAGAAGAGGACTTAAAAGAACATACAACTTAATCTAAAATGCAAACTTTATTATATAATGCAAGCAAAAAGAACTAATCTAAATCCTATTCCCATCAGCATGAAAATCTAACCCAACTACATAAAAGATGATTAAACAATGAGAATTAAAAAATATGTCCTGTTTTAAATTAATGTTAAGTTAATGAAGAAATTCAATTAATTAATATTTGTGACACCAAAACACATTCTATTGAAATTATTTGACCGAAATAATAAATCAACAACACCGAAGAAATTACAAAAATTGATATTGATTATCATAGTCACTAAACTAATAATTAAACGTATAAATATGTGAAGAAATTCCTACAACACATTACTATTTAATAAAATCGTTATTATAAGACGATTTTCGTTAAATGGTTAACAATGTTTTGAAATCGTAGTTTAACTATAAAGAGCAGTAGATACACACTGAGTATAAATGTCCATACTAATAAACACAAACATGAATAAAATGAAACAACAATCTTATTAACATAAAAATGAAACTCGGGTATTTGACATGTAAATGCCAAAAATAAGTGCTTAATTGAATCAGCTTCTCTGATCCGGTCTCTACCGTACTTTACATTACTTGAATTTCGCTTTCAAGACTAGAGTCAGAAATGCAACTTCCGCCTATCATGCACAATTCAAGACATAAAGAAAAACTCTCAATAATGTTCGTATCTGAAATTTTCTCCTCTCATTCACAATTCTAATTTCTATTACAGAACAAGCTAGAAGTCTCAGAATTGCGCAGGAGACAAAATTTCTTACATTTTGGTAATCAGTGAATTTAGTGAACTTTCCAAAAGTATTTTTAGAAGAGAGTTTATGAAGGAAAATCGCCCAATCTAATTTTAATTGCTCAAAAATTCCAATCTTTAATTGTCAGAGTCTTTCATTGATTAAATCTTTTTCCTCAATATCCCTTCTATTGTTTTTTCCTCAAAAAATTAAAATGAATTAAGATGCAACAATAAAATCCAAAATATTATTTTTAACATCAAAACAATCTGAATCAAATTCTATTTAACAACAAAAGTGAAATTTGAACTCATTGACAATTACAAGTATCTTAATTAACCAAGGACATATTGACTATGAATCAGTAATTTAGAAGAGGTCATAAATGAAAATGAAGAAAACAAAAAATCGAAATTGATTTTATTTTTAGAAATTCGGAGCTTGATTTTCTGCCTGATTTTTGGACTCAATAAATGATCAAATTGTTATTTAAACCTCCCCGTAAATGTTCTCCTTGATTTTTCTTCCAATGAGCCGTCATACCCTAATATTTGGCTAAGTAAAACCTATTCTATGAGCCTCAAAAGTTGATGAGTCAAACTGCATAAATCACCCTATCACTGGGCTAAAAATCTTAATTTTTAATTAGAAATTTAATCCTAAATTAGATTCTAATTATTATCTAATAATTAATTAAATTAATTATTAATTAACTAATATATACAATTAATTCTAATTAATTAATATTCAATTTAGAAATTAATTAAGTTACAAAATTAAATTAATATACAAATGATTTGAAAAAGTTAATTTAAATATGATTCATACATAATTAAAATTATAATAAATTATAATAAACATTATAATTATAATACAATTATTAGCACATAAAAAATATGAAATTAATTTACAAACTATTGGAATCAACCAAACCCAAGAACCATAAAACAAACTATCGAAATCAATCAAAACCTATTAATTCATCCATGTAAGTTTTGGTGGAAGGATATGGTGAGGGAGGGGGAGAGAGGGTGACGTGTGGAGGGTGTAGTTAAAATTATATTACCCTTAATGTTATCGCATATCGCAAGAACCTTGACTCGTGTTTTTTAAATGTGCATGTTCTGAAAAATTGTGATGGATCCGAAATCGTTAAATTGCGATATTACAATCATGGCGGACTTAAATTTGTGATTTGCTATCCGCGATGGATCCTAAATTTGCAACTGTGATCCGTTACGCAATCTGAAATCTAAGTATCTGTCATCCCATGGCGTATTCAAATACAAGTATTTCATGTATCCAAGCAAGAATCTGAACCCACATCCGTTTACCCGATCTTCGAATCTACATTTGCGATCCGGTGATGGATCTCAAATTTGCGATCTGCGATTTGCGATGAACTGAAATTTACATCCGCGATCCGGGGCGACGTATCCAAATGAATTTTTATTTTTTTTAATCTAAATTATCGGTTTTATTTCAATGATGTTTAGTTTAAAGGTGAAATTTTCTAAACTACAAATTACCTCAAAAAAGAATAAAAAAATAGCATTTTTAACCCGTAATTAGAAAATGATGGTATTTCAAAGGAGTACTATTTTTAAACCGTGTTTGACCAAATGAGGAACAAACGTCAATGGGAGGCTTTTCTATAAAAATCGATTCAATCAAAACAAGAATCCAAAAGAAATGAAAAATTAACAAAAGTTGCAGAGATAATCAAATAAATAAATAAAAATCCCAAAGGTGTTTATGGAAAAATTTGAGGAAAAAGGTCCCCATTATTTCAAGTGAATGTCAGTGAAGTTGTGTTTACTACAACACAACCCTAGGGTCACTGTGAGAGGTTTGTCTAGGATCACCTAAAGACCATTTGGCATTGTGTAGCAAGGCCACCTAGGGGTTATTAGGTCTTCTAACCAGCTGAGCGGTTTTAGAGCCATTAGACAATTAGCATGTATTCACAATTGAACATTAATCCAAAGAGGGTTTTGTCATTGAAGTAGTCCATGGAGATGGTGCTCAGAAGTGTGAAATCTACGAACAACTAATGTGTAATGTGTTTTTGTGTATTGTATTTCGTACACTGTTTTTTTTGTTATGAGTTTTTAAAGCTAATTTATTTAATTTATAACTCTTCATAGAACATTACCACAAAACTTTGGACACACAAACCCTCTTAAACCCTAATTTGAGGCGATCCTTAAACACATTTATTTTATACCGATGAGGAAGCCAGCACAAAAAAACTAGTTTGTCCAATATTTGGACCTCACCCCAAAAAAATTTGCCCTTATGCACTATATATTTGAGGCCTACCACCTTGATATCACAGTATAATCTCTTGAGATGCTCTTGCCACATATCCAACACCACAACGGTTCCACAACATCACCCCACTGGCCGACTCCCGAGGATGGGACCCATGTCCTTATCTAACTAAGTTGAAATTCTATACAGAACATTATCTTTCGTACATACATCATAAGGTCTGCTTTTTTAAACCGCAGTTTACCTTAAGATTTGTCTTTCCATTTCCAACCTGTCGAGATTTTTTCTTACACTTTGACTTCTACAACAATGCTTCAATTTCTCAATGACTTTCACAAGTGACCGAGGTCATTATGCAATCAATTCGACATTCAAATGCTAATGGAACCACTGAAAATCCATAAACTTTAGATGCTCTATTTTTAAGATACAAAGACATACCCTTAACAACTTACAACTTGGTTGTATACTCATTATTTGCCATCGATTCCATCTTTAGCTCACGTAATTCCTTAGATTTGTTGTCGTAGTACCTTCGACAAGTATTTATTCTCGAAAGGTCTCTTGAATTCTTGCCAACTCAACTCTTATGTCCTAATGTCTTTGAACCACTTTCAACACCTTCCCCCTACCCGCATGCATGCTTCTCGAGTATGAAGACAGCTATGAATGGCCTTCATGTTTATGTGTACTTGTTATGAAACCACTCAAAAATAGAAGAAATGAGAGATTAACGCCTTACAACAAGCCACTTCGAGGGGGAAACCTTTACATTACATAAATGAACAATTCTTTGATGCCACAAATGACCAAAACTCACTTCTATATTAGAGTCCATGGAATCACAATACGTATCCTAGCTTACCCAACAATAATAATGTACATGTCAAATAACAACAATATTAAAGGCATATACAACAACAACAATACAAGCAGCACTAACAACAAGGGACTATACTAGTAACATAGGGACCCAACATGCCCTCTCTCAAAAAAGTGTTGTCCTCAATGCTTGAGTAGCTCGATGCCTCGTATAAAATTCTGTCCTTCCATGCAGAATTCCTGGTAATTTCTTCCACTTGATGACATACTCTCTGGGAAATTGACTGCAATTTCGCAGTTGCTTGTTCTTGTTTCGTGACTACTTGTGTTCCAATATGATTTTTCCTTCTTCATTGTCTGCAATATTGTTTGAACTGAAGTTTATCCCCATAACTTTTTTAAGCATGAAATATGGAAAACTAGATGCACCACAATAGCTATGAAGTTCCAATTTGTATGCCATATACCAATCTGCAACACCTTTGTAAGGACCATAGTAATTTGGCGATAATTTATTATCCTTTCAGCTTGATTGAGGACATTTGTTTGTATGGTTGTAGCCGTAAAAATACCCACTTCCCACATCAAAAATTCTCTCAAATGCGATGTTGATCTTCCCATTACCTTATCTTACTTGTGCCAAATTTAGGTTATCCTTTAAGAGTTGGAGAACTTTGTTGATGTCGATGTGATCTTCCACCTGAACCTTAGAATTTTCTCTTAAAGAAGATGTGATGGAATAAGATGATATCCATAAAGTGCTACAATGGGCTATTTTTTATTGCGTATGAAAGAAGTGTTATAGCACCATTCAATGAGAGGTAACCATCAATTCTCCATTGTATTTTCTTATCAAATACAAAACAATGAATATATCCTTCCAAAAATTTATTCACTATCTCTCATAGCTACTCTGATTGAGGATGATAAGATGAGTTTTGAGCTAGTTGAGTACCCAAACAAGAAAACAAATGAAAAGGAAAAATTTCTAGTAAAAATGGGATCTTTGTCGCTTACAATAATCATTTGGTTTCCATGTAGCTTTTGAATTGTTTCCATAAATGCGTAGCTAACCGTACTTGATTTAAATGGATGAGATACATACAAAAAGTGTGCATACTTGTAAGTCTATCAACTACCACCATGATGACACTTCTTTCCTTCGGATTTAGGTAAACTCCGTGATAAAATCCATTGAAATATCCTCCAACATTGACTTGGAATGATAAAGGTTGTAGAAGACCTGGTGGTCTTAATTGTCTCAACGATTTTGCCGGAAAACAAACATTCCGCCACAAAGTTTTTGAATATCAAATTTATGTCATCCTTGAACAATTCTTTCTTCACCCTCGTGACAAGTTTTTAAAATCTTGAGTGTCCTCCAAAGGGAGAAGTGCAATTCCAAAAGAATCTTTGTTTTAGTTGTAGAATTATTAGCAAATATACAAGTGATCTTTGTACCACAAGGAATCATTTTTCAAACTATGTATTAGATGTACCAGGATCTTGCTACAACTTTTGAATGAGTGTCCACACTTCTTCATCCTTCTTCCATTCGTCCCTTGCTTTGGCTATCCAACTGCTGGACAATAGAAAATGCAAAAATCAATGTTTTCCACCCTTCATCCTTTTCTTGAGAGTGCATCTCAGCTGAACATTTAGCTTTTGTAGATGATTTTCTTAAATTACAACTCAAACATCTTTGTGACCCATTTTTGTCGTCTACAAAGATAGTTTGTGTTCCAAAAAGTGTTTAAGATTATCATGATCATTTTTTACCTTGAAGTGTCTTCTCCCATTAGGTAAGGTCGCTGTTTCTTTAGCATGTATTGCCAACATTTCTTCTCATAAATAGCTTCTAGCTAATTTCCTTGATTCACGCACTTTCAAAAGTAATGGTCTTCCTTTCATTAAAACAACACTGGTTCCACTTCAAGGCATCACATTCCACAACAAAGGTTTTTTGTGAAGTTTTGCGTACCTACACTGGGCATAGGCACATTGCCCTTTAATATGTTCAAAGGCCTTAGCGAGCCATGAGTCCATGAAAACTAAGTATTTCTTCAATAATCCTCGTTAGAGTGTGCTTTATTCTCCCATACTCTTAACAAACTTGCGATATCAATTTCGTTAACCCGAGAAACCTCGCAACTTTATGGTTGTGGGGACTCTTTCCATTCCTTAATGGCTTTAATTTTGTTAGGGTCTACCTTAACACCCCGTGAGATACAATATGAATTTTATATTCCAACTTCTTGGTACCCAAAGAAACATTTACGTTTTTTGCATATACTGTTTCTCCTCCAACAGTTTAAGCACTCATGTCGTTGCAGCCATTACGCATCCTTCAAGCTCGTGTAGAAATAATACACAGTCACTGCAAATACTAGCACAATTTTCATTAAAGGGTTTGAAAATGGAATTCATCAACCCTTGAAATGTAGAAGGTGTATTGGTAAGGCCAAAAGGCATGAGAAAAATTCATAATGATGCTTCATAGAGTTTAAAATGTCGTTTTCGAATATTTTTCAATGTCATTCTAATCGATGATATCTCGAACGAAGATCCACCCTTGGTAAACAAATTTTCCATGTAATTCATCCAATAACCATCAATCGCTGTGAATGGGAACTTATCTTGCTAAAGGAGCCATCGTAGCTCCCTATAATCAGGACACATGCGCCGCATCCATCCTTCTTGTGCACCAACACTATTGGAGCAGAGAAAGAACTTTGACCAGGCTAACTACACCGGCCCCCAACACACCGCAACTCATGTTCACTCTCGCTCTTTTTGACATAAGGATATTTAGTGCTCCGATGTTTGTATGAACACCTCCTAGAATCAAATGTAGCAGCATGACTGCGGGATCATGGCCGTACCGAGCCCTTTTGGGGAGTTTCAAACACCTTGGAATGATCATTCAAGACTCTTTGGAGACTCAGTAGAAACAGATGATTTTGATGTTGAAGTTCCCAGTATACACCAGTGCTTACGCCCTCGTTGTTCTTTCTTCTAATATTTGTCATGAAATTAGAGCTATTATCTTTCCCATCTTCCCCCGCGATACTCCGTAATTCGATTTCTTTCTTCTTGCACCAAGAAAGTTTCTTGAAAATTAAAAGCGACCATCCCCAAAGATTGTAAATATTGTAGTTCCTCTAGTACAACATCAAACACCTCCGATTGAATGGGAAAGCATTGGACTATTCAATACATATTCCCCCCATGGTTAGCTGATATTATGGCATTTTTCTTTAGAGAAATTTATGAAGTCTATTTTATGCAAATCATCATTTGAAATTAAACAAGTATAGAAACAATTAATTTTGCTACTCTTACAATGATAAATTTATGGTACTACCCAAATCAATCAACACTTTTAATTTTTTCTTCTTGATATGTCTCTATTCGAGAGTTTGAGGAGTGGGAATTTCACCAATGCATTACGCGACATGGCTAATTTTACTATTCTTCAGGGTTATTCTTTAGTATCCTTCTTTCTTTAAAGTTTCTTGTCTATTTTTTCCTCTCTTCAAAAATTCATGTAAAATAATTTCTTTTCAAAGACACTTATGACCTTAGTGTATTTCATACTAAATCGTAGAAACATTTTTCTCTTTTTTTCTTCCAATTTTTGTGGTGTCAACTTTGTAGGCCGTGGGAAGTATAGAAAGAAAGTAAACACCATATCTTTTACAGATGTGAGTGGTAGGCTTCTTTATCGCCACAATTTTTCGTCCAAATTTTCTTTTGCTAACCCAAATACCTTCTCCAATGGAATCGTGTTCCCAAATGCGAACTTCATGTTGGATTTATCCTTTAAAGTCCCCATGAAGACATCAATCTCATGTCTTTCCGGAACAGAAGTTATCCATATATTCACTCGAAAGTCCTCAATATGTTCTCTACCCAACCTTTTGTTTGAGATTTATTAATTGGCTAGCATGTGTTTTCTTTGTATCCTCGTTAATGTGCTATCATTTCTCCATAGAAATTTACCAAGTGACAACTTTTTTGTGGGAGCAAAGGCAACGATACCATAAAATGTATTTTGTTCTAAATGCAGTTGCAATGCATACCTTTTGTGTGTTTTTCATATTATTGAGTTAAAAATACTTTCCCATTTGTAGTATCCATGTCACGGATCCTGCCATCAAGCTTTCCCACATACATATTTGGGAATATGGTGGTTCTTCCATCCAACATTAGAGTTTATGAAATCACTTATCAACATTTATTTTGTTCTCATCATGAGTTTCCTCATCATCTTTTCGCCATTAGGAAAAATTTCTTGTATCAACTTTGTCAAAGCTTCCATGACCCTTTAGGATCATTCTTCTTCACAAGCTATAAGTTATTCATCCATAATTTTCACTATCTAACATGACTAAGTACTTGCCTAGATTTCTAGAAAGTTCATGAACATTGTGAGTCCTAGAAATTCACTACCATTATCCTTAGATAAAATTTTCACTATTTCCATCATTACTGTCAAGATCAGGTCACCCATCCCAAAAGATCCATCATGGCCCATGCCACTCATTATCACTATTTTTCACCACCTTTGGCCTCACAACCTCATTTTCTTTTGTTTCGCTCGAACCCTCCATTGCCTATATCTAGGTTTTTATGGGCATTTTTCTTTGGTTGCATGACTCATGATTAAATAATCAACAAGTGATTATATCTGATGTTATTACACCTCCTTTATCCTTAAAATATCTCCACAAACACTTCCCATCACCCTATCCCCTAGAATCATCATTTTTCTGCCAAAACCCAGGCTTATTGCCACAAATTGGATACTTTTTAAGACTATTGTGTTTTGACCCTGACCCCTTCCCCTCACCAATTCCTAAAATTCCACTTCCCTACCCCTAAAATCTATCCCTATCCACCAAAATTTCCCAAGGATTTAGAAAACCCTTAATCCCTTCATTCCCCCTCCCTCTGCAAGGCAATCCTAAATCCTCACACCAACCCTAATTTCCTCTTCCAACTAAGCTAGGTTTGATGAAAAGGAGGCACAAGAGCAAAGTGATCTGTTTGACAGATCATGTCAGCAAGAATAAGTCTACACAAGCTCACAAAATTATCATGCCTCCATCATTTTCCAAGAATTCATCTTCCAAGAGAGAAGTGTGTGTCACACTCAGGGCTAGTTTTTTGTTTTTAAAATTAAGCTCGATCAAACTGTAGTATTTAGACCTCACAAATGTGAGAGAGTTTTTTGTCCACCATAGGGAAAGAAGAAAAACCCTTCCATTTTTACAGTCATATCATGGTTTAAATCAATGTCAAAATAATAAAGTTACCATGAGTGAAATTGTTCACTTCTGGGAGGGACCATAGAAAATCCATTTTTTCTGCGTCTTTGAGTGTCCAAATTACTTTTTTAATGCATCAAATGAAAAACTAGACTTTAAATATACCTAATGAGCTATCATGAGTCTAATTTAAATCTGAGGAAGTCATCCAAAGTGGTCCGCACCAAAGACCATGCATTTCTACACCACGTCTGTAACGTTTTGACCAGCCTTGGGAGAATCACCTGAAGAAACATCAACTCAAAATGTTAGGGACTGGGATATTTGAAATTAGACAAGTCAAGATTTCAAAGAGCTATCACGGCTCAGACTCGACACTAGGAAGGCCTCCAAATGCTCTCAAAATGGCACCGCACAGACAAAACAAGCGCTTGCGTACCGACGCTATGGTCAGCAGAGCTTTGCTCGATTTTCCTGGCAGGCGTTCAAAAAGATTATTTTTTGCCTCCAAATTCTCGAAAGGGTTATACAAGGTTTTTAACCTCTTTTTCTTTCCCTCCAAGTTTTCTCTCTTTGCATGTAAAATCGAAGGAGAGGTTCAAAACCCCAGAAATTGGTTAAACCCTAAAGCCTGCCACCAATCAAGCTTATTGACATTTTAGGTCAAGGTTTCTAATTTGGAAGGTTGTCATAGGTCGTAGAGGCACCTCCACTTCCAGTCAAAACACACTTCTAAACAATGAAGAACCCTTGATTGCTTCTCTTGCCCCTCATTTACAAATTTTTTTCCCTACGCATCATTCACTTAGTTTCATCACTCACTATCTCACATAAGATAACCCTATATTATCCTAATACATCACAGCCGTCATGGTGGTAGTAAAAAAAATACAAACAGGGGGCAGCAAAATAAAGAAAGGGACAAACATAAGGACAATGGAAAGAAACAAGACAAAGAATATGACAAAGTTAAAGAAGAACAAGGAGATGACATCGCCCATTAAGAGAAAGAAGATGATGAGGGGAAGTGATGCAGAAAAAGAAGGTATAAGAACAAGCATGAAGAAGACCATGAGGAAGGAGAATGATGAGTATGGAAGCCAACAACAAGGATCACATGACAAAGAATGAGGAAAATTTATTGTACATTATAGCAAGCACATTACAAAGAGTGACAAGATGACTAATAAAAGATAAAGGTAAAGAGACCAAGGAAGACAGTTTAAAATAGAAGACAAAGGTACATTACAGGAGATAACAAAGAAGAAGTCATCAATGAAGGACAAAGGCCAGTGAAACAGACATAGAGACCGATGACAACTCCAACCAAGGCAACAACACTAAAGGTAGCAAGATAAGAGACAAGAATATGGCAGTAAAGACAAAGAAGAGAGTGGTCATGTTGAGCAAGAGGACAGTGAAGAAAGTGTTAAGTGCACCTACAAAGAGGAACAAAGTGAAAAATGAAAAATTAGTGAGAAGCGTGGTCAGAATTTTGACATTTGGAAGAAGAAGGGTGGAAGATCAAGAAAAACTTAGATAATTATTCTGCTATTTTTCATAGGCCTCTAAAAACTATTTAAGACCTTTCTCCATTCAAATTTGAGGCACTTGGACAAAATTTTGTTTTTCCAAATTTTGACCCCAGAGTTGGCTTATATGTAATCAGCATCCCTTTATTAACGGATTTCATATTTTTTGATTTTTCATATCACCAAAAGTCTTCCCACAAAAATTTCAGGTCAATTGGAGCATTTTTTTCCTCTCTTTAAAAAATAACAAGGTCAAAAAACACCAAATCGACTTTTTTGCCTCCTTTAGGGTCTTCGGCATCGTTACATAGCGCTCATGGAAGATTTTTATTTTTTTCAGCAGGTAAATGACATCCATTAAGCCTCAATAAATTATTTTTTGTATATTAGAATCATCAAGATTTCCAACGAGCCACGGGGCCACAACCGATGTCGTGAAGGGGTCAAAAACTCACCGCAATAAGACTTATTTTCACTGAAGGTGTTTATTTACATTTTATAAAACAATATTGGGAGAATGGATTTTTGACAGGAAAATGGAACAAAGTAAAAAAAGGCATATATATAAATAATACTCATCAATATTTCCAACGAGCTATCACGTGAGTAAAATCCAACATCTAGTGTTCAAAAACTTGACCACAACAAGAGCTATTTTACAGCCCAGAAAGGCTTACTTAACTTAGAAAGTAGTGTTTATAGAATGTATGTTGAGCACGAAATGAATTAATTCAAAGCACAAATCAGGCATTTTTGGAAATTATAATTAATTAAGCTTTCCAACCATACCATCACGCGAAACCGATGCCGGAAGGATCCAAAAACCTGTACCGCAACAAAACTTATTTTCTGTTGAAAGGCGCTACGCACAGGGACCAAAAGTGCTAAAAGTCAACAAACACACAAACTGATGGCAAATTGTTTTTTTCAATATTTTCTTGGGAAAATCACCCGTATTTCGATTGAGAGTTATGTTAAGCATATTTTTCATTTATTAGCTTAGATATTATGTGTCTTGGGCTCCCAGGCTTGTCAATAATAATACGATGACATTTACACATAAATTAGGTTTCGGAAGCCTCAGGGTTTCCACCTCCTCATTTTCTCCATAAACATAGCATGAGTCTTTATGTATTAGGTTGATTTTGATGACTTAGCCCAGAGAAATGAAGGTCTTTGAAATTTTTGATAAGAATTTTGAAGGTCTTGGAGCCTGCGGTGGACCCCATTTGTTTGCTGATGGCTGAGGACGCATCGTTTGCAAGATCCATAAGCTCGTTGATGGTGATGTGTTTTCTTTTTGTTCATGTTTTCTAGTTTATCATATGTTTCCATCTTTCTATGTTGTAGTAGGTCAGCTAATTTAGAGTAAGACATGTTTAAATGGCAATTTTAGGTCCGTTTGTTTCTTCACTGCCTTTTAATGTTTTCTTCAGGGATATATTAGAGAATCTATCTCTTTTTCTCTCTAAGTGATTTATTATGCTTCAGATATTTCTTTGGTGGAATGGCTTAGTGACTTTCATGGTTTCAACATGATTCATGTATTAGCCCTACATATTTGTTGCCACTAAATACTATGTTCTTGAATCATCTCTTTAAAACATCTTTGCCTAGGTTTTATCAAAGAAGTATGTTTGTACCATGCTCTTTGGTTTCTTACTTACTAAATTTGTTTCAAGTGAACCTTCATAATTGTGACTTCTTAGATGTTTAGGGTTTTCTCTCCTTCTATCACATAGTTATTTGTGCATCTTAAATATTTTTTCGCCCTTGATGATGAAATCTATGAAAGTTAAATAAGTTTTTACGTTTTCATATTTCATTTGAATGTTTGTTTCGGATGATTATTCGTCACCGAAATAAAATGATTAGGTTTTGCTTATGCCTTTTGATCTCTCTTTTCTATGCTTCATAAACACTTTAACTTCTCAGTTTTACAAGCAACACAAAGGATTCAAAATTTTCCTTTATTAGCTTATTGTTCCCAAGCTTAATGTTCACCTCATGACCCTTCACAACCTAAAAGACACCAAAACAAGTTAAAATTTCCCCGCAAATGCTCTTGAAACCATTGATGAACTTATCATGACCTTGTTAGACTCCATTTCCCAATGACTTCATCAATCTTTCATGTTTTCTATCTAAATCCATCTCTATAATCGTTCCAACCAAAAACAATCAAAACACCGCACTTAACATCTACCCTAAAATCAACCCTAATCAGCAAATGTTCAGCATCTTTGCACCTACTAGAGAGATCCTTTCGAATCTGTGAAGGCTAGGTCCTTGGATTCCAAAGTTTGGTTTGATGTTACCCTACTCATTTCATCCTCTGGAATCAATCTAGAAAATTATGGGGGCTACATACGATATCATTGGGACCTTCCTATAGATCGTATCCACATCCTTAAGACCCTTGTAGCCCACAAACATCCTTAGATTGGTATTCAGCTTGCTTCACAGACAACAAACCGCCTTAAAATATTTGAAATCATCCATCTCATGCATCAATAACCCCTAACAGACCTAAAGACTCCACCCGGAGGAAAACCCGAAACATGACCGCTCATCCTAGAAAGAACATATCTGTGCCTACATGGACATAAAATGAAGTTGTTTTTATCTATAACTATGTCTTTCCATCCCTACTTTAAGCCCGATCAAGAACAATAATCGAAGGAGATCTACATTTATCATGGGAAATATCTCGTCCTCACAAATCTAAGCCCCAAATTCTAGACCACATGACCGCCTTATACACTGCTACCTGGGTATTCACCCGTGGAAGATCTAGTGAAACATGAGCCTCATGTTAACTTTTCTCCCTTCAATAAACCTCAAACAACCATAAATCTCTTTACACTACTTATACTCACAAAGGTCCTAGAAAGATACAAGTCTTCGATTTTTCCTCCTATCTTCCAAGCCCTCCCTACAAATATTGCAAATAAACCACCTAGATTTGATGGAGAAAGCCTGGAAAGTCACCTTTGAAGAACACATTCAAAATCAAGAATTTACTTGCTTGACCTTTATGAAATAGAAGAAGATGATGTGCATTAGAATGTTTGCCTTATCATTACAAGGAAAAATTAGGGAGTCAGTTTAAGGACCTTCCGTACCGCAAGCATTATCAATTTCTCATCAATTTACTCAAGTCTTCAGATAGGTGGTGATCATGGAAATGTAGTTATCATCATAGAGGAACACAAGAATTTAAAAATACACCAGGGAGAAAGCACAGTTAGAATTTTCATTCGTGTTCAATATGTATACATAAATGCAATACCTTCTAAGATAGCAACCTTTGGGGTGGTCTTCTCTTTGCACTCACCTGGCGAATTTTGACTCATGGATGGAATTCCAAATAGAGAAAAAAGACCTTCAAACTGAAGAAACGTAATATTATGGAAATTATTATGAATTCAACATACTAGAAAGAGAGGAAAGGTTAGGAAGAAACAAGGAAGGACAAAGCACTTCAAGAGAAAAACACTTTAGAGTTAAAAGTCAGAGATGTCGACAGACAACCAACAAAATGATGCACATACTTGGTAGGAAAGAGGAAGACACAAGGTTGGAGATTGGTGTTGATTATTCGTACATTCGGTACCATTTTCTGGGGAGGAATTAACCAAGCCTATTTCAGTTTGCACAGAAGCACGAAACATACTGGTCGACCAAGGTTGCAAAGAAGAAGATGCGGAAAGTTGCTTACAAGCAATATATATCTTCCCACATCTTTGCTTTCACTATTTAGAGAGGATTAATAAAGAAAATAAAAAATAGAAACCAGAAGAATGCTCAAAAATCGCAAGGAGGAAATGGATAATACAAACCCTTTTTCAAATCCGTGTTCTCCCCCAAATCATCTTGGCATAGTCAAGTTTGGATTACAAAACCGTAAATGAAGATGAGGCCAACACCTCTTGAGTCCCTACCCTTGTGCTTTGAGTCATTTCAGATTGCTAAAGGAGAAGCTATTGGCCATGCTCTCTCTCCATATGGTGGAACAATTTGCTAATCAAGTGTGCATAATGGATGACATTCTTCCTATGAATAAGATGCCCAAATATGATCAATATGATGATGATTATGTTTCAAACTCTGCCAATACTAATGTAATTAACTGGAAGTGATTATTTTTTGGGACAAATACAATCATTCTCCACAAATTACATAGTGACTTAAAAATCACCACTCACCCATGACAAAGAAGAAGAAAGGCAAAAATTTTTAGAGAAAGGGGAAGGATCTTTGATCTTTTTTTGAATCAGTCCATCAAAGACAACCTTAATGCAACCGGTTTGAAACTGGCATTGCCTTTAAAAACAAAGAACACATTCAATTTTCATGTTCAGCCTTCACGAAGAAAGAACAACCAGCTCTTTTATCTGAAGTTTAGAGGACACATGAATATATGATGAGGTTGAATGCATAACGCGAGAGATAGGTTTTACTTCCCGTGAGTCCTAGCTTCACCATAATAAGAAGCCTGGGCCAGGGCTGTCTCCAGTCCTCTCTGGGCAAAGGTTCTTCAGACCGCTGACGATTACAGGCACCTAAAGAGGGAGTGGTAAGAACAGAGAAATGATGCAAAATGAAGAAAATGAGAGCACGACTATTCGAACAGCGAGGTATACTGATTCTCTCCTCAACATTTCAAGAGGCTGAACAGAGCTTCAACCATGGAATTCACTTGACTGATATATTGAAGAGCTCCACTGAAATGAATGTGCTTATACGGAGACTAGAGCAGACAGAGTGGAAATATACTTGTGCCTTAAGAGAGCTTTTTTATTCAATGATTTGAAGAGTTGAAACACAAAACAAAGAAAGAAAAGAGGGCAATTGAAGTATATGTCTCAAACCCAAAAATAGAAACCACCAGTGGCGCATGGAATACCACTGGTTTCACATAAATAGTCTTGTTCACCATCTAGCCCCAATCTGTGGTCAACATGTTTTAAATTTATTGTTGATGTTAGCAAAAAGACTTGTCAAATAATGAACTTGACTTGTCAAAGAAATAGATTAGAATGAAGAATGCCGGTTCCACATGCTTAAAACCCAACCAAAGAGAGGACAGAGATGCCTAAAAAATGGGGATTATTGCCCTTATACTTTCTAGTTTTACAGTACAAAAATAATGTTTTGTAGCAGCGTGTTCTAATGCCACAACCCATGGTAAGCATTTTTGCCTAATCGACTTCTTAAACCATGTTTTCACTCTCATGTTAGTAGGATAGAGAATAAAGTTTGTCAAATAGTTTAACTTTGACAAATGACTAGATTAGGTAGAAAATAAAAAGAGTTCATTAGTCTAACTTGAACTCTTGGAAGAGACAAGGGTACACTGAGCAGTTTGATTTTTTTCTTTTTAAGAAGAAAAATGTCAAGGGTTTACGTTCAAATGCACCCAAGGAAGAAAAAAACATTAGCAAGTAGGTTGGGTAGGCAGAGATGATGTTGATGTTAATGATGTTTTTTCAAATCATTAAAGATCACAAACAAGAAAGTACTCATGAAAGAGGTAAAAATCGCCCAATGGATGAGGCACTAGTTCTCATAAACCAAGAGATTCGGAAGCCTCCTGGGATACCCCCCCGAAAAGGAGCTCTTCCCAAGTGGAGCCACTATTAGTCATCCACACTTTACTTATCTAACATGACTACATCGCCTATATTTCTAGAAACAAAGTTCATGAACATTGTGAGTTCTAGAAATCTCACGACCTCATTACCTTCAGATAAATTTTTCATTATTTCATCATTCCGTCATGCCAAGCTCTCAGTCACTCATCCCAGAAGACACACATCATGGGCTCACACACCATTATCACTATGCTTCACCACCCTTGCCTCACTCTCTATTTTTGTTTTTCTCAACCTCCATTGCATATCTAGGGTTTTTAAGGGCATTTTTTTTGGTTTCAAGACTCTCCATGATTAAATCATCAATAAGGCTTATATCTTTATGAAGTATTACACCTCCTCCTATCCTTAAAATACCTCCATAAACACTTCCCATCACTCATATCCCTTAGAATCATCATTTTCTAATAAAAACCTAAATGACACAAATTGACACTTTTTAAGACAAGGCCTGTTTTGACCTCCGACCTCTTCTCACTAATTCCTAAAATTCAACTTTTCCCATACTCCCCAAATCTATTCCTATCCCCAAAAAATCTCCCCAAGAATTTAGACAACCATTAACCCCTTCATTCCCTCCTCTCACATATGTACTCCTAAATCCTCACACCAAGCCCTAATTTCCTCTTCCAACTAAGCTAGAAGTTCGACACAGAAAAGGATAGCACAAGAGCTAAGGATTAATTTGATAGATCATGTCAGCAAGAACAAGTCTATACCAGCCTACAAATGGTCATGCCTCCATCATTTTCCTGGAAGAATTCATTCCAAGAGGAAAGCCATGTCACACCTAGCTAGTTTTACTTTAAATTGTGTTTTTGGACTAAATAGAGATGAATTTGGAAAAAGTGAAAGAGGATGTTTTCCATCATAGGGCCAAGAAGAAAAATCCTTCATTTTTTAATATTGTACTTGCGGTTTGAAATCAATTTCAAAAATACAGTGTCACTAGAGAACTTTTGCATCTCTCGAGTGACCTTGAAAACTGTGTGTCATCACATCTTGAGTGTCCAAATGACTTTCGTAACAACAAATGGACAACTAGACTTCAAGATATTTCCAATGAGATACTGCGCAGCTCAATTTGAATTGTGAAGTCATCCAAAAGTGGTCTACACAGTACCGTATTTCCGCACTATCATTCAGATTTTTGAAACAATCTTGGGAGAATCCACTTTGCTGTGGAAAATCAACTCCAACCAGAAGTAAAGTTGCATATTTGGGAAAGTATACAAGCTATTCTTTCCAACAAGCCATCACAAGCCCAATTATGACACTGTGAAGGCCTCCAAATGCCTTTCTGGTAAAATGTAGGTCAGACACAGACAGACAGCACTACGCACAAGCATAAGTTTTGCCTCAGATTTTCCAAAGTGCTCGAAAGCTAATGTTTATTTCCAAATTCTTTAAAGGGTTATACAAGGTTGGTAACTCTTTTCTTTCCTCCAAAGTTTTCCTTTGCATGTAAAATCTAAGGAGAGGTTCAAAAACCCTAGAAATTGGCCACCTTAAAGCTTCATGCCAATCAAGCCTATTGACATTTTAGGCCGATGTTTCTAATTCCCAGGTTGCATAGGCTATAGAGGCACTCACGTTAAAACACACTTTCTAATACTGAAGCACCCTGATTGCTCTTGCCCTCATTTGTTGAAAGTTTTCCTACGCATCATTCACTTGCCTCCACTTTCTCCATCACTTCATCTCGTTGCGTAAGAAAACCTATATTTTCCTTAATACATCAAGTGAAGATGGCCAAGTAGGTAGTACAAACAGGGTAGCAAAGTATTAAAGGAAAAAACATATGACGAAGGAAAGAAACAAGACAAGAAGTCATGTAAAAAAGGAAGGAAGAACAAGGAGATGACATCAGCCATTAAGAGAAAGAAGAGATGAGGGAAGTGGATGAAAACAATAGCAAGAAAACAGTAGGGCGAAGAAGAACACCAAGGAGATAATGAAGAGAATGATGAGTACAGCCCAACAAGAAGAATCACAAGACAACCATGAGGAAAATTTTTGTGTAATAGATGAGCAGCAAGCAATATTAAGCAAGAGTGAGGAAGATGACTAAAGGTGATAAAGGTAAAGAGACCAAGGAATAATGGAAATAAAAAGATAAAGCAAAGCAAAGACAAGAGAGCAATAAAGAAGAAGACATCAATGAAGGACAAGGAAGCAACAGAAATAAAGAGCATGCAGGGCCGATGATAAACTCCAAACCAAGGCAACAAAAATAAAGGCAGAACATAAGAGATAAGAAGATGGACAAAGACAAACAAGGAGTGGTTTTCATGCTAAGCAAGAGGATAGTGAAATACAGAAAGTAGTACCCAAAAAGAGAAACAAAGTGAAAAATGGAAAAATCAAATATAAGGTATTGAATTTTTGACACCAAAGAAGGTAGCACCAAGGAAAACTTAGAGACATGGCTCAAGATTTTTCATAGTCTTTTAAAAGCCCTTGAAGACCTTTCTCCACTAAATTTGGAGCTAATTTGGACAAAATTTTATTTTTTCCAAATTGACCCCTAGAGCGCAACACCCTAGGCGCTATGCTCAAAATTACGTATCCATACGCCGGAGTTTACATTTGATTTTTCATATCACCAAAAGTACCCACAAAATTTTAGGTCAATTCGATATTTTTTCCCCCTCAAAAGGTCAAAAAACACCTCAAAATTGGCTTTTCCGCTTCTCTTTTAGGACCTAAGGCCGTGGTACGTAGCAACAAGGGAGATTTGACTTTTGAGAAATTAAAAATGAAATCCATTCAGAAAATCAAGAATTTTTGGAAATTAGACTCTTCCTCGATTTCCAACGAGCCATCTCAAATAAATCCGATGCCCTAAGGGGTCCAAAACCTCACCGCAATGTATCCCTATTTTCTATTTAATGTATACTACGTACGCAGGCAGTTATCGAGAATGGATTTTTGACAGAAAAAATGGAACTCAAGAAAAAAAACAAAAAGGCATATCCTGAAAGAGTGACTCATCAATATTTCTAACGAGCTATCACAAGAGAAAATTCCAACATCGGAAGTGGCTCAACTTGACTACAATGGTGAGCTCATTTTCTTGTTTGAGGTGAAAATACGCACTGCTAAAATACAGAGAATGAGTTTTTGGAGAAAGAAGAAATTACTTCAGCACAAACAAAGTTATTTTGTGAAAGTATACTTCATATCAAGCCCAACTAGCCATCATTTTAAGCAACCGATGTCAGAAGGGATCCAAACTCAGTTTAACAGACCCTATTTTATGCCAGGCGTTTATGCACAGAGGACTAAAAGTGCCAAAAGTCAACAAAACACACCAATTGATGGCAAAATAATTAATATTTTCTTGGGAAAAACTACCCGCATTTGATTGAGTGGAGTTATGTTATGATATTTTTCATTTATTAGCTTAGTTATTATGTGTCTTGGCTCTTGCATGGTCATTAAGGACATTTATGACATTTATGGCCAAATTAGGTTTCCTAGAAGCCTTCTTAGGTTTCCAATTTCCTCATTTGTTTCATAAATAGAGCATGAGGTTCTTGTGTATTGGGTTGGATTTTGATGACTTATTTTGGAGCAATACATATCTCTTGGAATTTTTGATGAGAATTTGATGTCCTGGAGCCTATGTGCATGACCGTATTTGTTTGTCAAGGAGGAGGACTGCTTTCAGGATCCATAAGCTCGGTTGATGGTGATGTAAGCTTTCTTTTTGTTCATGTTTTCTAGTTTATCATATGTTTCCATATTTCTATGTTGTGCATTAGGACAAAGAATTTAGACTAAGACATGTTTGCCAGTCGGCACCTAGTTCTGCTTTGTTTCCTTCACTACCTTAGTGTTTTCTTCTCATAGATATATTAGAGAATTCATCTTCTTTTGCTCTCTAAGGATTTCCTTTTATGCTTTGTATATTTGCGGAATGGTTTATATCACTTGGTTTCAACATTCATGGCTAGCCCTACATGGCTTGTTACCAATACTCGTCTTTAATCATCTCTTTAAAGCATCTTTGCCTAGGTCATTGCAAAGAAAGCAAGGTTTCAGCTCATGTTCTTCTTTACTTAGCTAAATTTGTTTCGAAGGAACCTTCAAGAACAGAATTTTAGATGTTTAGGGTTTTCTCTTCTATTGTTAGTTATTTTTGTGCATCTTAGAATATTTTCTTCTGCTTTTGATGAAACTATGAAAGTTGTAAATAAGTTTCTTGCCTTTCTATATTTCATTTGAATGTTTGTCTTGGATGATTATCTAATTTCGCATGAAATCAAATGGATTAGGTTTTGCTTATGCCTTTTATTATCTTGCTATGCTCATACATTCTTCTAATCCTCATTAAGGGCACATAAAGGATTCAATTTTTTCCTTTATTAGCTTATTGTTCCTGTTTAATGTTCACCCCTATGACCTTTTCACAACCTTAAAAATATCCACCAACCAAGTTAAAATTTCCTCAAAATGCTCTTTTTGAAACCATTTATGAACTTTATCATGACCTTGTTAGACTCCATTGCCCAATGACTTGAAGTCTTCCTTGTTTTCTATCTAATCTATCTAAGCATCATACCCAACCAAAAACAGTGAAAATACCTTGCACTTAACATCTAGCCTAAAATCAACCCTAATCAGCAAACAAGTTCACATCTTTTGCACCTACTAGAGAGATCCCTCTCTGAATCCAAAAAGGCTAGGTCTTGGATTCCAAAGCTTGGTTTGATGTTACCCCTGTCCATTTGTATCTCAATCAATCTAGCAAATTACGGGGAGCTAACATTTTCCATGTTGTCTTTCATTTTTTCTTCCATGTCATCCATCTTAGCTTCCATGCCATCCATCTTATATTCCATGACTTTCTTCAAACCATCCATATTAGCTTCCATGCCCTTCTTCAAACCATCCATATTAACTTCCATGCCTTTCTTCAAAACTTCCATTTCATTTTTTGTTGCTTCCTTGCAAGAGCGAAATTTGGTGCACTTGCTATTGTAATTTTGATATGTCATGTTGCGCTTCTTCTTATGAGTGAAGGCTTAATGGCTGTTGAATTCTTTTGAGGTGGCATTTTAGAACCAAATACTGATATCTATACTTCAATATGCCCTTAGAATCACTTCAAACTAATTTTTCACACAAGACTTATGCAATTCAAAAAAAAATACACACCTTTTTCTTGCTTTTGAGGAGCTCGATATTGAAACTGAATTATCTCTGTGATTTCAGATCTTCAATATCTGAAATATGGCCTTGTAGTGCCTTTAAATCTTCTTTCTAAATCCATAGGTATGACATGATTTGGATTCATCAAGGTAAATTTATTCCCAATCTCCCACAATGACCTAATTATGGATTGGTTCAGTAGAGCGAACTTTCCACGTGTCCATGTTTCCTCCTTCAGCTTTGAAATTGATACATGGGAAACTAAAATTTGCGTACTTGTGGCCACTTTTTACACAATTCCAATCTGACGCTCAGAGAGAGAGGTATGACAATTTTCCCACGGTCACCTCTTTGAGATGAAATTCGGGAGCCTGAAAAATCCCTAATTTCCATAGATCATATCTCCGAAAATATTGCGAACCAAGATATGAAATTTTTACAGGAATTTCCTTAGGATTTTGGATTTTCTCTGTAAAACTTTCAGCTTCTGTACCTTCATAGAAAAAGTTTTATAGTGTAAATACCACGATGACCTATTTTAGGTGAAATTCAAGATCTTGAAAAACCCTAATTTCCATAAATCATATCTCTGAAAATATTGTGAACCAAGATTTGAAATTTTTACACGACGTTCCTCAAGATTTTGGCTTCGCTCTGTAAACATTTTAGCTTCTGAACCTTCGTAGAAAAAAAATTATAGAAAAATTTCGACGATGACTTGTTTTGAGAAGCGAAACCCTAAAATCCAAAGCTCTGATACCAAATGTTATGAAACCAGCTCTAAAAATAGAAGATAAGAGAGATCAATGCCTTATAAATAAGCCACTTTGAGGGGGAAAACTCCTTTACATTACATAAATTAACAATTCTTGGATGATACAAATGACCAAAACCTCCTATATATAGGAGTTCATGGGATCACAATATAATCCTAGTCTACCTAACAATAATAATATAAGGGCACAATAATAACAATATTGGGGTTATAGGGGTACAAAAATAACAATAAGGGGGTTACACTAACAGCAATAAGGGACTATACTAGTAATATAATGACCTAATAGTACTCATGCAGCTCAAAGAACTTCTTCATCCCAAGTAACCATGCCTCTGCGTATTCTGACTTATCCAAATCTCCATCAAGTGTAGGTGGCTTAGCTTTCCTTAACTCATCTAAAAAATATCCCCTGTCATTCTCCTATAAGGATGATAACGATGATGATCATGGTGCCTCTCAAAACTAGAACTAGAGTAGAACCTGTGTCCATCTCCTCTCCTATCTAGAGTATCCAAGAGCCTTACATCTATGATCATGTCATACCTATATGATTTGTTCCCACCATGATATCTACTGCCATATGCCCCATTAGTCTTATCCTCCTGCCAATGGTTGATCCAAAGCGATTCCCGTCTCTACAATTTTGACAAACTCTAAGGGATTTCTACATTAAATTCTGCTTGTTTCTCCTCTGCCTAGATGATCCTGTCATTATATGCCTTGAAAATTCTTATTTCTTCTTTCAAAGTTCTCAAAGTGTATTCTAAGTTAGAAGAATGCCTACCACCATGTAGCTCATCTGACCCATAGGGAAAATCTCGTGAACTGGAGTCTACTATATTTCTAGTCATCTTTGATCTCTTTCTTGCAAGTATACCGTGTTAGCTAAAACCAAAACATAACATAATCAAAAGATCTAATAGTTCAGGGGAGGATATCTCATCTACAAGATCATCTAGATTATCATGATACATGTGTAATCATAATCATATAGTATATAAACACCATTTCAACCATTGTCCAGTTATCATTAAATGACCATACCGACCACGTACCATGACCTCATGTACAAAAACTATTACCATGTTAATGTATGCACAACAACGTATAAAAATTGACATGCATAACCAATGCATAACTGTCATATACTCATGAAAAACACATCCAACATCAACACCATCAAATTTCACATGGTGACATAACTACAACAATGACCACCACCATGCATACACAAAAATAAAATATACCACAAGCATAAAGGACACATATACAACTAACATGTATGCATGTCCAGTAACCCACCCATCCAGCACAAGGGGTGAACCATGCTCTTATACCACTTTGTAACTCCCTCCTCCCACATTGTAATAAATCAGTAGAAAATTCCATGTAATAAAAGTTAAAAGTAATAACCATTATTGATGGGACACTTGTGCCAAGCTGAATGGTGGGAAAAACATCCTAGTGGGTTTTCCTTTAGGTTATTATGGCTGAGGTAAATTAGCAAAGACATTGGAAAGACATGAAAAATTTATTGGAATTTATTGATGAAAATAATGGAAATTAGGAGAAAATGAAGGTGAAAGGTCACAAGTTGCATGTGAGGAGGAAAATGAAGGAAACTAATGGAAAATGAAGAAAATAGAGGCCTCATTAATAAAAAGGCTTCTGAGGATCAGTTGGAAATATTTTGGCTAGTTTAAGATTTTTCTTAGTGTAGTTGTGGAGATCTCTTCTGATCTCTCTCTCTCTCATACTCTTGGACACTTAGACTGTTCTTGGATCACTCTTGAAGAGTGTTGCATACTTGGAGATTTGGAGCAAGAAGGAAAAGGAAGAGCAGGAAAATGCAAGAGGACATTAGAATCAACAACTATAATAAGTTTTGATTTTAGGTACCAAGTTGCATGTATGTGTTCCTCACTAGTTTTGGCATGCATGATGTATGCATGTAGTTTCTTGGTCATGATATGTCATTGGCATGATGGATTTCCTGGATTGACAGTGGATTTTTCTAGCCTTTCCATTTCCTTGATAACCATGGTGTTGTGGGTTCATTTTCATTGTTTGTTTTCTATTTAGTTCTCATGGTCCTTTATCTATGGGTTGAGTTATTATTTCTTGGAATCCTTGGTTGGAAAAATAATCTGGAACCCCGATGGAAAACTGTGGGTTGAGTTACTAGTCCTTGAAAGCCTTGGTTGGAAAAATGCTCTGGAATCCCTAGGTGGGTTGAGTTACTAGTCCTGGAAGTCTTGGTTGGACAAACGTTTTGGAAGCCCTGTAACAGTTGGGGTTGAGTTACTAGTCTTGGAAGCCCTGGTTGGAAAAAACTCTCTAGAGCTCTAGAACAACTTGGGTAGAGACCAATCCGTGATGGTTTTGATGTCCAACCGTGAGGTGGAATCACTGGTTGAGGTTTGAGGCGGTTTGGCCTCTCGAAGTCTTGGATTGGTTTTCATTGATGTGTTTGATGAGATCCCACATTCATGCTTGGACGATGGCATGGGGGTGATTTGCTGAAGAGATATTTCGCTCAAACAATCTATGGTCGAGTGGAACGTGGAAGTCCCATCTCCGGTTGGTTTTACATTCATTAATAAGAAGGTTATTCCTTTGTTGTTTGATATATAAATGTACTAGTTTATATGTGGATCCTATTTTTGTTGTATCCATGGTATTTTTGTTGTTATTATGTTGGTTATAATAATGTATGTCGATAGTGATGATGTATCGCTATTTTCGTGTTTTTACTTGTAAATGAATGCACAATGTATCTATCGTAAAATAAATGGTATTGTAGATAATGATGCAGGGGGGAAATGGTTCTTAGAGATTATCAGATAAGTATGAGACCCCTATGCTCAGATCTGTTGTTTGTAGCTTTAGTTTCAATGTTTCTGACATGCTTGAAAAAATTCATGTCATTGCTAGGAGGGGTCCAGATGAGTTCTTATAGATGTGATTTCTTCTATATCATTGTCATGCTATTATTTATCATCTTTGAAATTTTCATGAAGTTCTGGGAAGAGAACTATATTCAAGTCCTGAAAAGGTGGCTCAAATCCTGGGGACACTCACACATCACTGAGGAATTGAGGCCCTGGATGCTGGAAACCAGCATTATGCTTGCGTCTATAGCCTCCTTGACGTTGGATTGCAATCATGTTCCTGCATCTATGGCTCAAAGAGGTCAAAATGTTAGTGTGACCCACTGGTAAGATGCCTGAATGGTTGGGTATGTCGTGTTTCCACCAGTTAAACTTCCTTAAGTTCACCTTGGAGGTTGAATCTCATTATAGTAGCTTCTCGTCTCATGTTTACCCTGGTTGTTCGGTTACTTGGGTGGATGTCAGAAGAGGGCGTTACACACATTTACCCAAGTTAACTAGACTGTTGGGTTAAACATGTGATGAGAGGCTAATATTATTTGATTAAAATCACCATGTACATTTAAGGAAGTGGAACTAAAAAATCCAAATTAATATGACCTTCTTTAGGAGCTACATACCATTCAGGAGGCAACCAACCTTTCTAGGTTCTCAACCCCTGAGAAAACTTGTCATTTTTCTGATTTTGACTCTCATCCGCTCCCATGAAAATCCATGCATGTGATTGATACTTTCCAATCGCTCCCACAACAAGGCATGTCAGCAACTGTGGAAATTTTTAGGTAGTTCTGAGACAACACCCCTAGATTTTGAGCCACTCTTTCAGGGATATGCCTCAAGCCACTACCCAGAACTTCATGAAACTTTAAAAAATTATAAAAAATAATGGAATAGGGTTACTAATGCAATCAGTGGTACAAATACTTGATCTGACCCATACTATCCATGACAAGAATTTACTCAAACATGTCACAAATATGTAATCTATAGGTCATAACAAAAAATTTGAGCATATGGATCTCATACTTATTTGAGATTCATAAGGAAGCATTTTTTACTTATAAAAATAGTTGCATTATGATATATTAGGTCATATATACATTATTCATTCATTTTATAATCAAAACATGATGAGATCCAAACACTTAATATTTCATAAAACATACACATAACAAAAATGTAACCAACATAAATAACAAGGATATTACAACCATAAAAACCACATATGAACCAATAAATTTACACATGAAATACCAAGAAGAAATAGATCTTATTAACGAATGCTTAAGACAACCAGGTCTGGGATTTCCATGAACCATTTGACCATATATTGGGCTGAACCAAATCTTTATTCAACCAATCACCCATGTGCCATATTCCAAGCATGAATGTGGGACTCAAAAAACCATCCAGGGATTCCTCAGGCTTTATTGCATATCCAACCAAGGTATTTCAAGGCTCAAACCCTCATCAATAACACCAAGATTTACCGCAATCCCCACCATATCACTCGGCCCTAAAAAAACATGGATCCCTCTAGATCTGTCCACCTAAATCGTGAGGAAATTTTCCATCTCAACCTCTCGGCTTCATCGTGTATCCCACCATTACCAGTCAAGGGATTCCTAGGCCTACAAGGTCACCACCCTCTAAGATTTTCCATTTATCCTGCCATTACCAGTTAATGGATTCCTACGCCCAATCAAAAGTATTCACCTATGAGCTTTACCATGTATCCCGCCATTCACTGGTCGAGGATTCCTAGGCTTAATCGAGGTGTTCACAAATAGGATTTACTATGTATCCCATCCCACGATCCCTAGGCCTTGTGAATAATCCTGAGACTACCCCACTCAACTTCGAGTCCATCCAGAAATCGAGCTCAACCAAATACAAGAGAACCCACCACACCATGGCTATCCAAAAATGGCTAGGAAAGGCTGAAGAACACTGTCACATCTGGAAAAACCCATGCCAATGACAACAAGAGTACCAAGAAAACACATGCATGTACTATGCATTCCACATATAGCAAGGAAATCACACATTCAAATCGATACCTGCAAGTGATCTCAATGTAGCCACTTGATCTTGCTCTTCCTTGTTTGATATTTTCTTCCCTTTTCCATATTTTTCCTTCCTTTGCTTCCCTTGATCCAATGCTCAAGTGCTCCAAGAATGATCTAAGTGTCTAAGAGTGAGAGAGAGATAGAGCCCCAAAACTGAACTGAAAAAAGGTACTAACTGATCCTCAAAAGCCTTTTTATTAATGAGTCCTCTATTTTCTTCATTTTCAAATATTTTCCTTCATCTTCCTCCTCACATGCAACATGTGACCTTTCACCTTCCTTTTCTCTTAATTTCCATTATTTCCATAAATAAAATGCCAATTATTACCTCATGCCTTCCCAAAGCCTTTGCCTTTGCCTTTTCCAATTTCCTGTAGCCATAATAAACCAAATGAAATCCCACACTGTGATGTTTTTCCCAAAATTTAGTTTGGAATAAGTGTCCCATGAACTTAGTTATTATTTTTCCTTAATTAACTTTATTACATGCAATTTTGACTAGGGTTGTTATAGTCAATCATATTCAACCATGGTGAATCATCATCAACATTGGCCAACTATGGTTAACCATATTTTATGAAATCGGTCATTTTCAACCATGTTTATTTTGTTTATAATATTTATCTCAAGGTTTATATACATTGGGTTTGTAATATTAGTCCCTTGGGTTTAATATTATTCCCTTGGATTCATAATCCCTTGGTATTTAAGTATTAATCCCTTGGGTTTATTATTCCCTTAGGGTTATAATATCAATCCCTTGGGTTTATTAACCTAAGGGTTCAACCATCGTCAATCATGGTCCAATGTCACATTGTGAAAAAAATTGTCTCAATATGAAAATCAACGATGGTCAACCATGGTCTACCATGTTTACTTTTAGGTTTATAATATTTATCTTTGGGTTTAATATTATTCCCTTGTGTTTATAATCCCTTGGGTTTTTATTATTAATCCCTTGGATTTATAATATAAACCATGGTCAACCATGGTCCAATGTCATATTGTGACAAAGATTGTTTGAATATGAAAATAAACCATGGTCAACCATGGTCAACCATGGTCCAACACTACATTGTGGCAAAGATTGTCTCGATATGAAAACCACTCATGGTCAAGGATGGTCAACCATGGTCCAATTTCACATTGTGAAAAGGATTGTCTCAATATGAAAATAACCATGGTCAACCATGTTTATTTTAGGGTTTATAATATTTATCTTAGGGTTTATATACTTTGGATTTATAATATAAATTCTTTGGGTTTAATATTATTCTATTTGGTTCATAATCCCTTGGGGTTTTAGTACTAATACCTTGGGTTTATAATATCAATCCCTTGGGTTTATTAAATTAACGGTTCATATTCCTAGGGTTTAATATTTTTTCCCTTGGATTTATTAAATTAAGGGCTCATATTCCTAGGGTTTAATATTTATCCCTTGAGATTTTAGTATTAATCCCTTGGGTTTATTATTTTCTTGGGTTTATAATATCATTCATGGTCAAGCATGGACAATCATGGTCAACCATGGTGAAACGTCACATTGTGACAAAGATTGTCTCAAAATGAAAATAAACTATGGTTAACCATGGTAGAATGTTTTATTGTGATGAATATTGTCTCCATATGAAAATCAAGCATGGTTAAGCATCGTCCAACATTGGTCGAGAAAGGTGTAACGTTACATTATGACAAATATTGTCTCAATATGAAAATAAACCATGGTCAACTGTGTTTATTTAAGGGTTTGTAATATTTATGTCAAGGTTTGTATTATTCCCTTGGGTTTAATATTTTTCCTTTGGGTTTAGAATCCCTTGGGAATTAGTATTTATCCCTTGAGTTTATTATTTTCTTAGGTATATAATATCAATCATGGTAAATCATGGTTTGTCATTGTCAACCATGGTTAATCATGGTCAACAATGGAAAACTATGTCAACCATATTTTAGAAAATGAATCATGGTCAACCATGTTTATTTTAGTTTTTATAATATATATCTTTGGGTTTATAATATTTTTACCTTGGGTTTAATATTATGCCCCTGGTTTCATAATCCCTTGGGGTTTTAGTATTAATCCATTGGGTTCATTATTCCCTTAGGTTTCTAATTTCAATCCCTTGGGTTTATTAATCTAAGGCTTCAACCATGGTCCAACATCACATTGTGACAAACAATGTCTCAATATGAAAATCAACCATGGTCAACCATGGACTACATGTTTATTTTAAAGTTTATAATATTTATCTTAGGGTTTATATACCTTTAATTAATATTATTCCCTTGGGTTTAATATCATTCCCTTTCATTTATAATCCCTTGAGTTTTTAGTATTAATCCCTTGGGTTTATTATTTCCTTTGGTCCATGGTCAACCATGTTCCAACATCACATTGTAATAAGGATTGTCTCAAAATGAAAATAAACCATGGTCAACCATGTTTATTTTAGGGTTTATATAAATTAGGTTTATAATATTAATATATTAGGTTTAATATTATTCTATTACGTTAATATCCATTGGGGTCTTATTATTAATCCCTTGGGTTTATAATATAAATCCCTTAATTTTATTAATCTAATATTCCCAGGTGTAATATTATTCCCTTGGGTTTCTAGTATTAAACCCTTGGTTTTATTAACTGGGGTTTGAATATCAATCATGGTCAACCATGGTCCAACATCGCATTGTGTCAAAGATTGTCTCAATATGAAAATTAACCATGGTCAACGATGGTCCAATGTCGCATTGTGACAAATATTGTCTCGATGTGAAAATCAATCATCGTCAACCATGGTTCAACATTGTTGTAACACACTCTTCCCACATCTACCCAAGTAACCAGCCAATCAGGGTAAACATGTGATGAGAGGCTACTATAATGATATTCAACCTCCTAGGTGACCTTAAGGAAGTGGAACCCATAGAAACACAACATAAAAACCTTGTACAACAACAAAAACACCCCTAGGAGGTAACCCAACCTTTCAGGCCTCTTACCCCTAGGTCACACTGACATTTTCCCCTCTTTGAGCCATATCCACAGGAACAAGATTGCATGCTTGCGTCGAGGAGGCTATAGTCATAGGCATAACATGATATGCTAGCGAATGGGGCCCCAAATACTCAGTTTTGTGCCAACGTCCCAAGGATTTGAGCCGCCTTTTGAGGCCTAGAACCCAATGCTCTTCGCAGAAATTCATGAAAAGTTGAAAGATGGTAAATAACAACAGGACAATGATATAATAGAAATCACATCAATAAGAACTCATCTAGACCCCCCCTAGCCATGACAAGAACTTTGTCAAACATGTCACAAACTTGAAAGCTACATGTATAAACAACATAACAAAGCATAGTGGTACCATACTTATATGAGAATCGCTAGGAAGCATTACTCCTCTACATAATTAACTATAATACAATATATTTGACAATATATACAATGTGTATTCATTTACAAGTAAAAATATGGGTAGAGCCATACATCATCACTTTCAACATACACACTTATAACCAACATAATAACAATAGAAATGCAGTGGATAAAATAATAGTAGAACCCTCATATAAACCAATAAATTTATACATAAAATACCAAAGGAATGAACTCTTAATTAATGAATGTAGAAAACCAACCGGAGATGGGACTTCCACTTTCCACCCGACCATAGATTGTGTTGTATCTTAAGAGACAATTCCTTGGCCGTGAAATGGAATCCATGCTTAAGACATTTTTAACACTGTGTCACAGAAGTAATTTATTAGGCAGTCTTCATTTAATCCCTTTGGAAACTAATTCTTTAAAGCCCTTAATAATATGGTATAATGAAAGACTCTACAATCTCATTAACTGCTGATATCTGAATGGAAAAGAAGAGTTGTAGAAGAAACTCAGAATGATATTTTGTAACACAGAATCTATCACTTTAAATTTCAGAATGAATTTATGGACAGAGAGGAAACTCAAAATAATACACTGTAAACACAAAATCTATTACTTTTAAGTTCCAGAGATAATTTGTGAAAGGAGAGGAGTTGGAGTGAAGGAGAAAAAATTAAGGTTATTTAACTCTTACTCACAGATGTAATTAAGAGTCCGACAACTACTTTACTTCACTTCACTTCATTCCAGGAAGAAGGGACACAAAATGGCACATGAAAAATGAACCACCATCAAAATTTATAGGAAACTTGATGCTTCTTTCATTAATTCCTCAGAAAAATAAGTACCAAATTTTTAGTCTTCCAGAGGTCCAAAAATCAGAACCCTTCTTATTTATTTATGTCTTACTTAAATACATCAAAAACAATTCATAACTGCTAGAAATTCTTGAAACTACTTCGACTACCTAAACTGTTAAAGCTACTTATTACATTGCAATTGAGGACATCACTATAGCTTCGATATTAACGAACAAAGAAAACGAATTAAAACTTGAAATATTATTCTTTTTGCTTAATTTGATTTGTTGCTGATGTGTCTCCTTGACAGATCGAACATCCTTTCCCTGCATTTCTTCCAGAGTTCAATATTTGTCTTTTCTGCTTGCTGTCATGTCATTTATGCTTCTGATGTGGTATTCGAATAGTTTTTCAATAACACCTATTTACTTGACTTGACCCAGTTGTTGTGTTTCCAACAATGCCACTGTATGCTCCTTTTGCATGACTCGGCCTATGCCTCTGCGTTTCAAACAATGTTCTAATGTCTCCTTCTTCCCGAATTTTCCTCTTATGCTCGTGCCCACAACGTTCAGTCTTCCATTTATTCATAAGGCACCACTGCCTACAACATTTTTCTGCACGGGATCGGGCGTTACCCAGTTCTACTGCCCGTGTTCACATTTCTATATAAAATAATGCAACTACAAATAATCCTAGTCTTTAAATAAATTTAAATTAACCTTTGAATGGTATCGCATTCGCCTTTCCATCGCATTTCAGCTTTCAAGGTTTCTCCGTTATAAGCCTCCTCTTACCCCTGATGCGATTCCTCAAAATAAAGGCCCTTACTTCTGGATTTGAAATCCTTTGCAATTTAACTCTGAAACTACATCACATCCGCCCCTTATTTCATTTCAGCCTTCGACATTTATAACATATTCCTTAGCACGATTCCTCTCGAGCTTTGTGATTTTCGATGTGCGATTGAAACACATTAAATCGTAGTTCTGAGATGTAGTGTGTCCAGCCCTTGTTGCACTTTGGCCTTCAACGTTTATAACATATTCCTTAGCACCATTCCTCCTAAGCTTGCAATGTGTGATGTGCGATATATGTGGGGATGACATGGAAAGTGGAGGTGGGGCCGATCACAAATTGCAATCAGCGATTTGAAAACTTGTCACATTTCATATTTCGGAATTTATAACTTATTCCTTTGCACCATTCCTCCTGAGCTTTGTGATTTTCGATGTGTGGGCGGGATTTACACGTGAATTCACTTAAGACTTTGAACATTGTTCTTCACGTATATTTGCATGACTCGATCCCGACTTTTGTGTAATGTTCTTAACGCATCAATCAACCCAACACTTGAACTTCTCTGCACGCGAATAAGCCCAACTAAACCTGCCTTCACATCTCCGCGCATAATATTATTACATCAACATATAAATCAAAAATTATTTTTCAGTATACAAAATTTTTACATTTTCTAACATATATGTTTTTTTGGCATTTTGAGAAATATTTCAAAAGTAAATGCAAATGAGCCACAACAGATTGTATGAGCCATATATCTCTTCATCCAATCACCCCCATGCCATATTCCAAGCATGAATGTGGGATCTCATCAAACACATCAATCACAATCAATCCAGGTCTTCCAAAGGCCAAACCGCCTCAGCCGTAACTAATGATTCCAGCTCATAGCCGGACATCAAAACCATCATGGATTTGTCTCTATCCAAGTTTTTCCAGAGCTCAAGAGTGTTTGTTCCAACCAGGGCTTCCTGGACTAGTAACTCAATCCTAATTGTTAGAGGGATTCCAGAGAATTTTTCCAATCAAGGCTTCCAAGACCAGTAACTAAACCCACCTAGGGCTTCTAGAGCATTTTTCCAACCAAGGATTCTAGGACTAGTAACTCAACCCATAGTTTTCCATCGAGTTTCCAGAGCATTTGTCCAACCAAGGCTTCCAAGAACTAATAACTCAACCCATAGCTAAAGTTACATGAGAACCAACTATAAAACAAGCAATGAAACTGAACCCACAACACCATGTCTATCTAGGAAATGGAAAGGCTATGAAAATCCACTGTCAATCTAGGAAATCTTCCATGCCAATGATATATCATGACCAATAAGCCACATGCATACACCATGCATGCCAAAAATAGTGAGGAAAAGATACATGCAACTTGGTACTTGCAATTAAAACCTGGTGTAGCTGTTGATCTCGATGTCCTCTTACGCTTTCCTTCTCTTCCTTTTCCTTCTTGCTCTAGATCACCAAGTATGCCAAAACCTCCAAGAGTGCTCCAATAATACTCTAAGTATCCAAGAGTGTAATAGGGAGAGAGAGAATAATGAGAGAGATCCAAAAATGCATTGACAAAAGTTTACCAACTGATCCTCAAAAGACTTTTTATTAATGAGGCCTATATTTTCTTCATTTTCAAATATTTTCCTTCAATTTCCTCCTCATTTGCAACCTGTGACCTTTCACCTTATTTTTATCCTAATTTCCATTATTTTATAAAATATATGTCAATAAATGCCACATGCGTTTCCAATGCCTTTTCCAATTTCCTTTAGCCATAATAAGCCAAATGAATACCCGCTAGGATGTTTTTCCCACCATTCAACTTGGAATATGTGTCCCATCAACTGTGGTTATTATTTTTCCTTTATTAACTTTTATTACATGGGATTTTCATCAGGGCTATTATAGAACCCTCCCTCTTGGGGGAACACCATTCTCGGTGTTCAATGACACCTACAAACCAACAAACCACTGAAAATAAAACATATTTCCCATGGAGCTTTATAACACAGCTCGTTGCAGTATTTACAATGACCACTGCTGAAAACATTACAAACATATCATGTACTGGAGCTTTATAACACAACTCATTATGGTGTTTACAATAACAACCAAATTTTCTTCAACCAACAAATAACCATACTATCTGTGGAGAATTATAAACCAGCTCGATATAGTATTTACAATAATATACACATATTCACATATGAACATTTGATCATCCAAAAAATAGAGGATACGATTCCCAGATCAATCAACAAGGGAATCCAAAGGCTCACACCTCCACCCTAAAAAATAGTACCAGGATTCACCTCCTTCCCAAGAAGTCCATAATCCACTGTCAAATTCAAAGATGCATCCAATGTCCAACATTACAATCCTGCACTTCTTTTCCTCTCAATGAAAAATTATCGGCTCATTGTTTCAGGAACACTCCCAATGTGCATTTGATTCCATATGGAAATGTTAATGACCAAAAAAAATCCATCCCTGGCCTTCCCTTCTCTGCAACACATTCCCTCGGGAAAACCGGTCACCCCCTTCCGTGCAATCACACACCTTCCAAGTTTCGTTGGCACCCCCATCCGGGGCAGTCCATCCCTTGGTAAGGATTCCTCGCATCAGAAGATACAAAAACCAAGGCATATCTCTGCCTCAAAACTATCATATTGGTCATAGCATGCTCATAGAAATCAATGGATAGTATTGGGTACCAGTGTCCCACAATGACCCTGCTCCCGAAGTACTTTACCTATTTCAATTCCTTTTGTTGTTGTTGCTAATTATTGCAATCAGTTTCAACCACCCAACCGGGCATTTATGTGCTTCATGTACAAAGTACATAACTACCATTGGATTCAAAATAAATTGAAATAAACTCAAATCATGCCTCATTGGTAGCTCCTGAATAAGGTACGCTTGCAATCCTGTTTACTTCCTGTCACAACAATTCAAACTAGTTGTTTGATCAAATCATCATGTATAAACATGTCACATCTAATTAGCTCAAAACACAACTATCATAGGTCAAAATCATGAATCACATGCAATCATCATAAACCATAATCACAAATCACATGTAACCATCATAGTTCAGAATCATAGATCACATGCATAATAAAACATAAATAGATACTTATCCTTCAATGGTACTTACTTCTGCCTTTGTTCTTTTGTAGCCATACTCGATTGGTTTCCACACTCGGCAAGCACCAATGCCTTCGCTTCAACTACGTACACATACACATAGTGTACAACACGTACATCTGCACAAGGTTTACAACACCTTACAATACAAACACCCACACTGGAATTTGACACATACACCTACTCCCAGTGTACAATACAACACAATACATATGCCTACACCAGCATGCAACACATAAACCTACGTCCAGTGTACATAACAACACAATACACACACACACAAATATATATATATATTTACACACACACACACAGAGTACAACACAATAAATACACATGTCATAATACTATGACTACACCATGCACATACATAGTACCGCATGACCGCAACACAAAATGTACGACATGCACACAGTACCACATGTATACCAGTACCATATGCACAAAATATACATAGTACCACTTGTATACAACACTACTTGCACAATGTGTGCACAACATCACATGTACACAACACCACCTGCACAATGTGTACACAACGACAAATGTACATCACACCACCTATATAATGTGTACACAATACCGCATGTACACAACACCACATGCACAACATGTACACGACACCACATATACACAGTGCCACCTGCATGATATGTATATGACACCACCTACGCACAACACCACATGCACACAACACCATATGTACGTAGCACCATATTTACAACACACACAGAATGCCATATTTACCTAGCACTGCATACACAACATGTAACTAGCACCATATGTACACAACACCGCATATCCAACATGTACATAGCACCATCTATACCTAGTACTACATATGAAATATACACACAACACCATATATACAACATGCAAACAACATCATATGTACACAATACAACATACTCAACACTTACACGTCACGATAGGTACAATAATTGAATATGAAAATGCACAAAATATACACAACAGTAGTACTGCACATGCATAAACCACACACTAACCCCACAAGAAACCTTGCATCTAGTGTATTTACACTATCAATGCTTATCCTAGCATGTCATAGATCACACTACTTTAACTTCTCTAGTGTACCCCTCAGAATTACCTATCCATAACATAAACATAGGCATAATACAAGAATATAATATCAATTCATGTCCACATTATACTGAACTTGTAGATTTATCAGGGCTACTCTTCCCACTTGATTCCCCATAAGACTAGGAATATCTTCATGCCATTCACCTGCATGAGAAATCATTCCTCCACAAGAATGTTCCCTGATAACCCTATCATACAATGACATAGATACATATATACATACATATATAATCATTATCATAAAAAAATGATCATCTTGTCATACAATGACATACATACATACATATATACTTATAAAAATTTAGCATCAAACAACCATGATCCAGGACGACCCTGTCAGACATGACATACATACATACATACATGTATAGATATATAAACATCAACATAATCATGATCACAACACAATTGCTTGATATCATAAGGCATATGTTAAGAGAAATTCCTTTATTCGTGCACATCATGAACAACATTGATAACAATAGTGCCCAACATATACAAGGCATCTAAGACCTCAGATCCATTCACTTTACCTTTCGTGTTACCTTTCTCGTGATTTTTCTGCCATCATCCATTTGCCTTAGTGGACCCAACCAATCCAACTGGATGTTGTATTCTTACCTTCAGCTACCCTTATACATGCACTGAGATTCATTCGACTCCTACTTTACCTATTGGGTACCACAAAGCTATCCCCAAGCTCCATTAACTTTCCTCTTTCCCAAACAATTCCCAAGACTCTCAAAACATAAAAGACAAGGACAAGAAGAAGAAACAACAAGAAAAAAACCATGAAAACCAATAACAATATGACATCACAACCAAAGTGACATAACTATGAACCATACATAAACAAGACCCCGAATGAAGCTAAAAAATCAGAAAAAAACCAAAAGCACAATAATATAAAAAACACCATGAGTCAATCCTCATAGTTTCCAATACTTCCAAATGAATTTCAACCAGAGCATTCTTCAAGAGTTCATGAAAGTCTCTTTTCCCAAGGAATTCCATGCATTATACTTTGATAGAGACATAACCGTCAGTGCATAAATAAACATAACAACAAGCTAGTGACCTTATCTTGTTGGGCCAATCACACTTCCTTGTAATTGAACACACACATATCAGTCACATGTTCCAAATATCAAGACAACATATCTATTAATAGTGAACCAACATTTACCAAGTCTAAAACCATGTCATAAACAACAATCAACTCACAATCATCAGTCATAGTACATGATACTACAACTATCTCCTACTTACACTCAAGTACATATCAATTTTATTAACACATACATGTTATTACAACTGTCTTAAAACAATATCATTACTTCATGCAATATTATAGAAACATGCTCATATTGTAACAACCCTGGTGAAAATTCCATGTAATAAAAGTTAATAAAGGTAAAATAATGACCACGATTGATGGGACACTTATTTCAAGTTGAATGTTGGGAAAAATATCCTAGTGGGTGTTCCTTATAACCGCTTAATTCATAATATGGTAAAGTAGCTCCTGGATGGGGAAATTCAATTAGAAAATGATAAGTGAGAAAGTAATCCTTTTGGTTTATTATGGCTAAAGGAAATTGGCAAAGGAAATGACAAAGGATTTGGAAAGGCAAGAGGCATTATATGGCATTTATTTATGAAAACAATGGAAATTAGGAGAAAACAGAGATGAAAGGTCACAGGTTTCATGTGAGGAGGAAAATGAAGGAAAATAATGAAAAATGAAGAAAATAGAGGCCTCATTGATAAAAAGGCTTATGGGGATCAATTTTTAGCAATATTTTTTTACCTTTTGTCTCTGCATTTTTGGAGCTCTCTCATTATTCTCTCTCTCTCTCTCTCTCAATATTGGACACTTAGAGTTTATTGGAGCACTTTGGAATTGAAGCAAGAAGGGAAAGAAAGCATGAAGAAGGTGGAAGAAATCAAGGAGGAGAAGGAATCAAATAACTACAGTAGGATTCTTGGCAGGTATCGATTTGCATGTATGTTTTCCCTACTAGATCTGGCATGCATGGTATTGCATGTGGTTCTTTTCTGTCTTGGCATGATTTTTTCCAGGTGGGACAGTGTATTTAGATGAGCCTTTACATTTTAGGATAGCCATGGTGTTTTGGAGTTCTAATGTTTGGTTTAGTTGGATTTTCAGATAGATTCGAAGCTGAGTGAGGTGGTTCTCCGAATGATTATGGAACCAATTCATATGTTGCCTCGGTTTAGGGCC
Organism: Pinus albicaulis; assembly: GCA_034641835.2. Taxonomy (NCBI): domain Eukaryota; kingdom Viridiplantae; phylum Streptophyta; class Pinopsida; order Pinales; family Pinaceae; genus Pinus; species Pinus albicaulis. The sequence goes on from CM076573.1 coordinate 948,881,964, forward strand.
TAGTAATCCAGGTTTGGATTGTGGAAAAACCTGAGAGGTGGTTTGCTCTCCATTCAAGCCTAGGAATCTCGGGTTTGGGATATACGGTAAATACTAGAGAGTATGTCTCAGTTTAGGGCCTAGTGACCCATGATTCAGACTATGGGTTGCAATAAATCCTGAGAGACTAGGATAGAGTAAAATTCCTCAAAGTTTAGGTGGAGAGAATCCGATGATATCCATTCTTGTGTTGGCCTAGTGATCAGGTGTAGATCATGGTAAAGCATGATTTCTATTTGATAAGGGTGGGGTGGTTTAGCCTTGGGATGCCCTAGTTGGTTATTTTGGTTTGAGTCCCACATTCATGCTTGGAATATGGCATGGAGGTGATTGGCTGAAGAGAGATTTGGCTCAGCCAATCTATGGGGAGGTGGAATGCGGAAGTCCCATCTTCGGTTGGTTTTTACATTCAATAAATAAGATCTCATTACTTTGGTATTTTTCATGCAAATTTACTGGTTTCTATGTGGATTCTATTATTGTTGTATCTATTGTATTTATGTGGTTGTTGTGCTAGTTATAAGCATGTATTTGATCAGTGATGATGTATAGCTCTATCCATGTTTTCACTTGTAAATGAATTCACAATGTATATATGGTAAAATAGATGGTATGTCAGCTAATGATGTAATGGAGCAGTGCTTCTTAGTGATTCTTAGATAAGTATGAGACCCCCATGCTTAAATATGTTGTTTACACATGTAGATTCAATGTTTGTGACATGTTTGACAATATTCTTGTCATGGCTAGGAGGGGTCTAGATGAGTTCTTGTTGATTTGATTTCTTCTGTATCATTTTCCTATTGTTATTTATTATCCCTTAAGTTTTTATGAAGTTTTGGGCAGTGGCCTCGCCTCTGGGCTTGAAAAGGTGGTTTGAATCCCTAAGATGTGGGTACAAAACTGAATTTTTTAGGCCCTATCAACATGGAAAATTTTAAGGGCTAATATTCATAGGTGGGCTAATTTTCCATGGTGTTTCCAAAAAAAATATTCACGAATTTATGTTTTTTCTAAAAGGAATTCGCCCAAGTTTTATAATATAAAACTATTTTACTTTAAATATCACCAAAATTATATAGATATTATATATAAAAACATAATAAATTTGAATGTTTTTACAAAGATATCACAAAATATTTTATAGTTTCTATATTAGAGAATAGCAAGGTTCATTGAGGTTTCTAAACTTTAAGATAAATTTCCATCCTTAAAATTTTCCCTCAGCCCTCGTCGCTGGTATGTAGTGTTGTGCTTGCGGCTATAGCCTCCTATCCCCTCAAATGCAGTTTATTCCTGTGGCTATGTCTTAAAAGGGGTCAAAATGTCAGTGTGACCTAGGGGTAAGTGGCCCGAATCGTTGGGTTACCTCCTAGGGGTGTTGTGGTTGTTGTACAAGGTTTGTAGGTTTTTTTTATGTCGGTTCCACTTCCTTAAGGTCACATAGGAGGTTTATTCTCATTATAGTAGCCTCTCGTCACATGTTTACCCCAGTTGGCTGGTTACTTGGGTAGATGTGGGAAGGAGTTGTTACAGAGTGGTACCAGAGCGTAGTTGTGCTCTCCTTGGGTGGTGTGTGTTGATCATGCATTCAAGTCGGTTGCATATGTGTCCTTTATGCTTGTAGTCCATGTGCTCGTTGCATTTGCATGGTTTTTATCATGGTTGTAGTGATGTCGCTATTGAAGGTTGATGGTGGGATGTGTCTTCATGAATGTATGGTTGTATATGCATTTTTTATACATGCCAGTGTATATATGTTGTCATGCATGCATTTTGATGGTGAAGATTTTTGTGCATAAGGTCATTATATGCAATTAGGTCATCATGATGATATTGGTATGTTATGATGCTAACGTGTTGGTTGAGATAAAGCAGGAGTTGTAGATCATTAAAGTGACATTGCAACAATGAACTTTGGGGTAAGAGAATAGTGCAATACAAGTTTGTATGCTTGGCATGCAGGTATGTGATTCATGGTTGTTGTAAGTGATGAAATGATCCAATAGATGACCAAGATCAACCTTATATGCCGCAACTCCCTTCAATCTCTCCTGATTTCATTTCAAGATCAGAGCCCTGCAACCACCTTATCATGAAAATTTTATAAAGGAAAAAAAAACCCAATTTCCACTTTGATAATCATCGGAGTCAAGCCTGTGGGACTTTACATAGTCCAAAATATAAAACCTTCCTTCATGAAGCATTGTGATCAAAAAATTATTGATGTTTTGTGAATTATCAATTCATCCTGTGGATAAATGCCTTTAATTGGAGGAAAAATAAACAAGAAACAATAGATGATGAGTTATCACTTTCTCATCATGGATTTCGTTGCTTTTATCCGCAAATGTAATGACAGTGGATACAAAAGAGAAGTTGAATCTGTGTCGTGGATGTCGTGCTTAATTTCATTTTCATTGCAACAAAAAATCACAAATTTAATATTGTGCTACATAAGCATTCCATCACATTGCCTTAATGGATGGATCTAAGAATTTAAACTAGATGTGAATAGACTCGTCATCAATACTAGGCTGAGTAAAATAAAAGCTTCCAAGATAGCTTCAAATTTGATTTTTAATGCATCTTTAAAAGCGACTCCAGGCCCATAATACTTCCACATGTCTAAGAAATTTAACTTACATAAAAGGAGTCTAATTAGCAGACCCATAGATTCCAGCGCATATTAAAAAATAGACATCAAATAAATTTGGAACTTTGACCTTTTGCAAATAGGCCGCAGAACTATATTAAGCTAGATCAACAAGATCCTCATCTATTGTAATGAAAAGCAAGAACTTATTAAGATATCATAGAGCTAAGTGGATTTTGATTTAAAGTGGTTGGTTGGTGGACCCTGCAGTGGACTTCGTTGTAACTGAGTGATACAAAGTTGTAACAAAGTTGGATGTGTAGTTATGTGAGTTGTTATTTAGTTTAACTCAGTTAAGTGAGTTAAACTCAGTTATGCTAGTTGTAACTAGTTGTATCTAAAGATACACTAGTGAGAGATCAGTGGATTAATTATTTGATTAACTCACAAGTAGTTTTATCACATGCAACTGAAGAAATACTACTGTTAACTACATGCATGTCAGATCCAGTGGAGACCTAGTTGAGAGATAGGTGAAAGGGCTTGGTTGAATATCAGTTGTGACTATAGTGGTGCATTCAATGCATCTACACACACATTTTAGATGCCAATGAGGATTGTGCAATGAAGGCAAGGCAATATCAAATTCGTTCAGGGATATTCATCAACAGGGATTGCGCAGTGGAGGCAGGCTGTCAGGAGGCAAAAAATTGGTGCATGTGTGAGCCAATTTTTGTATGACAGTGTGAGACGATTGTATACTGTATTGAGAGCTCTTGGAGTAGAGTTTTGTATGAAATGTTTTCATGATCCATGATATACATAATATATGATAGTTGGGGTTTTTAACTTTATGCTTTCTTGGTAAAAACTTATGTGTTATGTGCAATTGATTTTTCTTCATGTGTTTGCAATTTGCGATTAAATTTTCACAAAGAATTAAGTAGAAGGATTATGTATTTAAAAGTGGTTATAATTGTTAGATCAGGAGAGTCCAGTAATACATAACAGTATTTATAAAATTTCCACATGGTATCAGAGCTTGAAGATTGAAATATTGAAGAAATAGCTGAGTTTTATTGGTGGAAACAATTCGAATTTGCTGCAATAATTTCTTGGTGTGACAGTTGAGTAAACATCGAAATGGTTTTCAATGGTTTGTGGTTAGAGTATGCACTCAAGGGCATCTCGAACTACATTGCATGGAAGGATAGGGTGGAGGGGGTTCTTGAAGATAATGGCTTGAATGAGTTCATCGATAGCGATTTTCCTAAGCCCACTTCGACAGATGATGCATTACTTGACGCATGGCAAAAGAAAGTAGCGAAGACGAGAAGAATTATTTTGGAAGGTGTGAGAGACCATATTGTCTCAAGCCTTAATGGGAAAGCCACTCCATTTGCAATGTGGAAGGCTTTGACAGATCTTTTTCAAAGCAACAACGACCATAGGAAATTGGCACTGAAGGATAAACTTAGAAAAATCAACATGGAGAAGGGCGACAATATTCCTAAGTATCTCACAAATTTTTTCCAATGTAGGGATGAGTTGGGGAGTGTGGGAATCACTGTTGCTAATGATGATTTGGTGAGCTTGGCTCTCTTGGGACTTCCTAAGAGTTGGCACAGTTATCAAGACTCTGTCAATGGATGGGAAAAACTACCGGATTGGGAACGATTGTGGTGAGATCTAGTGCAGGAGGAGTTCAGGCGGAACACTAGGGATGGCTCTTCATCAAAGCATGATGATGAAGAGGATTTTGCTTTTGCAGCCAAATAAAGGAAAGTTAAGGGGAATAAATTCCACTCAAAATCCGAGGCTAAAGGCAAGAAGCTTTATTTGTCCAAGGTGAAGTGTTTTCACTGTCACGAACATGGGAATCTCGCCACTAACTGCCCACAGAAAAAGAAGAACAAGAAGGTTGTTGGAGCTGCAGATGGTGAGGCCCCTTCCTCTCAATTTGAACTTGATTTCTTTTTTATCGCATGCTTGGTTTCAAGCGCAAAGGGATCGGTGTAGTATCTTGATAGTGGTGCTTCCTTCCACATGATGGGAGATAAGGAGCTTTTCAGTGACTTGGAGGAGAAAGATCTCCAAATGCATATAGAGATGGGCGACGATGGATGATACAGTAGGATCAGAATTGGTACCATTACCTTTGAGAGGGAGTCAGGTAAACCATTTCTATTGAAAGATGTTATGAATGTTCCAGGTCTAAAGAAGAACTTGGTCTCAGTCGTGATGTTGGAGGACAGAGGTTATGACATTGTTTTCAGCGATGAAAAAGATTTCTTGCAACATAAAAAAACAGGTCAAAACAAGAGGATAGGGATTCAAGTCAAGAATCTCTACAAGTTGGAGGTAGATGGTTGCGCTGCAATGGTGGGAAAAGAAGAAGAAGTGGTGAGCCGGGATGAGGGAAAATTATGGCACAGGTGATTGGGCCATCTTCACCATGGCGCCCTGAATATTTTGCAGCAGATTTCTACTGGACTTCCCAAGGGTACACTTGTGCAGATAGATCAGTGCAAGGGATGTACTATGCTTCAGTGATCCTGGAGAGAGTTCACACAGACGTGTGTGGGCCATTCTCGGTTTCTTCAACAAAAAAACAAATGTATTATGTTATTTTTGTTGATGGCTATTCTCGTAGATGTTGGATCTTCTTCATGCAGAAGAAAGATCAAACATTCTCAAAGTTCTGTGAGTTTAAATAATTGGTGGAGAAAGAGTTGGGGAAGCAAGTGAAGGCTCTGTGGAGCGATAATGGTGGTGAATACATCTCGAATGAATTCAAAGACTTCTGTAGCAAAGAAGGAATTTGAAGAGAGCTCATACCACCTCATAACCCACAACAGAATGGGGTCGCGGAGGGGAAGAACATAATGATCGTGGGTGTTGCACGAGCTATGATGCATGATAAGGGCCCACTAATGCACTTGTGGGCGAAAGCATGCAACACTGTGGTTTATGTGAAAAACCATTGTCCTCATAGAGTACTTAGCATGAGTACACTTGAAGAAGCTTTTAATGGTAAGAAACCAGATGTTTCTCACTTTAAGATTTTTGGCTCATATGTTTATGTGCATGTGACCAAGAACGCCAGGAAGAAGTTGGAGCCGACTGCTGAAGTTGGGATATTTGTGGGGTACATAGAAACACCCCATAATCATCGTGTGTATTTTCAAAATAGTAGAATCAATGTGGTGTGACGGGATATAAAATTCGATGAGGAGAAAGCCATGAAGTTGTCACTTGAGAGGGAGCTAGACTTGCATGCAGAGGAGGAACTACTTGTTCCCAAAGATGAGTCTCTAGATGTGGATAAGCCATGGGAGGAGGTTCATGGAGTGGAGGAGTCCACTCACGCAGAGCCAAACATCAGAACTGGCAGAAGGCATACCACAGAAGCTGAGAGGTTGAAGCTTGAAGCGGCACAAAATGTAGGAGTCCCTACTTCACAGCGCAGATAGAGACAGTCTCTTGACCGATATACTGGATACATGGCTCTCATGAGAAAATGTATTGTGACAGAGCCATCTTCCTTTCAAGAAGCAGTGTATGAGCCCACATGGGTAGATGAAATGGTGGAGGAGTATGACTCCATTTTCAAAAACAGTGCTTGGGAAATTGTTCCAAGGCCAGTTGATAAATCAGTGGTAGGTTCAGGATGGATCTACAAGGTAAAGCAAGCTACTGATGGGAGTGTTGAGAAGTATAAGGTAATATTTGTGGCTCGGGGCTTCTCACAGATCGAGGGGATTGATTATGAAGAAACCTTTGCACCTGTCACACAGTATTCTTCCATAAGGACCATCCTTGCTCTCTCAGCGCAGATGGGTTAGCACATTCATTATATGGATGTGAAGACTTTGTTCCTTAATGGGATAATTGAGGAAGAAGTGTAGATTGAGCAACCTGAAGGATTTGAGATCTTCCGCAGCGAGTTGCATGTGTATAGACTCAAAAGAGCGTTGTATGGGTTGAAGAAAGCACCCTGTGCTTGGTACACTTAGATCGACAACTATTTCACTAGACTTGGCTTCACCAAGAGTGAGACGAATGCAAACCTATACCAGATTGTGGTGGAGGGTAAAATTTTAATCATTTTTCTTTATGTTGATGATTTAATAATGACTGGTGATGAGCAACTGATACACTCATGCAAGGAGGATCTTGCAAAGGAGTTCGAGATGAAGGATGTGGGCCTCCTTCATTATTTCCTTGGATTGGAAATATGGCAGTGAGAAGGTGATCTGTTTGTGTCTCAAGGCAAGTATGGAAGTGAGATACTCGGTAAGTTTCACATGGAGGGCTACAAACCCATGGATACTCCTCTTCCAGGAAACTAGAGGAAAGAGGATGCTACATCGACAGAGGTAGTGGATGCTATTTTCTATCAACAGTTGGTGGGTTCGCTCATGTATTTAGTTAATACAAAACCTAACATGTGCTATGCGGTGAACCAACTTAGTCAAGCAATGGTTAAGCCTACCAAGATCTTTTGGAAGGCGGGAAAGCATGTCTTGAGATATCTTAGAGGCACATCTGAGTATGGCTTATGGTACAGACAGAAGGATGAGGTGAAGTTGCATGGCTTCACGAATGTATATTGGGAAGCCAGCCCAACGGATAGAAAGAGAACATCAGGAGGGGTTTTCAGTATCGAATCTACAGTTTTTTCTTGGTACAATAGGAAACAGAGATCTGTGGCACTCATTTCAGTGGTAGCAGAATACATGGCATCAAGTCAAGCTGCATGTGAGGCTATCTAGATGAGGAAGATCCTGCTGGGTTTGTTCGGTTCTCATTTAGATCATACAGTGATTCATTGTGATAATCAGAGTTGCATTAAACTCTCGATTAATCATGTGTTTCATGATAGATCTAATCATATAGATATCTGGTATCATCATATCAGAAATTTTGTGCAACAGAAGATCATGTTGCTTCAGTACATTCCCATGGAAGATCAGGATGCATATATTCTAACAAAGGTGCTCAGCAGGAGAAAATTCAAATACTATAGAGACAGGATCGAGGTGAAGGATAATTCCTTTCTTGTTGAGAGGGAGTGTTGAGATTCAACAAGATGATGATCCTAGTGAAAATTAAGCACCTACACTAGGTGGAGCCCGCGGGCTATTTTTGGGTGATATGTCTATTTTTAGAATTTGGATCAAAGTCTATTTTTAACAGTAATCTATTTATAGATGGTTGAGAAAATTATATGGATGGATGGGCATCTAATTTTGGAATTTATGTGCGAAGTTTTTTTGTGGAATGCATGTCTAAAATTAGAATGCATGTCGATTTGTGTTAAGCACTTAACAAAAATTAGACAATAAATAATTATCTATTTTCAATGAGCACTTGGAACTAGTTAACTGAAGTGGAAAATCAGTTAGCTAAGTGGATTTCGAGTTGAAGTGGTTGGTTGGTGGACCATGTAGTGGAATTTGTTGTAACTGAGTGATACAAAGTTGTAACAGATTTGGATATGTAGTTATGTGAGTTGTTATTTAGTTTAACTCAGTTAAGTGAGTTAAACACAATTGTGCTAGTTGTAACTAGTTGTAACTAAAGATACAGTAGTGAGAGATCAGTGAATTAATTATTTAATTAATTCACAAGCAGTGGTCTCACATGCAACTGAAGAAATACTATTGTTAACTACATGCATGTTAGATCCAGTGGAGACCCAGTTGAGAGATAGGTGAAAGGGTCTGGTTGACTATCAGTTGTTACTATAGTGGTGCATTCAATGCATCTACACACACATTGGAGATGCCAATGAGGATTGCGCAATGAAGGCAAGGCAAGATTGAATTCATTCAGGGATCTTCATCAACAGGGATTGCGCAGTGGAGGCAGGTTGTCAGGAGGCAGTAAATTGGTGCATGTGTGATCCAATTTTTGTATGACAGTGTGAGACAATTGTATATTGTACTGAGAGCTCTTGGAGTAGAGTTTTGTATGAGATTGTTTCATCATCCATGATGTTGGTATTATTTTATGGCTATCTTTTTCTCCTAAAATCCCATCATTTATTCATTATTTTCTTCCATAAATCCCTTATAGAATATCGAAAATGATTAATATAGCATTATAATTGTTATTTTTACATTAATTTTTTTTTATGGAATTTTTGTGTTAAAAATTGAAAATTTTTAAGAAAATTACAGGATGCGATAACTTCCAGTAAATGGTTTATGTTCTGACACGTGGCATAGTAGGTAGATTAAAACGAAGGACAAGGACATGATCTGGAACATACATAGATGACGAAAAATCTATCCAACATCAGAATTGAAGTTCCTAAATAGACGGTCAACGCTGGTCAAATCCAGCTAATCTAGCAGAAAAATATGAGTCATAATGAATGAGCTTGATATTTTGCCTATGATTAGGAATTCCAAACTAATTTGATCTGTTTTGGATATCATTTAGGATTAGAAGGAACAAAAATAGCCTCTTTTGATTGTAATTTTTGATAAATAAGTGAATGAAAGCATGTAATAGGCTAATGATGTTAGTGATATCATGGAATGTAAGAGAATACTTGAGACTGTGTACGTGCTTCAGAACTCTGTTTTAATATAACTCATTCCCAGATTTAATTAGAGACATAATTTCATCATTTATGGTGTTTTAAGTTAGCGTTCTCATCATTTTAAGTTTTCCAAGTGTGCCTTCAAAGCGTGGAAGGCCCCCCATGTGAAGTCGGTACACTTTTCTTTACATTTCTATTAGATTTAGTATTCAGATCTGATTAGTATTTTATTTCATTTTCATGCTTTTGAGTTCATCGATTTTGATTAGGAGTTCTTGTGATTTCATTCATCATTTTTATTTCATGATTCATAGTTATAATTGAAAGAATTCGATTACAAAATTAATGAACAGTCCTTGTAAGAGGTTTAATTGAGTATTGAATTCCAAATTATTTCTGTGATCTCTGGTTTAATGAATTCAATTTTTAGTATGCTTTAGTGTGTTACTTTGAAAGAGTTTTTGTGAACTATAACCTTGTAAAAGGATTGAAAACTCAGACAATTAGTAGCACTATGTTTTTAGAACAATAGATCAGATTTAATTACATAAGTGTTTAAAGTGTGTGAGGAACCACATACTAATCTCTTGTAAAAGAGTGTTGGAGCCTACCACAATAAACATTTACTTAGGCAAACAGATACTTTTAGGTCTATAAACATTAGACACGTGCCTCTAAGATTACCTACCTTGGTTGACAATAAATTGAGCCTAATCTAGAACACTAGATTGGTCTATACATTTTGGTGTCATTGTTGGGGAGGCGCAACTAGAGGATTTAAAAAAAAAACAATAAAAAAAAAAAACAAAAATACAGATTTAGTTTTAATTCAACATTTTAGAATTCATGGTTACTTATGTCTAGACCTAGAGATGATAAAGGTAGATTCATAAGAACCCCCCATCCAAGAACTAATCCACCACTAGGAGCAGACCCTTTAGAGAGGGTTGAACACACAACTCCAGCCGGGAAAGTCATGGTACAAGAATTAGAAGACAAACAAAAATTAGGGCAGAGACTCACACTGATTGAAAGACAAATTTTATTGGCATACAAAGCAAAGAAGAAACATCTCCCTGAATCCTCTATAACAAGAGAGAGTAGCAAAACAACCCAACAACCTCTCCTTGAACCTACTGATTTTGAAAAATATCAAGAAGGAGAAAAATCACCAGAACAAATTTTCTTTGAAACAAGTGACACTGAACAAGGCATTAAATCAATAGAAGAACCTATCAAAATGACTGAGGAAGGAGGAGGATCAACAAGAGGACCCACTCCTGAACAACTTAGAGAATATGAGAGACATCAAGAGGAAAGAAGACAAAGAGAAGCTGAACAGAAACAAAGGCAAGATCCAGATTGAAATCCACCAAGAGAAGAGGAAGAGTCAACCTTTAAATTTCCTATTCAAGAACTAGGAGAAAAAAATGATAAGGAAATAAAAATTAAAAACATACCTCCATCTGTTCTACCAAAATTTTGTGGCATGGATTCAGAAGACGCAGGTTCATTATTTTTTGAATTTGACATAGTATGTCGAATATATGGTTACACAGATGATGCCCATAGGCTTAGACTCTTTCCAGAAACACTATTAGCATCAACACTTAAGTGGTTTATGGGACTTGGTGAACATGCAATAACTAATTGGGATGGCATGAGAAAAATATTCTTAAAGAAATACCAACCTTATTGTAGATTAAGAGATTCTAAAGATGATATCTTTAGAATGAATCAACAAGAGGATGAGATCTTAGAGGAATATTTGGAACGATTTGTTTACAATCTACAAAAATCAAAACATAGAACCATGTGTCTTGATCTGATCCAAACAATATTTTTGAAGGACATCCGAGAAGAATACTTATATGATCTTAATTTGATGGGCAAAGGTGATATTTCTACCTTACCTTTTGATGAGATTATTGATTTATGTGAAAAGTATTCTAGGAGAAAAGCTAGGAACGGAAAAAGAACCATATCATCCAAAGCCACTAAATTTGCTTCAGCTAGTGTCAGAAGGGCTGAAATAGGAAACTTATTAGAAGAATTCAAAACAGATCTATTAAGTACCTTAGGAAACCAAATTGACGCTTTGAAATCAAAGAAAAGACAGGAAGAAGAAGATCAATTAATGGTTGTCTTTTGTCCAAAGTGCCGGAAGAAACATGCTTTGAAAGACTGCCCTTTAGAAAATGTTCAAAATGTTCAAGTTTGTGCCTTTTGCACTTAAAATCATGATATATTTCATTGTTCTAAAATCAAGATTTTGCAGAATTGTAATTTGGAAGCCAACGCAGATATGGAGAATTTGTATTTCATGGGTGCTAAGAGACCATGGCAACCAAGACCTCCACCTCTAGGTATGTTTCCAAACCAGAATTTGCAATTTCCTGCACAAGATCAGATGTTTGTTCAAAATTCTTGGAATGTTCCCATGCCTTGGCAACACCAAACTTACCCACAGCAACAATGGAGACCATTTTAGAAATACCCTCAGCCATACCAACCATATCCTCAACCATACCAACAATATCCTCAGCCATATTAGTAGTATCCTTAAACATATCAACAATATCCTCAGCAGCAAGTTGTCCATCAACCTCAAAACACTCAACAAACATTACCTGCTCCTCCACCAATAAATCCATCTCAATTACAAATTCCATCTAACCAGCCTCCTAGACCTACTTAGATACCTGCTCAACCTGTACCTAATCCGAATAATAGAGCAGATAGACCAGCTTATAGTGTAGATGAGGGAACATCTTACCCCACTCTACCTTTACAAAATATCGAGCTTAGGTCTGGTAGGATACTTCAAAAAGAACCTCCAGTAGTTGACAAACAAAAAGAAAACAAAGAGAATGAATATGAAACTCCAATTCAAAAGAAACAAAATGATGACATTCAAAATAAACAAATGCAACCAATGCATCCACCACCTTTTCTGGATAGATTGATCCAAGAAAAACTCCCCATTTCTTTACCTCAGTTTGATGTTTTAGATGAGCTAAAGAATTTCTATATAAAAATTCCACTACTTCAAGCCATAAAATACATTCCAATATATACTAAACCAATCAAAGAACTATGCCTCAAGAAGCCTACAAAGAAAATATTTGACCCACAAACTATTCATGTTATTGGACATCTAGCTGGCCTTATGAAAAACACCATTTCAATGGAAAAGTATGTTGATCCTGATATTCCCAGAGTCACTACAATCATTAACAACATACCTATTCCAAACACTTTGATTGACCTTGGGGCTGCAATAAATGTGATGACCCTTGAAACAATGAAAACAATGCAACTCACAAACTTGCAATACACACCAATTGTCCTAGAACTAGTTGATAGGTCTAAAGTGATTCCTGAAGGGATTTTGGAGGACATAATTGTTTCACTGGACTCTTGGGAGTATCCAGTTGACTTTTCAGTCCTTCAGCCAAAATCTAATTTAGGAGGACACCCTATCATCCTTGGTAGACCATGGTTAGCAATTTTTGATGCATTCATAGGGTGTAGATCAGGTAATATGATTATTTCACGAGGAACTGAAAGAAAAAAACTCACTCTGTACCCATCAACACAATCACTAGCAGTAGCAAACAACTTATGGCTTGATGACAAATACAATGATAAAGAAGAAGTCCAGTATGTTTTTAGCATCAATCAAATCTATGATTTTCAAGAACATAATAATGATGATTTTGTAGAATTGTTCCTTTCTCAACCTGATATTTCTGAAGAATTAAGAAATGAACAATACAATGTTGCAGATCAACTTTTAGCACAAATTTTTGAAGAAACATGTACCATTCATTCTTTGCAAACATTATTTGAAAACATTTTTCCCATTCAATCTATCACAAACACATACAGTAAGACCATAGAGATTAGTCTAGGAAAAACATTGAATATTGGCACACACCTAGACTTATCTTAGGAAGAAAAATTGATTCAATTATTGAAAAAATATCAAAAGGCATTTTCTTGGGACTACACCGATATGCAGGGAATCCACCTAGAAAAATGCACTCACCATATTTACACAGATAGTAATATAAGACCAGTGAGGCAACCACAAAGAATAATGAATCCCATCCTTCGGGATATTGTTAGAGATGAATTACAAAAACTACTGAAAGTCAATTTTATTTATCCCATCTCTAACATTCAGTGGGTATCTCCATTGGCATTAGTGCCCAAGAAAAATGGTAAGTGGAGGATTTGTGTTGATTGACCAAGTTTTGGATACATTAGCTGGAAAATCATCATTTTCTTTTCTTGATGGTTTCAGTGGTTATAACCAGATCAGGATAGCCTTAGAGGACCAGGACAAAACCACTTTTACTTGTCCCTGGGGCACTTATGCCTATATTTTTTTACCATTTGGACTCTGTAATGCTCCAGCTACATTTCAGAGAGCTGTATTAGCTATTTTTGTTGATTTAGTTCATGAGTGTGTTGAAGTTTATATGGATGATTTTTCAGTGTATGGTAATTCATTTGAGCATTCATTAGAAAATCTTGAGAAATTTTTGAAGAGATGTATTGAAGCCAATTTATCCTTTAGTAATGAAAATTGGTTTATGATGCTAAATGAAGGGGTATTATTGGGTCATTATATTTCTTCAGAAGGCATTAAAGTAGATCCATCAAAAATCCAAATCATTGTCAATTTGCCATTTCTGAAGACTCAAAAAGAGGTAAGAAACTTTCTTGGGTATGCAAGCTATTATAGAAGGTTTATTGAACATTTTAGTAAGATAGCTCTACCTCTGTTTAATATTCTTGCAAAATATGCACCTTTCAACTGGAATGAAAATTGTCAAAAAGCTTTTGAAACACTCAAAGAAAAATTATCAATCACACTCGTTTTAAAAGGAACTAATTGGACCCTACCCTTTTACATCTTTATAGATGAATTTGATACTGAAGTAGGTGCCTCATTAGGCCAAAAATAAGAGTCTTTGAATTATGCCATCTATTTTATTAGTAAAAATCTGACACCTGCAGAACTAAACTACACAGTTACTGAAAAAGAAATGCTTGCAATCATACGCGCTGTGAATAAATTCTGACACTATATAAGTGGTTATGAGGTTTTTGTCCATGCTGATCACTCTACCATTAAGTATTTAATGAAAAAACCAATAACTAATGGTAGAGTTACCAAATGGTTTTTATTGCTACAGGAATTTAATATTACAGTGTTAGATAGACCAGGTAAAGAGAACCAGGTGGCACATTTTATTTCTAGACTCCAGAATCCAGGTGAGGTTGTTCCAGTTGACGATTCTTTTCTCAATGAAAATTTTTATTTGCAATATCAAAAGTGGATCCATGGTATGTTGATTTAGCTAATTATCTGTCCACAGGAAAGACACCTCCATATTTTACTACAAAGGAGAAGAAAAGACTCATCAAGCAAAGTGCCAGATATTCATGGGTTAATGGAGATTTATTTTACACTTGTTATGACATGATTATTAGAAGATGTGTAAGAAATTATGAAATAATTGATATTTTAAAATCTTGCCATGATGAACCTTGTGGTGTGAATTTTGCAGCTAAAAGGACAACATTCAAGATCCTCAGTCTTGGCTATTATTGGCCATCAATTTTTAAGGATTCCAAGAAGTATGTGAGAAGTTGTGACAGTTGCCAAAGAATGGGTAGACCAATTGCTTCAGATGAAATGCCACTTCAGCCTCGAGTACATTTAGAGCCATTTGAAAAATGGGCTCTATATTTTGTAGGACCTATCAATCCACCTTCAAAGGGAAAAAAGTACATCTTAGTATGTACTGACTACGTGACTAAATGGGCTGAAGCAAAAGCACTTGTCCGGGAAATTGAAAAAATAGTGGTAAATTTCCTTTTTGAAATTTTTTTTGTAAGGTATAGAGTGCCTAGAGAGATAGTAACAGACCAAGGTACTCAGTTTACTTCAAGGCTGGTTCAAGACATCACAAAAAAATATATAATCAAGCACAGGAAAAGTACACCTTACCATCCACAGGCCAATGGCCAAGTGGAATCTACAAATAAAAATTTGGAAGGAATTATCACTAAAACAGTGGCAATGAACAGAAATAACTGGGAGGAAAAGCTCAAGGATGCTCTCTGGGCTTAAAGAATCACGTGGAAAGACACTACAAGATTTACACCATATCAGCTGGTGTATGGAAAAGAGGTAATGATTCCTATTGAATTTCAGATACATACTTATAAAATGGCTGCAGATTTAGGGATTGATCTCAATGAAGCACAAAAATAGAGAATTAATGCAGTTGAACCAGTTAGATGAAATGAGGCAGCAAGCAGAGGAGATAACAATCCTAATGTAGAAACAAAGGAAGCAGTGGCATGATTCACACATAAATAAGAAAGAGTTTAAAGAAGGAGACTGGGCTTTACTCTTTGACTCCAAATTCAGAGATCATAAAGCCAAGTTCACAACACATTGGATGGGCCCATATGAAATAGTTCAAGTATATGAAAATGGATCAGTCAAACTTACTACAATTGATGGAGAAGGAAACACCTTTATTGTCAATGGACATAGGTTGAAACTCTATCATAAGCCCATCAGCAAAGAAGATTTTATTCAAACTGTATCTTAGCAAAAGGAGGTTGAGATATCACAGCCTTCAGTTTTGATATCTCTACCTTAGTCATTTCAATTTCTTAAAAAATAAAAAAAAATAAAAAAATATAATAAAACATAAAAAAAATTTTTTTTTTAAAAAAATAATGGTTTAGATGTGAAAACTAGACTCTAGCACACTCTAAACCTGAATTCTTACTGGAAAACCAATCATTTGGCTGGTAAGAATTCATTGTTCTACTTGTTTCCTGTTTTCACAAATTCAATAATGACTTGAGGACAAGTCAAAGAATTAGTGGGGGAGAAGAAATAGTGGTTTTTCCCTATCTCATCTCCTCATTCTCAATTTTTCAAGGAATTTGTTTCAGTAATTCAATATTTCAATAAGAGTTGTTTTTTTCTAATCAGTAAAGGGACCCGTTCAAGCAAAAAAATATGCAGTGGGACCTGTTTCAACATGATTATACAGAGGGACCTGTTCAAAGGCTATGACAATACTACAAACAACAGAGGGACCTGTTCAAATACTGCATCAAAGGTACATAAGGCTACTTCAACAATTTTCAAAGGTTGCCTATCAGAATTCTAAACAAGGTTGCATCAACACCAAAGATGAATACAAGCTTCACAAACATGATTCTTCAGATTTTAAGGGACTTGTTATACTCAATTTCAAAGGGACCTGTTTTAAAAGACAAGGATCAATTACAAAGACAATCAGATCAGTCACACCTGTACAAGAAAACCTATTACACCTGCAGATCAGTCACACCTGTACAAGCAAATCAGTTACACCTGCAAAAAGAAAAATCAGGATTTTATCAGCCAACAAGTGTAATGTATTGAAAGATTTTTGTTTTTAGCATTTAAATTCCTAGATTATTTTAGTGTTAAATAAATAATTATGATTGCTTATTATAAATTTCATAAGCCTTTTTATAACCCTCATAACCATATTCCTCTGTCTATAAGCTCATATATATTACCACTCTGCCTATTTTTATACAAACATTTCTATTTTCATAACATCCATTCCTATTCCTACTATTCCTACCCATATCATTCATTTTAACCTATTTCGAGCCATATTCCTTAAAACCTTTTTCACAGACTCATCATTTAACCTTTGCCAACAAAGTACCAACGAGCCAATGAGAAAATCTGTCAAAGGGAAGACATCTGAAAAAAACACCTATCCTTAATTGATTGTGAAAGGAGAAGCGAAATTAGAAGCAGAGTGGTGCGGAAGTGGAATAGTGCGGGAACCATGAGAATAAGAAGCGGAATCTTGAGCAATAAAGTAAAAGCGGGTTTGAAGTAGAAAATGGGCAGTATCGCGTAGTTGAAAAGTTATATTTAAGTTTTATCAAAAGAATGCGATATGTGTTTGCTGTTGACACATAAGGAGGTAGTGGTATTCTAATAACACTAATTTCGTGTAAGTTTGGAGCATTAACGCGACGAGTTGGGGGTCGTCGATTGAAGAAGTGCATGAATTGGTGGGACCCATTCTTAATATAACGCCAAGGTTTATAACTGGAGAACTTTTGATGCATGGTTTAACCTTAGGCCAGAGCGCATATATGGATTTAATTGAAAGGTCAGAGTGCATATATGGATTTAATTGAAAGTTCAGGGCGCATATATATAGGCATATCTACTTATGAGTGTATCCGCTAATGATTTCATTTCTCTGTCAACACGTCTTGTATACTCTGTTACTATGATTGTGTTTTCTGCAAACCACTATCATTCCTCTGTATTTATGATTTGAACTCTCTGTGACACGTCTTCAGGCTCTGTAAATAAGACTATGGTATTTCATGATAAAACCCTATTCTCTGTGCCATCATCATAACAATCTCATCTCATGATAACAGGAAAAATCAAGGTTGGGCGCTGAATTTTCATTTTATGAAAATATGAGTTCATAAAAGTTGGCTAACATTCAGGCTCTGAGTTAATCAGAAGCAGAGTGGTGCAGAAGTGGAATGGTGCGGGAACCATGAGAATAAGAAGTGGAATCTTGAGCAATAAAGTAAAAGCAAATTTGAAGTAGAAAACGTTTAGTATCGCGTAGTTGAAAAGTTGTATTTAAGTTTTATCAAAAGAACGCAATATGTGTTTGCTGTTGACACGTAAGGAGGTAGTGGTATTCTAATACCACTAATTTCGCGTAAGTTTGGAGCGTTAATGCTAGGAAACTTTAACAACGCAATATTCATTGGTGATCGTCCAATCAGGGTTTGCAACGCGACGAGCTGGGGGCCGTCGATTGAAGAAGTGCATGAATTGGTGGGACCAATTCTTAATATAACGCCAAGGTTTATAATTGGAGAACGTTTGATGCATGGTTTAACCTTAGGCCAGAGCGCATATATGGATTTAATTGAAAGGTCAGAGTGCATATATGGATTTAATTGAAAGGTCAGGGTGCATATATATAGTCATATCTGCTTATGAGTGTATTCGCCAATGATTTCATTTCTCTATCAGCACGTCTTGTATACTCTGTTACTATGATTGTGTTTTCTGCAAACCACTATCATTTCTCTGTATTTATGATTTGAAATCTCTGTGACATGTCTTTAGGCTCTGTAAATAAGACTACGGTCTTTCATGATAAAACCATATTCTCTGTGCCATCATCATAACAATCTCATCTCATGATAACAAGGAAAATCAAGGTTGGGCACTGAGTTTTAATTTTATGAAACTCTGATTTCATAAAAGTTGGCTAACATTCAGGCTTTGAGTTTTAAAATCAAAAGGCGGAGATAATAGGAGTTGAAAAAGAGACAAAGTATAGGAGTCAGGGGTTATCCAGAATTGTGACTTCCGCTCGGAAATTGAATTAAGATTAGAAATTTATGACCAGCTCAAACATTTGAAGAAGGCAGTTCAGAAACTTAAGGTCAGCTCAGTGGAATGCAACAAGAAAGGTAACATGTTGAAAAACCCTGGTTAAATTTTTGTTTCACAGAGTATAATAAAAAAGGGTTAAAACATATATTTTTCTAAAAATGACAAATAGAGAAGAGCCTGAGAAATTTGATAGCTCAAAATACCATGAAGACTGTGTTAAAATTTTGAGGGAAAAATAATGGTTATCTTTTCTACAGAAATTCAATGGAAACAATGAAGAAGTTACAAAACAGTTTGCATTTTCATTTAATGGAGAAAAAGATTTGATAGGAAATTTCTCTTTTAGAATCTCAGAGGATATAATAGCTCAGTCATTAGACATTAGTCCAGAAGGGGAAAAATATTTCAAAACCAAGCAGTTTAGAGAAAAATCATGGACTCAGTTTATGTCTAGGTCAAGAGTTTCTTCTGTCAATTGGAAAAAGGGTGTTCCTAGAAGTTGGTTAATCCACCCATGGGATGAAATGGTATACATTATTCAAAAATTTGTCACATGTGAAGGGCATTACAACATAGTATACCTCTATCACATAAAAATCTTGTTGCACTTAAAGGGTCAATGCACTATCAGTTTGTCTTACTTTCTTTTATAGAGTTTGACTAAAATTTCAAAGACCATCCAGAAACAAAAGGGTAATGAAGATAGAAGCTTGTATCATTTTGGTTTGATCAAAATTTTAATTGAATTTGAATTGCAAAAGAGAGGAATAACATGGGAAGGATTTTTAATTTCCAATCAAATCAAAACCAAAGAAGATGAACAGGAGAAACAAGGAAGCACAGAGTTTATGGTTGATTTTGATGAGGAAACCCCTGAATTTAATTCAAGCACTCTTGCTCAGCCCAGTAGTAGTGTGAAAACAAGGAGAATGAGGTAAGAAGATGCCAAGAAAATTGCAAAAGACAAAATTTTCACTACTTACACAATAAGATCAAGGAGGATAAAAAGAAAAAAAATACAAGATGATCAACCAGAGAAAGATATAAATACACCAATGGAAATTGAAAGTAGTGCTAATTCACAGCTAGAACAAGATGCAGAAATGGAAACTGAATGTAACAAGGGAGAAAGACAAGAGCCAGTACCTACAAACAAGAAACAGAGAAAGCTAAAGAAACAAATCGAAGAGTTAAAAGAGGAACTTATGGAAGAAAATATGTTAAAATAAGTCATAAATAAAGAAAAGGAAATGTTAAGAGCCTAGAGCAAGAATATTCAACAGAAAAATGATAAATTGAAAAGGAAAGTCAAAGAGCTCAAAACTGATCAAATTGAAATATGCAAATGGGCAAAAAAATGGTACACGCAGAAAAAGGCTCTCAAAGAAAAATACAGGAACATGAAGCATTAGTTTCAAGCCCATAAAAATGTAGATGTATTGCTACAAGCAGCAGAAGTAGAACATAAAGGGAGCACATCAAGTTAGCATGAGGACATGCTCAATCATTGAGTTTGGGGGAAATGTTGGTATTATTTTATGGCTATCTTATTCTCCTAAAATCCCATCATTTATTCACCATTTTCTTCCATAAATCCCTTATAGTTTATCGAAATTGATTAATATAGCATTATAATTTTTATTTTTACATTAAATTTAATTTATGGAATTTTTGTGTTAAAAATTGAAAATTTTCAAGAAAATTACAGGATGTGATAACTTCCTGTAAATGGTTTATGTTCTGACATGTGGCATAGCAGGTAGATCAAAACGAAGGACAAGGACGTGATCTAAAACGTACACAGATGATGAAAAATCTATCCAGCATCAGAATTGAAGTTCCTAAATAGCCAGTCAATGCTCGTCAAACCCAGGTAATCTAGCAGAAAAATCTAAGTCATAATGAATGAGCTTGATATTTTGCCTATGATTAGGAATTCCAAAATAATTCGATCTGTTTTGGAGATCAGTTAGGATTAGAAGGAACGAAAATAGCCTCTTTTGATTGTAATTTTTTATAAATAAGTGAATGGAAGCATGTAATAGGCTAATGATGTTAGTGATATCATGGAATGTAAGAGAAGACTTGAGACTGTGTACGTGCTTCAGAACTCTGTTTTAATGTAACTCATTCCCATATTTTAATCAGAGACAAAATTTCATCATTTATGGTGTTTTAAGTTAGCGTTCTCATCATTTGAAGTTTCCCAAGTGTGCCTTCAAAGAGTGGAAGGGCCACCATGTGAAGTCGGTACACTTTTCTTTACATTTCTATTAGATTTAGTATTCAAATCTGATTAGTATTTTATTTCATTTTCATGCTTTTGAGTTCATCGATTTTGATTAGGAGTGCTTGTGATTTCATTCATCATTTTTATTTCATGATTCATAGTTATAATTGAAAGAATTCGATTACAAAATTAATGAACAGTCCTTGTAAGAGGTTTAATTGAGTATTGAATTCCAAATTATTTCTGTGATCTCTGTTTTAATGAATTCAATTTTTAGTATTCTTTAGTGTGTTACTTTGAAAGAGTTTTTGTGAACTATAACCTTGTAAAAGGATTGAAAACTCAGACAATTAGTAGCACTCTGTTTTTAGTACAATAGATCATATTTAATTACATAAGTTTTTAAAGTGTGTGAGGAACCACATACTAATCTCTTGTAAAAGAGTGTTGGAGCCTACCACAATAAACATTTACTTAGGAAAACAGATCCTTTTAGGTCTATAAAAATTAGATACGTGCCTCTAAGATTACCTACCTTGGTTGACAATAAATTGAGCCTAATATAGAACACTAGATTGGTCTATACACATGATATACATAATATATTATAGTTGGGGTTTTTAGCTTTATGCTTTCCTGGTAAAAACTTCTGTGTTATGTGCAATTGATTTTTCTTCATGTGTTTGCAGTTGGCGATTAAATTTCCGCAAAGAATTAAGCGATTAAAATTCCGCAAAGATTTAAGTAGAAGGATTCTGTATTTAAAAATGGTTATAATTGTTAGATCAGGAGAGTCCAGTAATACATAACAATATTTATAAAATTTCTATAGAGGATTAAAAATCATATCACAATAGCTTCAAAAGGAAGGCTAAATGGCCTTTTCAGAATCCATAGAACCACAAATTGTTAGATCAATTTCAATTGCTAAGGAGTCCTGTAATTGAAAACATATATAACCCTTAAGCCCCAACCTTAAGCAGTAAACCCATGCATACACATTCTATTCTTGCTTTCTAGTTCTCCCAATATTGTTAATATATGCCTTCAAAAATGGAATGCAACTAGATATTGGCACATCCAAATCTAAGGAATCCAAGAGCTACATGATCTTCTATTGATACACCAGTGTTCAACTAACCCCAACGCAGATTACGTTCTGGCTCATTCCAGGCACAATGCATCAAAAGGCAGACCATCAACACAACACATATATAATTACACAATAAAAACTTTATTTTTTTATTTACAAAATATATGCATACATATAATTAGAAAAATTCATTCTGGTATATCCCTTATCTATGGCCTGTTTCATCATGTGGTTGCCCACTTCCTTCATTCTGGCCACACTAGGCTTCTCTATTTTTTTAATTTTATTTTTAACTTTCTCTCATTGGTCTAAACTCTTTACCTCTTAATGCTCACAATATTTATACAAATGGATTTTGTAACCAATTTTACTTCAAATCCCCAATCTTCTCAACCAAATCCTAAGAATAATCTAAATCCACAAAATCATCAACTAAATCCTAAGTCTAGGATTCAAAATCCCTATGAGATCTCAACTAGCCTAAATATCTCATGTTCTCCTACATTTGAGAACATTTACAATCAAATATATGAATTAAACCTATCCTATGTCTCTCACATAAATCCACCCAAGAACTAGGAAGATACAATTAATCAAGCCTTAGGAAACCAACTTCCTAGGCAACATAAGAACCCCTAGGTCTATCATATATACAATTATTTTTTGAGCAGGATGCTCCTACATCAGATTCTCGATGTAGAACAAAATTCATAGACTCTTGTCTATGAGGTATGTTAATTTTCTGTAGTAATGTGACAGCTACAAGTATCAATGACTTGCTACCTCCAGGATTCCAAACTCTATTTTGATGTCGGTCCTTTAGCCTTTCTTCTTCATTTTGTTGTGTTTTTTTGTAGGTTTTAACCCTGAACATAAATTATCTACACACGAATATTATAACAGAAAATAAACAATAGCGAGAGCATAAAACATGAAACAGATAAACAGATATTTTCCCTTGGATCCCAAATCGGGACGACCAGCTTGATTTTTCATTATATTCCTTTTAGTGTTACAACACATATATATACATCTTAGAATCGAAATCATACAGTAAACTCCAAAACATTAACCACATCCTATAACACTGTAGTAGTTCCATAATGGGATCTACGAAAATACCAGTCGAAAAACCATACGTACCCCAAAACCATGTGCAAACTCATGCACAAAACATGGGTGGTTCGCCTATGAGTGAGTCCGCACATGAAACAATTTCTGCGTCCCGGGCGTGCCTGGACCCCAAGTGGGGCTACCCCCATATGACCCCCACATTGCGCCGGCGCAACGTCGGCGCCGGGCTGGTTGTGTGGAAAAGAATATAACACATACCCAACATTCTCCCACTTGTTGTTTTCTTTCCATAGGGGGCCATAGGAGAGCTTAGTCATTGGGCCAATTCTTCAACACCCATTGTTTCTCTACACCAAGAGAACTTCTGAGTGCTCACAGACTTCATCAATGCATCTACAACATTCTTCAAAGTGTCCACCTTTACCAGCAACACCCTTTTATCCTCAACCATATCTCTAACAAAGTGATATTGAACATCAATGTGCTTTGTCTTTGAATGGTAAGCAGGGTTCTTAGCCAAGAAAATTGCACTTTGGCTATCACAATCTATCCTTATAGCTTGCTGTACCAACCCCATACTTGAACACAATATCTGCAACCAAACTGCTTCCTTGCTTGCATGAGTGGCCGCTATGTATTCTGCCTCTGTAGTTGAAAGAGCCACTACAGATTGTCTTTTACTCATCCAACTGACTGCGCCTCCAAATAGATTAAACACATACCCACTTGTAGATCTTCTTTGGTCCAGATCTCCAGCCCAATCTACATCAAAAAAACCATGAATGTCCAACATTCTTTCCAATCCTGCTCTTCCCTGGTAGCACAAGCCATAATCACTAGTGCCACGTAAATATCTGAAAACCCGCTTCATTGTTGTCCAATGCTCCTTCCCTGGGTTTAACATAAATCTGCTCAATACTCCCACTGCATGTCCAATGTATGGTCTAGTACATACCATTGCATACATCAGACTACCCACTGCACTTGCATATGGAACACGGGACATATCCTCCTCTTCTTATTGTGTCTTGGGACACTGTTCAATAGACAGCTTTACACCTACAGGAATAGGAACATTCACCGGTTTACTATCCTGCATATTGAACCTCTGCAATATAGTCTCGACATATTTCGTTTGGTTTAACCAGAGCTTCCTCTTTTCCCGATCTCTCTTAATTTCCATGCCCAAAATATAGTTTGCAGCACTAAGATCCTTCATGTCGAATTTGGAGAACAGTTGGGTCTTCAAATCTTGGATAATTTCTTTGTCATTTCCAATCAACAACATATGTCACATACGAAAAGTAAATAACATGAATATAATTAAATTTTCTTTTAAACACGTTAGTCTCCTTTCCCCACGGTGAGGCTGATCCGTATATGGGTATCATTTCGTACACATCATGATATTGTTTTAGCCCATCAGAGACTTCTTCAACTACATGGAGAGTTCTTTCTTACCTTCCATAAAGCCTTGAGTTTCTTCATGTAGATATCCTCTTCTATATCCCTGTGAAGAAATGTTGTCTTCACATCCATCTGTTCTATCTAAAAATCAAATGCAGCAGCAACATATAAAAGTAATCTAATAGAAGTAACTTTGGCAATAGGAGAAAAAATATCACCAAAATCAATTCCTGGCACTTGGGAATAACCTTTTTCTACCAACTGAGCTTTGTGTTTCTCCACCTTGCCTTCTACATTCATCTTCTTCTTAAACACCCATTTGCTCCTGATGGGCTTCCTTCTAGCCGGCAACTCCACTAGATCCCATGCCTCATTTTGTGCAAGGATGCCATTTCATAAACCATGGCCTCCTTCCAGAGTTTTCCATCCTCTGAATCTACTGCCTCCCTGACAGTCCTGGGATCATCATCAGTTTTAGTTATGGAAAAATTTGAATAGAAAGCAGATCGACTATACCTTTTTGGCTGGCTTCTTTCCCGAAATAATCTTCTCACAGCTGGAGTTTGTGGCTCTTCCTCTTCTGAGTCTTCTTCTGTTGTAGAGTCTGATTCATCCTCCTTTAGATAAACTCTATCTTCTCAGGTTCCTTTGGTAGGAATTCATGTTTAACAACATCTTTCACCTCTCTAAACATCACATCTCGGTTGTCCACAACCTTCCTTATTTCCGGGTTCCAAAGCTTGTAACCCTTTAAACCATCCTTATACCCAATAAAGATGCACCTTTCAGATTTATTATCCAACTTGGTCCTTTTATCCTTTGGAACATGTACATATGCATCACATCCAAATACCCTTAGATGTGAAAGAGAGGGTCTCTTACCATTCCGTACCTCATGTGGAGTCTTATCCTCCAACACTGATGAAAGTGATATGTTAACTAAGTAACATGTAGTCTCCGCTGCCTCTACCCAGAATTATTGTCCTAACTCGGTACCACTGAGCATGCTTCTTTCCTTTTCCATCAGTGTTCTCTTCATTCTTTACCTGGCATCCATTTTTACGGTGTGTATGGAGTAGTCTTACGCCGTCAATCACACCGCTTCCCCTGAACTCTTCAAATTCCTTCTTGCAGAACTCCCCACCATTATCTGTCGTCAGCGCCTTTATCTTCTTCTCTGTCTGGTTTTCCACCAGAGCCTTAAATTTTTTAAATTTGTCAAATACTTCAGATTTCTTCCTCAAGAAATATATCCATGTATTCCTTAAGAAGTCATCTATGAATGAAACATAGTACACAGACTTTCCCAGTGATGGAATTGACACGGGTCCAAACACATCTTAATGCCACGAGATTCTAATATCTTGTTCGCCCTCTTAGCACCAGAAGGAAAACTCACCTGATTCTGCTTCCCATATACACAATGTTCACAGAAATTGAAATCCAGAGAGAAATTAGACATACCTTCTACCATACCATTTATATGTAGTATCCGAAGGCCCTTCTCTCCAATATGTCCAAGCCTTTGATGCCATAGCATGGTCTTTTCTCCAGAGACAGCTAGGCTTTCCGCTCCACTTTCAGGAACCACATAACTGTTACACCCATCAATAACAATGCTACCTTGTAGCTTGTATAGAGTTCCAATCTGAACTCCCCGCATTAATACCAGTGCTCCCCGAACCATCTTGCAGGCATCTTTCTCGAACACTGTTTTTACACCTGCATCATCCATCTTGCTTACATAAATTAGATTTCTGGCCAATGCAGGAATATGCAGAACACCAAGAAGTGTTCTAATCCTTCCACCTTGCAGCTTCAGCTTGACCTTTCCACGTCCAATGATTCTGGCCTTCCTATCATCCCCTAGTAAGACATCACCACCATCATATTTCTCATACTCGCAGAACCACTCCCTATGGGGAGTGAAGTGAAAGGATGCACATGATTCAATCAACCATGACTCATGATCTACATGTGTATTTGAAGAAGAAGCCAAATACACATCCCCACCTTCATCTGAGGTGGTTTTTTACTCTGCAGAAGGAGCTTCATCAGATCCCTTTCCTTTCTTATATATATGGTATGCATTGCTCGTTTTTGTAGGGTATGCTCCCTTTCCGCATTTCTAGCATACCTTTACAAAATTTCTAGGAGATTTAGACCTCCCTCTCGAAACCTTATTCTTGTTTCTGTTTTAGGACCTTCCTCATATAGATAAGGCATATCCATTCTGGCCCTCCATATTTCTCTGTCTCATTTCCTCCGGCAACAAGGCTGAGACAATGTCATTAAAATTCAAGGTAGTTGTATTGCTACCTATTGCAATAACCAGACTGTCCCACGAGTCTGGTAGAGAGCACAACAAACTGATGCATTTATCTTCATCTGAGATTTTAATATCAACAGATGACAGCTGACTTACCACAGTATTGAAGGCGTTGAGATGCTCTATCACCGAGTCTCCATCCTTCATCCTCAGGTTATACAGCTTTTTCCGCAGGAACAACTTATTCACCAGAGACTTAGATTGGTACAAAGTCCCAAGTTTTTTCCACAAATTATTCGCCGTAGCTTCCCCAGATACATTCAAAAATACTGAATCTGAGACACACAACCGTATTTTTCTCTTAGCCTTCCGATCCAGTTTCTTCCAGTCTTCATCTAACATTGCCATTGGTTTATTACCTAGATCTATCGCGATCCACTGATCTTTATCCACCAGCAGATCCTCCATCTTGAGCTTCCACAACTCAAAACTATGACCATTAAATTTCTCGATCTCTATCTTTCCATCGCTCGCCATCTTCTTTCACCGCAAGAATCGATCTTGTAGATCTCCCACTGAACAGGGTCTACCTCAAGCCCAAGCAAAAAACCCTCAACAGCAAAGGCGTCCTCTTGAATTTGAAAAAACTATGATACCAAATGTAGGCTTTAACCCTGAACATAAATGATCTACACATGAATCTTATAATAGAAAATAAACAATAGCGAGAGCATAAAACATGAAACAGATAAACAGATATTTTCCCTTGGATCCCAAATCGGGACGACCAGCTTGATTTTTCATTATATTCCTTTTAGTGTTAAAACACATATATATACATGCCGAAGCATACATAAGCCCCAATCCATTAACCCTGGATTAGAACATAACCATAGTTCCCTTGACCGGATCTACAAAATACCAGGGGCCGAAAACCATCGTACCCCAAAACCATGTGCAAAATCATGCACAAAACATGGGTGGGTCCGCCTATGAGTCGATCCGCACACCAAAAAAAATTTTGCTGGGGCGCTGCACCAGACCCCAACAGTGGGGGCTGCCTCCCCCCTTGTGACCCCCCTGCTGTGCCCGACACAACGTACATTGGATGGGGCTAGTCATGGAAAGAATATAACACATACCCAACATTTTTTTTCTTGTCATCTTTGTTTCCCCTGGTCTCCAAATTTTGAATGAGGTTCAAAATGGATCTTAATCAATAGCCACTTACTTCACTTTCTGTATGATAATAGTATCACTCACTTATGCATTAGGTACAAACTCTTCTCCATAGGTTACTTCCCAGCCCAAAACTGTTATATCCCAAACCAGTGTGGATCCAACCTCTGTAGCAGGAATCTCAACAATCTATTTTACTTCTGGTTTGATGAACAAATCCAAAACTTCCCCATCTAATACAGAGAATTCTGTGTCATTTTCGTTGTTCAAACTGCCATACTGTATTGGCACATACTCCATTGAAATGTACTTGAACAAAGTTTCTGTCACACTAGAAAATACGTTTCCAACACCCTCGAAAAGAGCTTCAAAATAGGCATTCATGATTTCCTGTGGAGAACCATTTGAAGATTTTATGTAGGATAGTAATTGCTTTGGAGAATCTCCAGTCCTCAAATGATTCTTGAAATCAAGGATAAGATCATCATGAATGCTCAATGTGTTCCATTTGTTCAAAACAGTCTCCTCCTCAGAATCTTGTTTCACGGGCTTCTCAAATACTTCATCACCATTTTCTGCTTGAGATTTCTTATCAAGCTCAACCTTTTCATTCTTGACGGGCGTCTCATCTGTTGATGAAAAGGACTGATCATCACCGAAAAATGATCTAAGACATTAGTTTGTACTTATAACCCCTCTTCATGTTGTAAATCATTATCTCAGAGTGGTGTTAATGAATTGTCATTTTTGCTATAATTTAAGGGTCATGTACCAATACACTGAGATGATACTTCTCTAGGAAATTTTGGCTGTTCATGGTTCTGAAGAACACTTGTGTCTTCACCCAGTTCCAATTGAGATGCCACACTCAGAACATTATTTGAATTATTAGCATCACCCTTAGGAATATTATCTGCAGAAGAATTAGTATCCTCTGATAATAAATGGCCAACATCCTTAGTTTGAATAGACTCACAATAACATTTAATGGAATTATCATATCCCATATATTCACTAGATTCCTGGTGTGTCCATGGAACAGGAACAACTGTATTTGGAACTGATTCATCTTTTCCTGCTTGCATCCAAGGAATATATATATCTCCATAGTTTGGAAGGACCAAGTTTTCACGAATAGCTGCCCCAATTCAACTTGTTATGAATTCTTCAATTGTTGAAAAGTTAATCTTATGATCTCCTATTGATGGTTCAAATTCCCTCTCAATGCTTGGTGTTGATGTGAAACCAAACCATATATGGTCAGATGGAGGTGGCTTAACACTTATCTTCAATGTCCCTTTTAGAGACAATACTTGTAGTGAAAAATCCAGAGGTACCTATGAAACTTTCCCAACAATATGACACAACATTCCTTTCAAGCTTGGCAGATTAGATCGCCATCTAGGAGTGTTTGAAATCTTTGTGCCATTTGAAATTTCCCTTCGATCCTTTTTCTCTACAACATCTCTAACCATCCCCAATTTCTCTCCAAGGCCTTCGAAGTCCTTGTTCAAAAGTCTCGATGTCACTTCCTCTCCCTTTGTCTTCACATCAGCCGTAGATGGTTTTCCTACACTTGTAACAAAATCTTTACGAAATTTATTAGAATTTAAAATATAAGGATTTCTCACCTTATTTGATGTTTCAGACATCAAATTTATTCCAACATCTTTTCCATTCTCTCTAAATATTCTTCTTTGTTCTGGTTCACACATGTCTAGTTCATACATGTGACCATCTTTTGCCTGTTTCCTTCTCTAATTGAGCTGAAAAATAACCTTCTTGGAATGAAGAAAAAGCATCCCAATTTCCTTAAGGTTCACAAAACTTCTTCTTGATCATAATTTCATTCTAGATCTTGGCTATGGTCATTAGTTGTCATAGCTTTCTTCTCATTTATGGCAAAAAACTCCTCATTTGGTATTTTACCTGCATACATAAACAAACTATCAGTTTTAAAATTACAAGACCTTTCGACCTCATTTGATGCTTCAAGCACCAATCTTCCACAATGGACTTTCTAGGTTTCAACAAATCCTATTTGTTGTGACTCAATTCCTTTGAGTCTCTCCTTCTCCAACAAAGAAATATATATTTGTTCAAGTTCTCTGAACTTGTTTATTAGTTTGGCATCCCATTTCTTTTGCAATAGGTTCCATTTGACCCGTTTCCTCATTCTCCATCCATGTCTTCGGTCTTCACTCTCTTTCTCTTGTAGCCATTATATTAGTATATCCAACTGTGCTCTCATCACTAAAAGACATATCTCATGCTCTTCATTACTCATCTGACATTTATCTGAACCTTCTCTATGATCCTCCATGACCATTTTTCTCATGAGCTCATCCATGCTCATCTTGGTGATCTGCAATTCTCACCTACTACTAAATACTCTATCAATATTCCTCTCTAAGCTTGATCTCTTCTTGAGTATTCTCTCTTGGTCCACTCCCTTGAACCTCCTAGAGCTTCTTTGATATTTTTCACTTAGTCACCTTTTTCCTTTCTTCCAACCTATAGCTGAATAGGTTCGTCATGATCATAACAAATTCATTGTTCTGGCTACAATCATTAAACCATACTCATACTGTTACTTGTAATCAATAATTCATCAATAAGAATACCACACCTCATTGTCCAATATCTGTTGCTTATGTTGTTGCTGCAATTTCCTCTTCTGCTGATTCTACTTTTACTGTTGCAGTCATGAATAATTTTATACCTCAGAACAATATTCTCTTCCTCTATGAACTTCATCTGTTCACTTGTGGACTACATTCAATCCCCTTTTCAGCAAGCATTTATACTTGCCTTCCAACAACGCAATCTCTCTATCTACGCTTTACCTCTTGATATATTTTTGGTTCTCTATATTGGAACCACTTCTGAGAAACTCCCTTGCTATTCCTACTTCCGCAACTTAAATCTACTTTTATGTCCTCAAGAACGCAATTGGTTCTTCTTCTTAGAACTCCTTTTGTTGTTATTTTGTTATCAACCTTCAGTCTGCTACTTGTAACCTGCAGACACATATTTTAAAACCAGAGTTATCACAAATATATATTTGCAATATCTTTTCAAGATCTTGTCTCTTCCTTCTTCAACATTTTAATGGGTGACCTTCTTGCACAAAGAACACGCCAAATTGGCCGATTCTACGCCTTGGCTTATGTGTAGCTCGAATGTTATTCTTCAATATTTGGTCGCTCCACAGGTTTCACTGTTGATTTCCAACTCTCCTCCCATGTGAGTCTAGAAGAGACATGTTGCCTGAACCTTTTTTCATTTAATTAATAACTTCACTTACAACGTGACTACACCAAATCAACTTATCTATTTCCCACTGGTTCTTCTAAAAAATATGGACTTCTACTCAGACACATCAAAAAATTTCTACAACACTTAAAGATTTAAACCTGTTCTAGCATTATTTTCACATGCATAACAATGTTCTAGTTTCCCCATAGAGATTTTACTGTTGTGATACCAAAAATGATGATATGGTCCAATATATGAACACGATCAACCTTATTTGCCACATCTCCCTTCAATCTCGGCTGATTTCCTTTCAAGATCGAAGCCCTACAACCACCTTATCATGCCAATTTTAGAAAGGAAAAAAAATCTCAATTTCCACTTTGAAAATCAACGGAGTCAAGTCTGCGGGACTTTACATAGTCCAAAATATAAACCCTTCCTTCAAGAAGTGCCGTGATCAAAACATGATTGATTTTTGGTGAAGTATCAATTCATCGCATGGATAAAATGCCTTCAATTGGAGACAAATTCAATAGGAAAAAATGGATGATGAGCTATCACTTTCTCATCACAGATTTCATTGCTTTTATCCGCCAATGTAATGATAGTGGGTACAAAAGAGGAGTTGAGTCTGTGTCGCTTTTGTCGTGCTTACTTTCGTTTAGTTGCAAAAAAAAAAATCACAAATTTAACATTGTGCTACATAATCATTCCATCACACTGCTTTAATGTACATATATGAGAATTTCAACTAGATTTAAATAGGCTCTACATCAATACTAGGCCGAGTAAAATAAAAAATTCCAAGATAACTTCAAATTTGATTTTTAATGCATCTTTCAAAGCGACTTCAGGCCCATATTTCTTCCACACGTCTCAGAAATTTAACGTACATAAAAGGAGTCTAATTAGGCTATATCAGCAAGATCCTCATATATTGTAATGAGAAACAAGACCTTATTAAGATATGATCGAGCTTCATATTATACCCCAAAACTTCTTCATTGGTCCTGGGATTAGATCTTCTATAGAGGATTATAAATCATATCACAATAGCCTCAAAAGGAAGGATGAATGGCATTTTCAGAATCCATAGAACCACAAATTATTAGATCAATTTCAAGAGCTAAGGAGTCTTGCAATTGCAAACATACATAACCCTTAAGCCCCAACCTTAAGCCATAAACCCATGCATACATATTCTATTCTCACTTTCTAGCTCTCCCAATCTTGTCAATATACACCTTCAACAATGGAATGGAACTGGATATACACATCCAAATCTAAGTAATCCAAGATCTTAATGATCTTCTATTGATCCACCAGTTTTGAACTAACCCCAATGCAGATTACGTTCTGGCTCATTCTCGGCCCAATGCCTTAAAAGGCAGACCATCAACACAACATAGATATAATTACACAATAAAAAATTTATTTTTTTATTTAAAAAATCTATGCATACATATAATTGCAAACATTTATTCTGGTCTATCCCCTATTTATGTCCTAATTCATCATGTGGTTGGCCACTTCCTTCATTTTGGCCACACTGGGCTTCTCTAATTATTTTTTTTTTTAATCATTTTCTTGTTGGTCTAATCTCTTTACCTATTAATGCTCAAAATATTTATACAAATGGATTTTGTAACAAATTTTAGTACAAATCCTCAATCTTCTCAACCAAATCCTAAGAATCCTCTAAATCCACAAAATCATCAACTAAATCCTAAGTCTAGGATTCACAATCCCTATGAGATCTCAACTAGCTTAAATCTCTATTGGGTACCACAAAGCTCTCCCCGAGCTCCGTTAAATTTCCTCTTTCCCAACCAATTCCCAATACTCTCAAAACATAAAAGACAAGGACAAGAAGAAGAAACACCAAGAATAAAACCATGAAAACTAATAACAGTATGACATCACAACCAAAGTGGCATAACTATGAGCCATACATAAACAAGACCCTAAATGAAGCTAACAAATCACAAAATACCAAAAGCACAATAATAGCAACAAACACCATGATTCAATCCTCATGGTTTCCAATACTTCCAAATTAATCTCAACCCGAGCCTTCTTGAAGATTTCATGACAGTCTCTTTTCCCAAGGAATTCCCTGCATCATACTTTAATAGAGACATAACTGCCAGTGCATAAATAAACATAAAAACAAGCCAGTTACCTTATCTTGTTGGGCCAGTCACGCTTCCTTGTAATTGAACACACATATCAGTCACATGTTCCAAATATCAAGACAACATATCTATTAATTATGAACCAACATTTACTAGGTCTAAAAACATGTCATAAACAACAATCAACTCACAATCATCAGTCGTAGTACATGATGGTACAACTATCACCTACTTACACTCAAGTACATATCAATTGTATTAATGCATACATGTTATTACAATTGTCTTAAAACAAGATCATTACTTCATGCAATCTTATAGAAACATGCTCATATTGTAACAACCATGGTGAAAATTCCATGTAATAAAAGTTAATAAAGGTAAAATAATAATTACGATTGATGGGACACTTTTTCCAAGTTGAATGTTGGGAAAAACATCCTAGTGGGTGTTCATTCGGTTTATTATGGCTAAAGGAAATTGGCAACGGAAATGACAAAGGATTTGGAAACGCAAGAGGAATTATATGGAATTTATTTATGAAAATAATGGGAATTAGGAGAAAATGGAGATGAAAGGTCACAGGTTTCATGTGAGGAGGAAAATGAAGGAAAATAATGAAAAATGAAGAAAATAGAGGCCTCATTGATAAAAAAGGTTTCTAAGGATCAATTAGCAATATTTTTCTACCTTTTGTCTCTGCATTTTTGGAACTCTCTCATTATTCTCTCTCTCTCTCAATCTTGGACACTTAGAGTTTCTTGGACCACTTTGGAATTGAAGCAGGAAGGGAAAGAAAGCATGAAGAAGGTGGAAGAAAGCAAGGAGGAGAAGGAATCAAATAGCTATAGTAGGATTCTTGGTAGGTATTGATTTACATGTATGTTTTCCCTACTATATCTGGCATGCATGGTATTGCATCTGATTCTTTTTTTTCTTCGCATGGGTTTTTCCAGCTGGGACAGTGTATTTAGACTAGCCTTTACATTTTTGGATAACAATGGTGTTTTGGAGTTCTAATGTTTGGTTTAGCTGTATTTTCGGATGGATTCGAAGCTAAGTGAGGTGGTTCTCCGAATGATTATGGAACCTGTTCATATGTTGTCTTGGTTTAGGGCCTAGTAATATGGGTTTGGATTACGGTAAAACATGAGAGGTGTTTTGCTCTCCATTCAAGCCTAGGAATCTCAGGTTTGGGATATATGGTAAATCCTAAAGAGTATGTCTCTATTTAGGGCCTAGTGACCCATGATTTAGACTATGGGTTGTGATAGATCTTGAGAGACTAGGATACAGTAAAATTCCTCACAGTTTAGGTGGAGAGAATCCGGTGATATCCATTCTTGTGTTGGACTAGTGATCAGGTGTAGATCACGGTAAAACGTGATTTATATTTGATGAGGGTGGGGTCTTTTAGCCTCGGGATTCCCTAGTTGGTTATTTTGGTTTGATTTCCACATTCATGCTTGGAATATGGCACGGGGGTGATTGGATGAAGAGAGATTTGGCTCAGCCAATCTATGGTCAGGTGGAATGTGGAAGTCCCATCTCCGGTTTGTTTTTACATTCAATAAAGAAGATCTCATTACTTTGGTATTTTGTATGAAAATGTACTGGTTTCTATGTGGATTCTTATATTGTTGTATCTATTGTATTTATGTGGTTATTGTGGGGTTATAAGCATGTATTTGATTAGTGATGATGTATATCTCTATCCATGTTTTCACTTGTAAATGAACGATAAAATTGATTGTTTGTCAGCTAATGATGTAAGGGAGCAATGCTTCTTAGCGATTATTAGATAAGTATGAGACCCCTATGCTTAAATATGTTGTTTACACATGTAGATTCAATGTTTGTGACATGTTTGACAATATTCATGTCATGGCTAAGAGGGGTCTATACGAGTTCTTGTTGATTTGATTGCTTTTGTATCTTTGTACTATTTTTATTTACCATCCCTGAAGTTTTCATGAAGTTTTGGGCTGTGACCTCGGCTCTGGGCTTGAAAATGTGGCTCAAATCCCCGAGATGTGGGCACAAAACTGAATTTTTTAGGCCCTGTCAAGATGGAAAATTTTAAGGGCTAATATTCGTAGGTGGGCTAATTTTCCATGTTGTTTCCAAAAAAAATATTCGTCAATTTATGTTTTTTCTAAAAATAATTCGCCCAAGTTTTATAATATAAAACTATTTTACTTTAAATATTGCCAAGATTATATAGAGAGTATATATAAAAACATAATAAATTTTAATCTTTTTACAAAGATATCACAAAATATTTATAGTTTCTATATTAGAGACTAGCAAGGTTCGTTGATGTTTCTAAACTTTAAGATAAATTTCCATCCTTAAAATTTTCCCCCAGCCCTCGTTGTTGGCATGTAGTGTTGTGCTTGCTGCTATAGCCTCCTATCCCCTCAAATGCAATTTAATTACTGCGGCTATGTCTCAAAAGGGGTCAAAATGTCAGTGTGACCCAGGGGTAAGTGTCCTGAATGGTTGGGTTATCTCCTGGGGGTGTTTTAGTTGTTGTAAAAGGTCTGTAGGTTTTGTTTTATGTCGGTTCCACTTCCTTAAGGTCACATAGCGGATTTAATCTCACTATAGTAGCCTCTTGTCACATGTTTAACCCAGTTGGCTGGATACTCTGGTAGATGTGGGAAGGATTTTTTGCAGAGTGGTATCAGAGCTTAGTTGTGCTCTCCCTGGGTGGTGTGTGTTGATCATGCATTCAAGTCAGTTACATATGTGTCCCTTATGCTTGTATTCAATGTTCTTGTTGCATTTGCATGATTTTGATCATGGTTGTAGTGATGTCGCTATGTGAAGGTTGATGGTGGGATGTGTCTTCATGAGAGTATGGTTTTATATGCATTTTTTTTATATCCTAGTGTCTATACGTTGTCATGCATGCATTTTCATGGTGAAGGTTGTTGCGCATAAGGTCATTGTATGTAATTAGGTCATCATGATGATATTGGTATGTTATGATGCTAGCATGTTGGTTGAGATAAAGTAGGAGTTTTAGATCATTAAAGTGATGTTGCAACAATGGACTATGGGGTAAGAGAATATTTACATACAAGTTTGTATGCTTGGCACAATTTATCACAAATATATACCTACAATATATTTTCACGATCTTGTCTCTTCCTTCTTCAGCATTTGGAAGGGTGACCTTATTGCACAAAGAACACGCCAAATTGGCTGATTCTACGCCTTGGCTTATGCGTAGCTCGAATGCTACTCTTCAATTTTTGGTCACTCCACAGGTTTTAGTGCTGATTTCCAACTCTCCTCCCATGTGATTCCAGAAGAGACATGTTTCCTAAACCTTTTTGCATTTAATTAATAACTTCACTTACAACGTGACTGCACCAAAGCAACTTTTCTATTTCCCCCCCATTTCTTCTAAAAAATATGGTCTTTTCACACGCATAACAATGTTCTAGTTTCCCCATAGAGCTTTTACTGCTATGATACCAAAAATCATGACATGTTCCAATAGATGACCAAGATCAACCTTATTTTCCACATCTCCCTTCAATCTCTCTTGATTTCCTTTCAAGATCAGAGCCCTGTAACCACCTTATCATGCCAATTTTATAAAGGGAAAAAATCCCAATTTCCAGTTTGAAAATCATCGGAGTCAATCCTGTGGGACTTTACTTAGTCCAAAATATAAACCCTTCCTTCAAGGAGCGCCGTGATCAAAACATGATTGATTTTTGGTGAAGTATCAATTCATTGCATGGATCAAAGGCCTTTAATTGGAGACCAATTCGACAGGAAACAATAGATGATGAGATATCACTTTCTCATCATGGATTTCGTTTCTTTTATCCTCTAATGTAATCATAGTGGATACAAAATAGGAGTTGAATCTGTGTCTTTTTTGTCGTGCTTACTTTCATTTTTATTGCAACAAAAAATCACAAATTTAACATTATGCTACATAAGCATTGCATCACACTGCTTTAATGGACATATCTGATAATTTCAACTAGATGTGAATAGGCTCAGCATCAATACTAGACCGAGTAAAATAAAAAATTCCAAGATAACTTCAAATTTGATTTTTAATGCATCTTGCAAAGCGACTCCAAGCCCATAATTCTTCCACATGTCTCAGAAATTCAATGTACATAAAATGAGTCTAATTAGAAAACCCATAAATTCCAATGCATATTGAAAAATAGACATCAAATAAATTTGGAACTTTGACCTTCTACAAATAGGCCATAGAGCTATATGAAGCTAGATCAGCAAGATCCTCATCTATTGTAATGAGAAAAAATACCTTATTAAGATATGATCAAGCTTCATATTAGACCCCAAAAATTCTCCATTGGTCCTGGGATTAGGTCTTCTATAGAGGATTAGCAATCATATCACAATAGCTTCAAAAGGAAGGTCGAATGGCCTTTTCAGAATCCATATAACCACAGATTATTAGATCAATTTCAAGAGCTAAGGAGTCTTGCAAATGCAAACATACATAACATTGAAGCCCCAACCTTAAGCCATAAACCCATGCATACATATTCTATTATCGTTTTCTAGTTCTCCCAATCTTGTCAATATACGCCTTCAACAATGGAATGGAACTGGAGTATGCACATCCAAATAACCCCAACCCATATTACGTTCTAGCTCATTCCAGGCACAATGCCTCAAAAGGCAGACGATCAACACAACATTGATATAATTACACAATAAAAACTTTATTTTTTTATCTACAAAATCTATGCATACATATAATTAGAAACATTTTTTCTGGTCTATCCCCTATCTATGGCATGTTTCATCATGTGGTTGACCACTTCCTTCATTCTAGCCACATTGGGCTTTTCTAATTATTTTTTTCTTTTTGTTAACTTTCTCTCATTGGTCTAAACTCTTTACCTCTTAATGCTCACAATATTTATACAAATGGATTTTGTAACCAATTTTATTTCAAATCCTCAATCTTATCAACCAAATCCTAAGAATCCTCTAAATCCACAAAATCATCAACTAAATCCTAAGTCTAGGATTCACAATCCCTATGAGATATCAATTAGCTTAAATATCTCATGTTCTCCTACATTAAAAAACATTTACAATCAAATATATAAATTAAACTTATCTTATGTCTCTCACATAAATCCACCCAAGAATTAAGAAAATACAATTAATCAAGCCTTAGAAAACCAACTTCCTAGGCAACACAAGAACCCCTATGTCTATCATATATACAATGATTTGTTGAGCATGATGCTCCTGCATCAGTAAGCATTAGGTTTACTTATATGTTTGTAATTCTATTATTATCATGGTTATAAATGTGATAAATAATATATTATCAATGTAGTCATATGCGTTTTGGTTATGTGTATGCCTTTCATTCTATTTATGTTATGGTTACATACATGATAGACATTAGTTAACTAGTGTGATCATATGTAAATGCATTGGTTTGTAAATCATGGTATTAAGATGATGATTATGTTATATGTTATTGATGATCATGTTATATGTTAACTTATTTTTGTTATATCTTAGTTAACTTGATGATTAGGGTTATATCATTAATATCTTGTTGTTAGATGTATCATGCTAAATTGGATTGGTCTGTGTTGATGATTATGGCTATCAAAATTCAGGTATGAGTGAATATATTGTGATATTATGTCATACTAATCGAGCCTGATTGTGCATATGTGAGTGTTATGCATGAATGACAATTTTTTATGAGCTTATGATGTGAACATGTTAGTGAGTTACTATTATGGATATCATGATCTTATTTGTGTTTGAGCTGATGTGTTGTGAAGTTATATTGAGCTAACTAGATTGATAGTGCAGACAAGATAGCCTCCCCTATGATACATTTAAGGTATGAGCTTGCTTATGTCATCTACTTTCTACTTGAATTTTTTATTATGTTGTATATTTGGTGTTTGAGTGTTGGTGATCATTATTTCGTATATTTATTGTTGAATTTTTTACTAATAGCATGATATGAGTTGGTAACTGAAAGATTTCACGAATGAATGGTCTTGTTTTAAGATGGATGTACTAATGCCTATGTGCTAAGACAATTGATATGTACTTGAGTGTAAGTGTGTACTAGTTGTAGTATTATGATTTGACTATTATTTTATTATGACATGGTTGTTAGGATTTGAAAGAGTTTATTTCAAATTGATAGATAGGATGCCTTGATATTCATAACATGTTATAGACATGTGTGAGAAGTTGCAGGAAAACATGCTTGGCATTAGCATGAAAAGGTAATAGTTGATTTTTTTATATATAACTAACAGTTGGGTGATGTGGCAGTGCATATTCATATTCATGTGCAACAAGGTAAATGGTAAAATAAAGGAATTGAGAAATAATTCATTTGGCTATGTTTGGAAACCCTAATTGAAAACGAATGAGTTCTTTTCATACAGGAAATCTTCTTAAACCTAATCTTGTTTGACATTATGTGGATATATGCTATATTCAAAGAAATTTATTTGACAGGTATAACAAATGGTTCCCATCTATGTATAGATTCATTAAGGAATTGGAGTTCCTTGAGATGTGTACGCATTTAGTTACGAGGCAGTGTGCTTGGCACAACAAGGTAAGATAGATAATATAATTCTATATTTATTTATGCGCTAACAATTATATGTTTATGGCGGTATGATGCAGGTGATTTCATGGCCAAATATTGCCATGAAATATTTAAGAAGGCTTGGGTTGATATTTCCTTTGGAATTAATGGGAATCATGGAGATTGTGTCATGGTTTTTGTTGCTAATCTTGTGTTTTTGGTCTTTTGTGATTTGTGAGCATGATTTATGGTCTTGTTTATGTCTAGTGGATAGCTATGCCACTTTATTGTGGTGTCGTATTGATTTTGGAATTTTATGGTCTTCCTCTTGTTTGATCTTGTTATTTCCTTTTACGTTTTGAGAGTCTTGGGAATTGGTTAGGAAAGGGGAAATTTTATGGAGCTCTGGAAGAGCTGAATGAAACCCTAGACTCAGATGAAGCTCTGTGCATGAGTAAAGTGCAGAAGAAGGTAAGAATATGATGGTTGGGTTGGTTGGTTCCATTGAAGTAAGTGGACGATGGAATAACAATCGCTAGAAAGGTAACATGAAAGGTAAAGTCAATGGATCTGAGGTGTTAGATGCTTTGGATATGTTGGGAACTATTTCTCTCAACATTGTGCATGTTGTGCATGAATAAAGGAAGTTATCTTAACCTAAACATTATGTTATCTGGTAAATATAATGTGATCATGATTATGTTGATGTCTATATATGTATACATGTATTTATGTATGTATGTCATGATTGATAGGATCTTCATGGATCATGGTTGATTAATGCTAAATGTTTATATGTATATATGTGTGTATGTATGTCGTTGCCTGATGGGATGTTGCTTTTTTATGCTATTGATTATATATGTATGTATGTATGTATATATGTCACTGTATGACATGGTTTTCAAGGATCATTATTGTGGAGGAATGATTTCTTATGCAGGTGAATGGTATGAAGAGGTTCCTGGAGATGAGGAATCAAGTGGTAGAGTAACCTTTACAGATATATGAGGTCAGTATAATGTGGACATGAGTTGATATTATCTGCTTGTACTATTCCTTTGTTTATGTTATGAGCAAGTAATGCTAAGGGCTACATCAACGAAGTGAATGGTAGTGTGATCTGCGACATGCTAGGATAAACATGGATAGTGGAAAGACACTAGAAGCAAGGTTTCTTGTGGGGTCAGTGTGTGGTATATGGATGTGCATTATTATTGTTGTTGTGTATATGTTTCACATGTTTATATTCAGTTATTGTACCTATGGTGATGTGTACATGTAACATATGTAGTATTGTGTACATATAATGTTGTATGTCTATTGTATATATGGTGTTTTGTGTGTATTTCATATGCAGTGCTAGGCATATATGGTGTTACATACATGTTGGATATGCGGTGTTGTGTACCTCCCGTACTATGCACATGTTGGATATGTGGTGTTGTGTGCATGTTGGATATGTAGTGCGTATGTATGGTGTTGTGTACATGTTGTATATGCAGTGCTATGTACATATTGTGTTGTGTGTGTGTTATACACATGGTGCTATATAAATATGGTGTTGTGTGTATGATTGTACATATGGTTATGTGTGCATGTGGTGTTGTGTACATGTTATACATGTGGTGTTCTGTGCAAGTGGTGCCATGTACATATAATTCCTGTGGTGCTATGTACATGTGGTGCATGTGGTGCCATGTACATGTGGTATTTTGTACACATTGTACATGTGGTGTGGTGTACATTTGGTGTTGTGTATAGGTTGTGCAGGTGATTCTGTGTACATGTGATGTTGTGCACATGTTGGGCAGGTAGTGTAGTGTACAGGTGGTACTATCTATATGTTGTGAATATGGTACTAGTATACATGTGGTATTGTGTTCATGTTGTACATGTTGTGTTGTGGGTATGCGGTGCTACGCATGTGCATAGTGTATTCATGGTATTGTGGCATGTGTATTCGTTGTGTTGTACTATGTATATGTATATGTATAGTGTTGTATTGTACATCAGGTGTACGTGTATGTGTTGTATATCAATGTAGGCATATGTATTGTGTTGTGTTGTACACTGGGTGTAGGTGTATGTGCCATATGTCGGTGTGGGTGCATTCATTGTGTGGTGTTGTATGCCTTATGTGGATGTACGTGTTGTACACTATGTTTATGTGTACGTATTTGAAGAGAAGGCACTGGTGCTTGTCAGGTGTGGAAACCGAGCTGATGTGTGTACAAAATAACAAAGGTAGAAGTAAGGACCGAAGAAGGATAAGTATCGATATTTTATTTCAGTTATATTATGCATGTGATACACGATTCTGATTTATGATGGTTACATGTGATTTCTGGTTATGGTTTATGATTATTGCATGTGATTCATGATTTTGACCTACGATCGTTGTGTTTTGAGCTAACTAGATGTGATATGTTTATACATGATGATTTGATCAAATATTTGGTTTGACTTGTTGTGACATGAAGTAAGAAGAAGTGCAAGGGTACCTTATTGAAGAGCTACCAATGAGGTATTGTGTGAATATATTTAAAATTATTTTGAATCTAATGGCAGTTATGTGCATTGTACAGGAGGAACATAAATGCTCAGTTGGGTAGTTGGAACTAATTGCAAAAATTAGCAACAAAAATAAAAGGAATTGAAACAGGCAGTAGATGCTAGTAAAACACTTCAAGAGAAGGGCCATTGTGGGACACTGGTACCCAATAGTTTCCATTGATTTCCATAAGCATGCTATGACTGGTATGATGGTTTTTAGGCAGGGATATGCCTTGGTTTTGAGGAAGGTATATGCCTTGATTTTTGTATCTTCCGATGCGAGGAAGCCTTGCTAAGGGATGGATCACCTGGGGTAGGGGATGTTGAGGAACATAGAAGGTGAGTAACTACGTGGAAGGGGATGACTAGATTTCCTAGGGATTGCGTATCAAAAAAGGGAAGGTCGGGGATGGATCTGTTTTGGTCACTAACATTACCAGATGGAATCATATGCACATAGGGAGTGTACCCTGGAACAATGAGCTGGTAACTATTCATTGAGGGTATAATAGTGCACAATTGTATGTAACACTCTCTTCCTACATCTACCCAAGTAACTGATCTAAAATTACTGTATTAATTTTTTTGTGCTATGTGTCTTTCAGTTTTAAAAACATGTGCATAATTTACTCTTTAGTTTTCATAAGGATTAAGGATTTTTTCCATGTTTTGTAGATGATTTTTAGTGAATTAGAAGCATGAAATAAGCATAAATAACACTGAACAATAGTTTAAAATAGAGAAATAAGTCACCACATGAAATTTACACAGCAAGCATGATGAAGAAGTTCACCTTTCCTGAGCTACATCTGCTCGTCAAACTCCCAATGGCTTGTCCATCTTTCATTATGCTCAAAATTTTGCTATTACATGTAGTTAAAATGCTATAATTTCTATTTTCTCTACACCAATGGCTTCAGAATGCTCCAATTAGTCAAAAATGACTCTTCATTCACTTAGAATGGGCGAAAATTGATTATCCTACTCTTTTGCACAGTATCTCCTAGGAAAGCTCCACTATAGGTGGAGAAATCCAGTTAACTGGAGTTAAAAATGGGTAGGCCACAAAAAATGGCGTGCCCCTAACCTCTTCCACTGAAACTGATTGCACATTTAATGTTGCGGTTGGGTAGTGGCCACATGCAGACCGCCAAACCACTTACATAACTGTCAGAGCAGAACTCACGCAATAAAATGTGGTTGAATGTTTGAACTGTGGTTGAATGCTCGCGGGTTAGGTATTGACCGCGTGGTTGGAGTGGTATGTCTGTTTCCATGTGATGTGTAATGGGGAACCACTGGAAGGTTGGGACCACCGGTGGTTCCCAACCCCCAAACTCCATTTCAATACAACATAAATATAAGCTGACATCCAATATGGTTAAGAACTAATATGTAGAGTAGTTGGTAAGCCATGCATGTGCCCGGAGGGAGGTCAGGGGGTTGAGCCTTGCAGACCCTGAAAAAATTTTAACATGCCATTTCGATTAAATGAAATTTTGTACGCAGCTATTGCATACCTTGTAATTGGTTTTCAAATTTGTTACTCTCAATGCGTACATTGACACCTTGTCAACCACAGTATTGGTTCCTAGAAAGGAATATTCGTAGAATATTATCTATATGATCAGACATTCACTTTCAGTCGATCGTGCATCTCAAACTTAACAACCATTTAAATTTTATAGTGCTCAAATTCCGATCGTATAGAACATTTCCATATGACATTCAGTTTTTTGAATGCTTTACCAAGTTAGAAATTAAGAAGACAAGATTCACGCAACCATCCCAGTTTTGACCCAATCCTGTCATTTTGAATTTTGAGGTAAATTTATGAATTCCCGATCACTCCTCCCCATTGAGAAGCTTTTGGACCCCAAAATACTTGATTACTTGTTCAGTAGATGAGGGTACAACTCCCTCACCTTTCCAATCTCTATCCATTTTTCCTTGCTTGGTTTAGTGCCTTTGAGCCCAACTCGAAGGTAGTCAACACTTCCCCTCTTGGATGCTCTTATCCTCCTGTCAAGAATTGTATCTTCTTTGAGCTCATCCAGAAATTCTGGCAAAAAATATTCAATAGAAGGTAGTTGAACATCACTTCCTTAATCATCGATCAAAGGTGGCTCATATAAGCATAAGTTTTCAACATTAACAACTGAATACATTTTCATGTAAGAAGGCAAGTCAAGTTGGAATGCATTGTTACCAACTTTTTTATGACCTTGAAAGGACCATAGCTAATGGGTTTGAGCATTTTACCTTCCCCTTGCATCCTTTCTTTTCTAATGTGCAACCATACCTCATCCCCC
This sequence comes from Pinus albicaulis, assembly GCA_034641835.2. Taxonomy (NCBI): domain Eukaryota; kingdom Viridiplantae; phylum Streptophyta; class Pinopsida; order Pinales; family Pinaceae; genus Pinus; species Pinus albicaulis. Next base: position 948,926,744 of record CM076573.1, read on the forward strand.
TCTTGAAACTTGTGATCAACCGAGTGTTTTCCATGCCTCTCTTTGTATTTTCTTTGACTTTTCTCAAGCTTTTCTTGAACTTGTTAATGTACATTTGAATTTTCTCAATGAACTTTCGAGCCTTATAAATATCACTATGGAAATTGAAACATTCTTCCCAAATATGAAGTCTAATGGCGATTTTGAAAAATACCCAAAGGATACTTCAAAAGGTGAGGTTTGTGTTGAAGAGTGCTTTTCCCGGTTGTAAACGTGCTAAATATAATGAATTTGTTCATCCCACAACTTAGGATGTTTGCTGCAATATCCTCTCAATAGATACATAGCTATTCTGTTCACTACTTCGGTTTGTCCATCTATTTGTGGATGAAAAGTGGTACTCTTTTTCAACTTTGTGTCCATAATTATCCATAGATTTGACCAAAAATTCCTAATGAACCTGGAATCCCTATCACTAACAATAGAAGTGGGAAATAAAAAATGAACCCAAACATTTTGAAAATAAATTTCAGCAGTAATGGTTTTCTTACATAACACAAGTCTACACATTTTACTGAATCTATCCACAACTACAAAACGATAATCATGTTGCTTTCTTGACATAGGTAGACCTCCAACAAAGTCCATGGAGACTCTCTCCCATGGCCTTGATGGTACCGGTAGTGGTGTGTACAATCCAAGCTTCCTATTACTAGACTTACTTGTTGCACACATAGAACAAAATCTTATAAAACGTGACACTATCTATCATGTGAGGCCAATAACAATACCTTTGTAGATGCGCCACTGTTTTGATTACCCCAAGTGTCTAACAATAAGAAAATAATGAGCTTCTCTCATGAAACAGCCTCTCTCCTTGTGGAATACATAGCTTTCCCAAATGAAATAAAAAATTTTTATGCATGTGATCATATTTTTCTTCAAATTTATTCCCTTCACTCAAACTAGCATACACATCTTGAAAATCAATGTCATGTGAATATTGTTCTATGTAACTCTCATGTACAACAGAATCATTTTTGAGTAAATTAGAAGCACTAATGATTGGTCTCGAAATCATATATACAAATTTATTGAATATACCTTTTTTGTACCTTATAACCAAGTGAAATTTTTCAAGAAATCCCATCCGCCTAAAATGTCTTGATTGCTGCAATTTTGTTTGTGACTGCAAGTACTATAATGGTTGGTGATCGGTGTGTACAATAGTCTCTTTACCCATCAAGTAATGTTTCCACTTCTTGACACTTTGTACCAATGCATATAGTTCTTTTTCATATGTAGGATAATTAGTCACAACACCATTAAAATTTTCTGAATGAAAGGAGATACGCTTACCATGCTGCAAAAGTAATGCGCCCATGGCATAATCACTAGCATCGGTTTGTATCTCGAATGGCTGTCTCAAATTTGGTAATGAAAGGAATGGAGTTGAACTGATCTTGTCTTTTAAAGCTTTGAAAGCTTGTTGCTGTTTGCCTCCCCATTGGAAGCCTTTATTCACACTTATCACTGCATGCATAAGAGTTGTGATGGAAGAAAAGTTAACAATAAACTTCCTCCAATATTGAGTTGCACCTAAGAAAATTCTTACCTTGGTAACTGTTTTGGGTGTGGGCCAATTCACAATGGCCTCCACTTTAGAAGGATCAATCCTCAATTCTCCTCCTCCTACAATATTTCCCAAATAGACCAAAGAATTCATTCCAAACTCACATTTTGGCATCTTAAGAAACAATTTCTCTTTCTTCAAAATATCAAGCACTCTATTCACATGCAATACATGATCTTCTCTTGTTTTTCTGAAAATCAATATGTCATCTAAGTACACAGTAACAAATTCATCAAGGAATCATCGCAAAACATTATCTATAACTCGCATGAAATTTTTAGGTGCATTACATAATCCAAAAGGCATAACTAGTCACTCAAAGAGTCCTTGTTTGGTTTTGAATGCAGTTTTCCATATATCACTTTCTGCAATTATTACTTGATGATATCCAATTTGTAAATCTAACTTAGGGAAAAAAATTGCTTCTTTCAGCTGATAAAGCAAATCATCTATTCTTGGGAGTGGGTAACGATTTTTTACTGTAATCTTGTTCAAAGCTCGAAAATCTACACACATGCGCCAATTCCCATCTTTCTTTGGTATCAAGACTATGGGTGAACCACATGGCGTGGTGCTTGGCCTTATGATTCCTTTATCCAAAATATCTTTTATTTGCCTATTTATTTCAGCATTCTCCATTATCAACATGCAATACATACCGATGTTTGGAAGAGGACAATCTTACTGCAACTTAATCTCATGTTGAATTTCCCTTTTTGGAGGCAATCCTGTTGGCTCCTAAAACATCTCATGATGCACATTAACCACATCATATAATTATGATTTTAACTTAGGATCACATCCCTCAAAAGGTTCTTGATTAATATCATATTTAGGCTTAATCATAAGAAGAAAAAAATTCTTACTTGAATTTACCAGCCTCTTTACTTGCCCAGCATTTTCCAAAGAAATGTTTGTCTTCTTGCGATGTGCTCTAACAATGAACTCATTGTCATATTTGAATAAATGATACTTGTTCTCATGGAGATATAAGATCGCTTTCTTGTCATACATGTAAGGAATCCCTAATAAAACAACAGTTATGTCAAGTAGAACCATGTCTAATTCAACTGTGTCAACAAAGCTTGCAGTGATTGCAAACCTCAATATAAATTTCTTTGAAACTTGTAGATTTTCATCCTTACAAATCCAACCCAATGGATATTGTTGTGGATGTGGTATGGTCTCAAGGTTAAGTTTCTTGATCAAATATTTAGAGATTAAGTTTTCTTTTGAACCACTATCAAACAGTGTGTCAATCTTGGTATGCTTGAATATGACCCTCACATGAAACAGTTCTATTTTTTCTTCTTCATTTGGAGTGTTTATGTGAAAGTTTGATGTACTGGTACTAGGTTTAGTTTCAATTTCTTTTCCCTTCATGTTATTCAATCCCATGGCTATAATTTTAGTTTCATCACCTGAATCAGATCCTAAATCATGTTGAGTTGTAGCAACAATTTTCTGTTTCCCTTTGTTATTGGGTTTCTTTGGCCTCATTTTAGGATGTAATTTCCAACAATGAGTTTCATCATGGCCTTCTTTTGAACAATGTTTACAAGAAACTTTTTCTCCCTCTTTCTTAACAGATGCATTATTTTTGTTTTTACCTTTTGAGGTATTTTCCTTGGCTTTACCCTTAAAAGGTTCCTTTCTACCCTCTTCAGAAACATTCTTCCCTCTAGCTTCTATATGTGTGGCTTGAACACAAACTTCATCTAGACTGGTGGGGTTAAACATGAGAATAATATGTTTTAGCTAGCTATGTAAGCCTCCTATGTACTTTAGTTAAGTATCTTGGCTCTGCAAATCCACCCCTAATAGAAGAGCTCTTCTCCTAAATTCTTGGGTGTATTCTTGCACATTTTTTCCCTTTAATTGCCTAAAGTTCTGCCAGTTCATGATGGCTTTCTTCATATGAGCTAATGGATAAAACTATTTTCTAATAGCAGCATTAAAATCTGACCATGATAGAATTATCTTACCATGTTTCTTGATTTCCTCCTTTGTCTTGGCTTCCCACCAAACAAGTGCTGCATCTTCCATTCTCAAAGAAGCTAATTGAATTTTTGTATCATCATCTTGAAGGTTCTGTATTCTCAAATAGAACTCCAATTGTCTAATCCAATTATCTAGCTTTTCCGCATTTACTTCACCATTAAAAATTGGCAATTCTAACTTAACATCAAGTTTTAATAAAGGAGATTTACCAATGCTCTTGGACTCGTGTGGTTGATGTACTGAAGAAGAAGTAGAATATGATGATGATAATGAGGGTGAAGATGGTGGCTCTCCATTGCCTCCATTTCCTCCATTTCCCTTCTTTGACTTGTCTTCATCATGTTGACCTCCTGAAGATCCTTGTCCTTCCTTTTGGAGTTTAGATCCTTCTCCTTCTAGTCTCTCATTTCTTTCTTGATAAATAATTCTAACCATCTCAGTCATGTCAAGAAATTATTTCCTGAAAACTCTTTCTTCCTCCTTAGGGTCGACTTATTCATGTATTTCTCCTTCCTCATGAGGCATGATTAATGGAGCTTTTACTTATTTAGGAGGTGAACTAGGTGGTGGAGATTGTGGTAATCTTTCTCTCCTTTGATTTGGATCCTTTTGAGACCCTTCTGCTTCCACCAATTTTCCTTCTCCTCTTTTGAGCTTGAGCCTTGTAAGCATCTAAAACTTGCAAAAAGTTAAACAATTATTTTCACTAAAATAAAAAAGAGAAAAAACTCTAGCTCTGATACCAATCTGATCTAAAATGACTGTATTAGTTTTGTTGTGCTAAGTGTCTTTCAGTTTTAAAAACATGTGCATAATTGCCTCTTTAGTTTGCATAAGGATTAAGGAGTTTGTCCATGTTTTGTAGATGAGTTTTAGTGAATTAGAAGCATGAAATAAGCATAAATAACACTGAACAATAGTGTAAAATAGAGAAATAAGTCACCACATGAAATTTACACAGCAGGCATGATGAAGCAGTTCACCCCTCTTGGGCTGCATCTGTTGGTCCAGCTCTCAGTGGCTTGTCCATCTTTAATTATGCTCAAAATTTGGCTATTACATGTAGTTACAGTGCTCTAATGATTTTTTTCTCTGCACCAATGGCTTTAGAATGCTCCAATTAGTCAAAAATGACTCTTTGTTCACTCAGAATGGGAAAACAATTGGGTCTCCTACTCTTTTTCCTAGTATATCCTAGGAAAGCTCCAATAAAAGTGGAGAACTCCAGAAATTTGGAGTTAAAAATGGTCAGGCCACCAAAAATGGCATGCCCCTAACCTTTCCTGCCGAAAGTGATTGCGCATTTAATGTTGCGGTTGGGTGAAGACCACATGCGCACCCCCAAACCACTTACATCACTACAAGAGAAAAGGACATTGGTGAGGGTCATGCTTGTGATGGACCTTTAAGGTCCGTCACCAATGTCACATATGGTGATGGTCCTTAAAAAAGCATCACTGTAAGTGTATATAGTGATGGTCCTTTAAGGTTCGTCACCAAAGCCATTTTCAATGACACTTTTGGTGAGGGTCGTTAAAGGCCCATCACTAATTCTCTCTTTGGTGACACTTCTAGTGACGAACTTTTAATGACCCTCACCAATGCTCTTTTTGTTACTTTTGGTGATGGTCAAAAAATATTAGTCACCATTGATCATTCCAATGAGTTATTGATGACCCTATATGCTTGCTAATATTTTTTTTTTCAAAAGATAATGATTTAAGGCCATTATTGTGGAGTATTTTTTATGATATTTCCAAGGCCACAGTGGTTATAATCAATCAAGTTTTTAAGAAGTAATTACTGTGTATCATTTCCCTCAAGTAATCATTAATCGAATAGAGTTTTCCTATGAGTCAACACATGATTCATATCTATTAAGTTTATTATCTATAAAATTCCATTTATATAAAGTTCCACTAGTGTGTATTGGAAATATATTATTTAATACCATGCTCTGGAAATTCTATTAATTAGAAAGACCTAACACTCCTCAACAATTCGGGCACACCTTAAATTAATGCTTTGTCACACACTAACATTTCTTAGCACCTCGCATGTCTTGGAACATATTTGTACATAGAACATATTGTCATGAAACTGACACCCAAGCACATGGTGGCATGCGCTAGCACAACATGGAACTCTCCTAGCATGCATTAGCATGCATGTAGTCCCTAGCATGCCCTAGAACACCATGGTTGAATGCATTGACCTACATTAGCACTTGGCACACAATGCCAGTTGGCATGTATTCGGACCTATTATTAGTGTGACTAGCATGCCCCTTTTGAAAAATATAAAGTCCTGACTTATTAACCCTCTTATGTGTTCATTTCCTTACATTTTAGCTTGGTTCTTCCTTTTGTTGCCTTGACACTTCTTGACACATATTGACATACCCTGGCACCCTACATATCCATAACACCTGGAATGTATTGGCATATCTTAGCACTATCTGGAACATATAATTAGCACACCCTGGAACTCCATAGCACACTTTGGCACTTCTTTACATGCCTTGATATTCCCTATCATGCCTTACCAATGCTTAGCATACCTTTTCACTCCCTCCTTGGCATGATATCTAGCACTCATTAACACTAGTCCTTGGCACACGTTCCTCATATTCACTAACTTCTATCAAATTTTACCTAGTGCTCCCTTAATGTTTTTTCCTATTACTCCTTAACACTCCTAAGCTTGCATTAGCACTCTCTAGGACACCTTAGCAGTATTCAACATGCCATTCCACTTCATAGAATGCATTACAGTCCTTGACACATATTGGTGCTTGGCACGTGTTGGTGCTTGCAAAGTCTTAGCATGTATGGAACACGTTGAGATGCCTTGGTATGATTTTGCATGGTTTAATATTAAATTTATTTTAGATCAATTTTAGGAAAGTAGATGAGAATGAACGAAGGAAGACTTGGCACGTATAATTAACTAAGACTTTGCACTTGGCACCTATTGGCGCCTAGTGTTGGTGTGCCTAGCATGCCCCTCTTAGAAAAGGTACATTGATGACTAATTAACCCTCTTATGTGTTAATTTCCTTGCAGTTTAACTTGTTTCTCCCTTTTGTTGCCTTGACAGTCCCTGGCACGCATATTTGACACACCCTTGCACATCTTGGCATGCCTTATCACTTGGCACATATTATCATGTTTGACATGCCTTCGCACTATCTGGCACATCTTAGCATTCCCTAGCATGCCTTGGCACTCATGTCCTCACAACTAGACTTTACATTTTTTCTCGACTTGGGAACCCAATCAAGTCCTTGGCTACTGTAGTTCATGTGAAAACATTGGCCTACTTCAACCCCAATAGCTTGACCAATTGCACCTACTACAATTAGATTGTGCTTTGTTCACCTAAGAACTACCTATAACTCATCTTATGCCACTCATGTCCAATATCAACTTGTCCAACTTAACTATTTACCAAGACAAGGATCACATGATCTAGCCATGGCCATAAAACAACTAAGCAACATAGCTTACACAAGAAATATTTCACATGTATGTTCAGTTCATATAAACAATAGAACATTAACTGAGAGTTTGCAAGAACCACAAGATTCACAAGGCACACAAGATATAAGATAACAAAAGCTATGTGCCCCAAAAATTATACACAACAATGTACAATATGTAATTATCTGGAAGAGTTTAAAACATGAGCATGTAGCCAAAGTGTGCCACATCTCATATAAAAGAAATAACTAAAGGAAAAACAATGTTGTGCCTAGCACAAAGTGATCTCCCTTTGTCTAAAACGGCTATGTCGAGCCCCTTATAACAACCGTAGGCTTGCATCCTGTAAATCCTTTTCTAAACTTCTCCTAACACACTTATTCCTTAGCACATTTGAATTCGCTAACACTCCCTTGCACACACTCTTATTTGCTCCTTTCCATCCATTTTGACCTAGTTATCCCTTGATATGTCCCAACACTCCCTAACACTCTATTTCAACATGCATTAACATTTTCCGACACGTGTTAGTATGCATTTCCATTCCTTTTCATGCCCTGACCCTCCCTAGCTATCATGCCCTCACAAATACCCTTAATTTTTTACTTGGAAACCCAGATAAGCCCTCGCTTGACCAAGTTATAGTTACTACAACTCGACTATATTGTTGAATTGTGTAGCTTGGGAGGTACTCCACAAGCCTAGTGAGATGGCTTTGTGTGAGTTTGGTCACAAAAGGATTTGTGGGAATAGAAGCAAAGAAAAGGGATTTTGGACCCAGTACGAGGTTTGAAATCTAAAAGAAAATTAATATTTCCTAAGGTCTAAGTGGATAAAACTCGTAAGTTCTAGAGGGTTCCTAAGAGGTCTAGGAAAAACTATTTAAGGAGTCCTTAGGATGAAGGAAATAACATCAAGTGAGAAGGAGCTCATTTGATAAGGGGGAAAAGAGACATGTAGTCCTAAAGAGGCCATGATCATTATCATGTATAGAATTCATTATGATGCCTCAATATGCTTTGGCATGGTTTAATATTAAAGTTAATTGAGATCAATTATTGGAAAGTAGAAGAGAAGTAACAGAGGATGATTTGGCACTTATAATGCACTAACACTTGGCACTTAACACTCATTTCCACCTAGTGTTGATGTGCATAGCATGCCCCTCTTGGAAAATGTAAATTGATGACTTATTAACCTATGATGTGTTCATTTATTTATGTTTTAACTTGTTTCTCCTTTTTGTTTCCTTGATAGTCCCTGGCATGTATTGTCAGACCATTGCAGATATTGGCATGCCTTAGCACTTGACACATCTTAGCATATTTTACATGCCTTCGAACTATATATCACATGTTAGCATTCCCTATCATGCCTTGGCACTCATGCCCTCACAAATATCCTTACATTTTTTCATGACTTGGGAACCCAATCAAGTCCTTAGCTACTCTAGTTCATGTGACATTGGTCTACTTTAGCCGTAACAACTTGATCAATTGCACCTACTACAAGTAAATTGTACCTTGTTCACCTAAGAACTTCCTATACCTCATCTTAGGCCAGTCATGTCCAAGCTGAAATTTTCCCACTTAAGAACTTACCAAGACAAGGATCACATCTAGCCATGGCCATAAAACAACTAAGAAACATAGCTTACATAGGAAATATTTCACATGTATTTCTAGCTCATATAAACAGTAGAGAATTAACTGAGAGTTTGCAAGAACCACAGGATACAAAAGACACACAAGATATAGGTGTTACACAACATTTTTTCACTGTCCCTGCAATCCCCATCTCGCCCATAAAAGGGTCATTTCTGTGACCAATAAGCGGTGCCATGCCTTGAAAAAACCATCATTGTGTCCCTTTACATGAGAGTAACATTCCTCCTATGGACAATTCCCTGAGCAAAGACTCAAAAACCCTTGTTTTTGCCTTGGTGCGGGTAATCAGTTATGCCCTCGTGCCAAAGAGGAAGATTAACATTGGACCCCATGCCAGCTGGTGCTCTGTCCTAGTTTGCCACCCGCGCCAAGTTGTTTATGGAATGTTTTTTAAAAATAGAGCTGGAGATTCCACTCCAACCACCTCGAGGATGAGTCATTGGGAGTGGTTGAACTGATAAAACACGGACTACCTCATTTAGGTTTATGGTTTCCACCTCTTATGGAAACTCCCTAAAGGATAGGCCTCCCTCCCACCTTTGTAGGGATCCTAACCTGCTCCTTTTCCTCTATAAAAGAAGCTATCTCTCTTAGTACAAGCTAGCTGAACTTGGAGAATTAGACATATTATCTAAATGACTAGAGAAGATAGAATAAGAAGTAATTACATTGAGGAAGCTTGATTCCATGGCTTCAGAGAGAGCTTGAGTCCATGCCTTCATCCCGTCCGAATTCCCTGACGAGCATCTGAGATGCGCTTCACCTAAACCTTGCTAGAGGAGACTGCAACATCAAAGCATCAGTTGTAACTCTTCCTTTTATTCATTTATATACATGACTATTGTTTGTTCCACTGTTGTGTTATGATGTTTGTTTAATGCAATATGTTTAGCCCTCTTTGATTAGTTAATAGTTATGAATGAAATTTTTTTAGCTTGTATGTTGTTCTTGTTTCTTGTTCTATGTGAAAGTATCCAAGCATAATGGCAAAAGGATTATGACTTGCTGAGGCAAGAGCAAGAGGCCACCACCACTATAGCAACAACGATAGCGTTGGATTCCAAGTAGGTCAATCTACCGTGTCCCTTGTTCATTCAATAATTAGGAAGCAACACTTTAGCGTGTCCCTTTGTTTCTATACCCACTCTAGGGCTAAAGGGATCGTCTCTGTCCGTAAAGAGGATTTACCTACATAGAAAATTGGCAACTTCGTTGGGGATCGAACCCAGAATCTCTGGTTTCGAATACCAAGTCGAGTTCCCCAAAACTTATACATAACAATGTACAATATTGAATTGTCTAAAATAGTTTAAAACATGAGAAATCGGCCAAAGTGTGCCACATGTCATATAAAAATAATAAATAAAGGAAAAATAGTGTTGTGCCTAACACAAATTCTCCCTTTGTTTAAAATTGCTTTGTTGAGCCTGTTTTCACTCTATAATTTAGAAGATTGGCAAAACTAAACTATAAAGCACAACATCAAATTGCTTTGGAGTCCAGGACCTAGCCTTCCTAGACTCAGAGAGGGCTCTCTCTGTTTTATGATTTAAATCGATTTAACTTGTTAGTTATACGTACTGATATTAGGCTAGTTATAGTGATGGGGGTTGTTTCACTAGTAAAAAATGATGAAATTAATGAATAGGTGACTAAAAATGTTAGTCACTGCAATTATTTCAAGTGAATTACTACTAAATTTGAGGAATTTTATGTGACCGAACTAAAATTGACTAACATAAATGACTAATTTAGTCTTGGAATAAAAAATATGACTAGATAATAAGTGACTAAAATAAAATCAACTAACTTAAATGACTAATTTAGTCTTGGAATAAAATATACGACTAGATAATAAGTGACTAAACTAAAAGCGACTAACTTAAACGACTAATTTAGTCTAGGGATAAAATATATGACTAGATAATAAGTGGCTAAAGTAAAAGCAACTAACTAAAATGACTAATTTAGTCTAGGATTAAAATATATGACTAGATAATAAGTGACAAAATTAATAATGATTATTGTAAATGAATATTATAGTCCAAGAATAATAATATGGCCAAATAACAAGTACAACAAGTATATGAATTAGTCATTTACATTAGTAATTTTTAATTGTGTCACTCCATATATGGAAAAATGAAATTTTGGTACCGAAGTGTTACATTGCACTATAGGTGTCTCTGAATCCATTTGCAGTGTTAAAATTTAGAGACAAAGGGGTCCCTGAATTTACAGTGTTAAAATTATGAATACCCTCTTTTCTCTAAAGTTTAATAGTGCAGATGGATTCATCTACAATTAACATAATTGCACGTATCATCTATAAACTTTACACTAATGCCTTCATTATAATTTTAGTACAGGTTATAATTATATTAATTAGATAGCCAAATTAATATTAATATTTATATTTAATATTTGGCCATAAAGTTTAATTTTTAAACTTCATTGATTTATGTTAAAAGTGAGAGTTGTTTTAAATCTAAGGTTAAATCTTCATATTTACATTTAATAAATAGATAAATATAACATTTCTTATGTTAAACATGTGAGTTCATTTAAACTTAGTATTAAATCATAATATTTACATTTGATAAATACTAAATAGATAAACCTAAAATATATACTTATGGACCTATTTAGTAAATAGGTATGGAAATTTATTAATTTAAGTATGAAACTTAATTAAATTTTTAATGATGTATGAACCTTTGTTTTTTTGTAAGTCAATGTTATATTCATGTAGGAAAAAAGGAGCACTTGTAGCCAGTTACAAAACAAGTGGTCTCACCTTGACTCAGTTAGTTGACAAAAATTTGCACCAAATGAAAAAAAATACAAGAGAGGGGCTAGGGACATTGTCCATAAACAGTTAGCCCAAAGGCACCAAAACAAATATAAAACATAATTAAAGAACACCAAATAGCATACTAGTCGTCCAACGTGATGGATGAAGGGTTGTCTGGGGTTGTTCCTAGATGCGGTGGAGGACAAAAGTCACACTGATTGTGCCCTTCAAAGTGTGCCAACCAAGTCTCCAGATTTTCTAGTTTCTCAGTGAGTTGATTTCGGCCTCGCCAAACCACTACCAGTCTCTCCTAGACTTGGCACTATAAATAGTGCATTCGGTCCAATGTTTCCATCTTCTCTTCATGCTCCTCATGACATAATCTCTCAGTTGTGTCCACTCTTTCCATTAGGTTGTTGATCAGTGCACGACAGTTCTCTAGGCAGCAATGTTGGATAACCTACCTCTCATTTACCTCAAATCAATCAAACCCACGATTTCCCTTGCCACCACGACCTCCTCCGCCCCAACGATTCTGATTTTGAACCCTCAAACTCCTATCTCTGCTATCCCCTCGCATACATCCTCCACAACCGCCATGCGCACCCACAATAGTGAGGCGCGCACACCCCGTAGTCTTTACACCCTATCATGGAGCCGCCATGATTATTTATCGGTCTTCCACCCCCATAGGGCCATGAACGATAGGGGAGGAAGAACACCCACACCACACCGCAGGCTTCATAATTCACCAAGGTCAAGGAACCTCAGCTTTGGAGAGTCCAAAGACCAGACCCCCCACTATAGAAAACAAGCACCACCAACGAAGAAGCCAAATTTCATCTCCCACCACCACAGGGAAGCACAAAGACACCTCCCACTACCAGATAAAGACTTCTACCTCCAGCAAAACCAAATACCATCACCCACCAAACCAACGCAGGAAATTGAACAACAAACGATGACAAAGTAGCAGACACCTGAGCGTAACATCCCCCAAGGCAATGACCAGCCTCCAAATTCTCCACATAGAGACCACACACAAATCCACCAAACACTGTCACACCCACGATGGAGGGCATGAAATTTGGAAAAGAAACTAGTTTTCCGCCACCACCCTCAAGGTTTCTTAGACTGCAAATTCTAGCTTCCTCTCTTATCGCGAAAAAACAGGCTCACCGAAAGCCAAGAAAATGGAAACCAGTGAGCCCACTTCCCTTAAACTTCCTATCCTTAACCCAGACACAGTCGATGGCTAAGAAACCGAGCAGCAGGGACCGGTTGAACACACCTCACCAGCAAATGCCCACGACAAGCACACATAAGCCACTCCCTCCCTAAACCTTCCTGCAATGTTTATGCTTCCTCTTCAGACACCACCATCAAGACCAACACCAAACCATATTTATGACTCCAGTGTTGGGCTCCCTCATATTCCCTCGCCTTATCCTTTCACCACCTCTGAACTCCAATGTGCAGTTATTTTGCACACAAATTGCCAACGTGAAGCCAATAACTCTCTCGCTGCATCCGTTATGGTGAAGGGACTAGGAGTATCGTCCCTCACCCTCGCTCCACTTATATTTACTCATGCAAGATTCCTTCCATGTGTTTCTCAAACCTCACCCCCATCGGGGAGTATTGTATCAACCTTAGTTAATTTAGTTATGAACCTTAATTAGTTATTTAATGGTGTATGAACTTTTATTAATTGTTTGATATGAAACTTGGTTAATTTTTAATGGTATTATGAACTTTTGTTAATTGTTTAGGTATGAACTTTATTTAATTTTTTAATAATATATAAACCTTTATTAATGGTTATAAATAATTAATTCAAAATATTTAAGTATGGTTTATTGTGTAATAATGGATAAATGTGTTTATTTTTATCAATTTCTATGAGAATTGTACCAATGAATATATTTATTTCATTTAATACATAATTTACATGATTATATCAAATTAATCTTTAAATAAAACAATATTATTGGCTTTATATTTGATTAATAATCAAAGTAGTAAATCTCTTTTTGCAAAAGAGCTCCCCTCAAGTCATGCATATTAGGGACTTTGAAGCCCTTTCCTTTAGCTATAATAGAGTCCTGCATAGATTTGTAATAAGGTGAGAGAGAAACATTAAATGGGATATATGCATCATACCACCATCTAGAAATGTATTGAAAAGAAGATTCTTTGCACAGTTACAAGACATGCCATATAACCCTCGATGATGGAGAGCTTGACCTTCACATTTTTGTTTGACAGGTCAGATTTCCTGATGGGGGAGATGGTGAAGGGGGTTTATTAGCATATATGGTAGCACTAATGAACCTTGATTTTGGAGGAAAGAATGGGAAGAAGGCTCTTTTTGGAGGACTGGCGAATTTGGTACATTGAGAGAGGAAACCAAATATGTATTAGCCAATGTCTCCATAATTCCATTTCTCTATCGAGATTTATTCGTCGAATATTCATAATGTCCCTTAACCAGACATGGTGCCAGGTTTATGTACCCAAGATCACGTAGTGGACCAGAGACAAGATAAAATCCCCTACACTATCACCATTTTAGAGCTCAAAGGTGTGACCGTGGATTGGAGACAATATCAAAAACCCTGCAACATCACAATCTCGGAGCTCGAAGGTGTGACTTGCAATAATGAGAGGGTTTTCAAGCTTAGCATCATGGGATTTGGCCTCGACAGAGCAATTTTGCCTTTCATTTTCAACTGCACCAATTTAGACTCCCTCGACTTGTTGGAAAACTGTTTGATTGGCGAGATACCAATGAAGCTCCAATATATGGTCAATGCAATCTAATTCCCTTGTCGTGAATCCCATGCACTTATCTAAATGTCAAATATCTCCACGATAACAGGATCACAGGAAAAGGTGGCAGACTTTGGACATTCAAAGACTAGATCCAAAGGTAGTTTTGGACCTTGGGTACCTTGATCTTGAATACTTCAGAAGGCAGCAACTGACAGATAAATCTGATGTGTATTCTTTCGGAGTAGCGTTACCAGAGTTCTTGTGTGCAAGGGAAAAAATTAATCCTATTTTTCCCAGAGAAAAATTCAATATAGAAGAGTGGGAAATGCACTAGCAGAAAAAGGGCAAGCTTGAAAAAAACATTAACCCTCACCTTGTTGGGACCATCAACTCTGGTTCTCTGAAAATATTTAGGGAGACTACCGAAAATTTATTGGAAGATATGGGCTTCGACAGGCCTTCCATGGGAGATGTTCTATGGAACCTAGAATATGCATTTCAACTCCAGGAGATATCCATGCAAAATGATCTAGATGAGAATAGTACAAATCATATTGCATATGTTCCTTTGTGCTACTTAGATTTTGAGCCTTTTGGTCCAAGTTCAGTTTTACTTCAAGTCTTCTACGAAAGTTCTCAATTTATATATTTGATTAATGGGCATGTGGAATTTTGGAGTTCTCAACATCCCACAGAGGGATAGTTGCGAGAATTTACTTATTGTTTGGAACATGTTCTCCTTCAGTGGATATGACACATAATGGATCCATACTTCGGTGCAAGAGTTTCTTACCTCAGTATGTTTGCACAAGATTTAGGGAAAGTGAACACACAACACTAGTGGCTTTGGTTTGGGAGGAGGGCTAAAAGTATGTAGAATAGATTGAGGGCACATAAATTATGTTCCTTTTCGCTGCCGAGAGCCTGAGACTTTTTATACTAGTGTTATTGGATGAGGTGTTGGTGGAAGTGATGATGATTTAGAAGATGCAACCACAAGTGTTGTGTTCTCACAATTGGAGAATCCTCATGGGAGGTGATCACAAAACAAGACTCCTTTGCCATGTTCCAAATTTACCAAATTATCACATGTAGAGAGAAAATTGGTGAATGAAAAATGGTTAGGTTTGGTACTTGTTTTTTTCATATCACATTAAAAATCCAGTGCCTCTTTGTAAAATCCTCTCCTCATATAATCTACCACCATTACAGACAATTACACCACATTTCGTTTAGACATTTAGTTAGGTAGGTAGGGTGCCCCTATCTCCCATCTCCTTATAGAGTAATTTGGTCACATATTATTTCTTCTATGATACTGGTTCCTATCTCTTAAGTCCTATATGTCATCCTTCTTCTCTCTCCCTTTCTCTCCTACCTCCCTCTCTCCTCCCCAATGTCAGGTGGAGCAAGAGTATAAGAGCCAACTTTCTCATGAATGTGGGACACTCAAACTTAAGATTTTTTTTGTAGCAGTCATGAGGTGCACTGTGGTTATTGAGACTTCATCACATGGCCATTATCTGGACTTAAATTGTGTGACAACACTGTGGCTGAGTTTGAAACTGGAGATTGAACATACATTTGGTTTATTTGCAATAGACATTTTCATCAATAAATGTAAAGCAATGGCTAAAAAATACTAGAAATTAATAAATAGAGAAGACATGACAACAAGCAACAGTACCTACAAAATCGTTACATTGAGATGCAAAGAATAAGCAACTATTGTGTACAAACAAAGACCAACGAAACTATCATCTTAACCCCTAACCCATTAAACACTAATTCCCAACCCTAACCCATTTAACCCCATAAACCTCTAAACCCCTAACCCATTTAACCCGTAAACCTAAACCTCTAAACCCTTAACCCTAACCCCTTAAACCTTAATTCCTGACCCCTAACCCATTTACCCCACTAAACCCTTAAAACCTTAACCCATTTAACCCCCTAAACCCTAACCCCATTAATCCCAAACCCCTAACCCCCTAACCACCTAAACCTTTAAACCCATAACCCATTTACCCCCCTATACCCCTAAACCCATAACCCATTTAACCCCTTAAACCGTAAACCTCTAAACCTCTAACCCATTCAACCCCTAAATCTCTAAACCCTAAACCCTTAACCCCTAACCCATTTAACCCCCTAAACCCCTAAAACCCTAACCCATTTAACCCCCTAAACCCTAAAACTCTAAACCCTTAACCCTTAAACCCTAATTCCCGACACCTAACCCATTTAACTCCCTAAAACCCTAACCCATTTAACCCCCTACTCTAACCCCATTAACCCCTAACCCCTAAAATCCTTAACTACTAAATCCCATAACCCCCTAAACCTCTAAACCCCTAACCCATTTAACCCCCTAAACCCTAAACCTATAACCCCTAACCCCTAACCCCTAAAATCCTTAACTGCTAAATCCCTTGACCCCCAAAACCTCTAAACCCCTAACCCATTTAACCCCCTAAACCTTAAACCTCTAACCCTTAACCCCTAACCCCTTAAACCCTAATTCCCAACCACTAACTCGTTTAACCCCTAAACCCCTAAAACCCTAACCCATTTAACCCCCTAAAACCTAACCCTGTTAACCCTTAATGACCCCTAACCCCTAAAATCCTTAACTGCTAAATCCCCTAACCCCCTAACCTCTAAACCCCTAACTCGTTTAACCCCCTAAACCCTAAACATCTATCCCCTAATTCCCAACCCCTAACCCATTTAACCCCCTAAAACCTAAACCTCTAAACCCTTAACCCTTAACCCTTAACCCCTTAACGCCTAATTCCCAACCCCTAATCCATTTAACCCCCTAAAACCCTAAAACCCTAACCCATTTAACCCCCTAAACCATAAAACTATAAACCCTTAAACCCCTAAACCACTAACACCTAAACCCCTAAACCCCTAAATTGTTAACGCTTAACCCATAACCCATTAACCCCTAAAATCCTTAACTACTAAATCCCCTGACCCCTAAGCCCCTAATCCCTAATCCCTCAACCACTAACTCATTATTTACCTAAACCCTAACTGCGCCTAAATCCCCTAAACCCTAAGCCCATAATCCCTAACCCCTTAAACGCCAACTCATTATTCCCCTAACCCCTAAATGCGCCTAAATCCCCTAACCCATAACCCCCCAATCCCTAACCCCTTAACTACTAACTCATTATTCCCCTAACCCCAATCTCTAATCCATTAACCACTAACTCATTATTCCCCTAACCGCTAAATGCGCCTAAATCCCCTAAGCCCCCAATCCCTAACCCCTTACCACTAACTCATTATTCCCCTAACCCCTAAACCCTAAACCTCTAACCCCTAAGCCCCTATTCCCCTAACCCCTAAGCCCCTAATACTTAATCCCTTAACCACTAAGTTATTATTCCCCTAACCCTTATAACAATCCTTAAAACCCTTTGGGATTAGCCATTCCAAACAAGAGCAGGTCTAGTTGGGACCTAAGATTGGGTTAATTTTCCCTTGTTGGAAAGGTGAAATACCATGAGTTGTAAAAACCTCTCCTAAATTTACTATTTTATCTCAATTTTATTTTAATAATTAATTAGTTAATTTCTTTAAAAACTCTTTTCGGTAAATCAAATAATCTTTTTAAGGTCGAACACCTTTCAAACCACTAATTGTATAGTTCATCATCAATGTTTTTAAAATAAATTTGTTAGAATGAAACTCATTGTATAGTTCATCATCAATGTTTTTAAAATAAATTTATTAGAATGAAATTGAATTGATTTTGGAACTTCTTTTTAAATCAATTGTTAACATTACAAGGAATCACGAATGCGCTCAACATTCATCATACAATAATGGGTATGATATTAAAAATGATATTTGGAAAGCATAATATTAAAAATGAGGTTTAAAAATTATGTTTGGAATGATATTTGGAAGGCATAATATTAAAAATGACATTTGGAAAAATGGAAGGAGGGGGTAAAAAATTTTCGTTTAAATTTTAGACATGAGTTAAAATAGTGTTTCTCCCGCCCAAAACAAATCACTTTGTTTTTTTCATCTCTGGCTGGCTTAGTGATTAGGGCTTTTCTTATGGGTTTTGTTCTTGTAACTCAGTAATTGCAATTCATTAATGGGTGGGTTTAAATCTCCTCCTTCACGGCCTGTGTGTACTTATTTTGGAAGCTCTTGCCACTGGTTACTCTCATTTGAGAAATCGAAACAAACTGAATGATGAGGGTAAAGAGCTGGCATTAATGGCAAGGATTCGCATGGTCACCCCATAGACGAAGATCGCAAGACTGGCCATGGCATCATTTCTCAGGTAAAATCTATGAATATTATTATAATACATATCATTTCCATCCTCACATATCTGATATCGCCTTTGAATAAAAAATAAACTGCAAGGTATTTCAATTTTAACCCTGTAACAATATATTCAGAAAATAAAAATTGGCATCATCCATATTCATTTCTAGGATATGTCTATTGATGAAGTTGACAAATATATATATGTTGCCTGAAAAGGTTAGATTACTGGTAAAAGTCAAATTCTGTGTCTGGTTTTTTAACATTGTCTCTGTAACCCTTTTCAAAATCCTTTGGGAGAATAACATAGCGGTTTTTCCGCACTGCATGCATACCAGCTTCTTCACAAATTGCAGTTATCTCTGCAGCACTAATTTTATCAGGCCGAGATACAGTCTTCAAGTTATACCTCGTCACTGAGGTTCATTTTCGCTGTACAGACCTGTAAAACAAGACGTTTCTGCCTCCTATCAGGCAGAGGAAACTCAATTTTCCTATCAATTCTTCCAGGACATAGAAGTGCGGGATCCAGTGTATCTGCTCTATTGGTAAAAATCCTTTGGGAGAATAACATCGGTTTTTCCACACTGCATGCATACCAGCTTCTTCACAAATTTCATTTATCTTTGCGACACTAATTTTATCAGGCCGAGATACATAGTCTTCAAGGTCTACCTCATAACTGAGGTTCATTTTCGCTGTAAAAGCCTGGAAAACAAGACGTTTCTGCCTCCTATCAGGCAAAGGAAACTAAATTTTTCTATCAAGTCTTCTAGGACGCAAAGGTGCGGGATCCAGTTCATCTGCTCTCTTGGTTGCAATAATCACCTTCACATTCATAGTATGATCAATACCATCCATCTGATTTAAGAGCTCCATCAAGATCCTCTAAACTTCCCTATCAGCTCCAGTTTGAGCATCAAACCGTGCTTTTGTGATCGAACCTTAGTGAGTGCAGTAGCTGTCTGAATCTTACGGCTTCTGTAGCGTTAGACGATAGAGAAATCAGCGAAGAATCAAGCAGAATTTCCTGCGAAGAAGCCAAGGAGACGTCATCGCACTTCGAATTGGATGGTGGTTTCAATAAGCCGAATCTTGCAGAATGTAGTGACAGTTCTTATCGTAAAGACATAACCAAGGGACGTGGTGATGTTGTGAAGAACAATAGCAGTGAAGATACTTACTCCAATGGTAGCTCGATTTTTTCAGATATGTTTTTAACCAGCTCCGTGGACATCGCTACTAACATTAAGCAACATAGTGATACATGCCTAAATGAGAGAATAAAATATGGTGAGATTCTAGAGTGACGGCCTTGGCAAGCATGGTCTTCCCCATACCTGGAGGGCCATAAAGAAGAACACCCTGGGGAGGGTCTATCCCGATATGCTTATAAAGCTCATGGTGTGTGAGTGGAAGCTCCATGACTTCCCGAATCTCCTATTTCTGTATGTCACAGCCCTCAATATCATTGTAGGTTACGCGTGGTTTCTAACACTGGGAGAGGAGTGAGATAGAGGAGTCTGCCTCAGCTGGGAGGATGTCCACCAGGGCATTCGAATGTCGATGGAGGACTATCGAGGCAGAGGGCTTTAGGAGCTCCCTATTGATTGTGCTCAAAATCCTCACATAGTAGTTCAATCCCGTCGTTGAACCCACTATTCCGTTGTTCTGGTCAACCATCTCCATGAACTGCCCAATTGCTAGAGGCACTGACTGGATCCCCTTCACCTCCTCTTGGGCTCTCAACAGTTCACTCTTTATATTTTTTTGCTTGTCCTTCACGTATTCTTCTTAAATGTCGATGAACTCCATCTTTCTCTGTAGAAATTTCAATCTACTGTACAGATTTTCTTCATCCATGTGGGAATGGGAATGGGGATGGGGAGGAGGAATACTCATATCTATATTGCCCGTTGGACCCTCGGCCAAAATTTAGCACCACGGCCGATGCATCCATTGTTGCCTTACCTTGCCTTTCCCTCGCAAAAACCATAACAGATACGAGGCTTTCTTCACCGAAAGGAAATTTTATCAGGTAAAATATAATACATTAATGTATAATGTGCTTGAGAAATAAGTTTTAATTTTTATTTATTGTGATGTAGATCCAAAGCCCGGAAGGGAAGAAGTTGTAGGTCTGAGCAATAGGCTATGGTTTTTATGTTGCATGAATCTGGTTTTCTCAAATGTAAGTTTATGTATCCCTCTTCTGTAATATTGTCTCATTTTCCTCTTATGTGTGTTGTTATTCATTGTTCTCTGTCCAATCTCTTTATTGTTTCTTTATTTCTCATTGTTTTTTGTCTTCCATAATGCTGCAACAATCTTCATCCAAAAGAGAAAATGTTTCTTGCCCAAGACTTATGTGATAAGTCATATAAAAAGCACAAAATTTTGAAACAATAAATTGTTAAGAACAATGGTGGAATTAAACTTTGTTTGGCCTTACTGCTCAGATGATTTAACTAAATCATGAGTCCAACTCTCTTCCATCATGTCATACTTGTTGGTAGCAAGTGAGTTCTGCAAGTACTTGTAGGTCAAACCCTAACCACTGAATAACTTGTGGGCAATTTACGTGCCTGAGAATGCAACTCACAAGTGGATGGAGAAATGTTAGGGGTCTTCAAATTTTTTGACCTGTGGGATCACAGCTCTTCAAGTTTGCTCTTTCATAGTATCATGTGAAAGCATATGACAAATTCATTACTGACAATAAGGAGCAGAAACTTAAAATATGAGAGGAACACAACAAATTTACGTGTATGTATCAAAATTAAGATGATCTGGCCTCTATGGATAGTAGTTACCACAAAATGGTGCAAGAATCCAAAGTTTTCATCATGGTGTTCAAAAACCCCATTATTAAATCTTTTATAAAGTGAAGAACATAATAAAGAAAAGAAAGCAAATTGAAACAGTTAGTGCTGGTTGGAAGACTATAACATAAGGTCTCAGGCGGCTCTCTGACAATGTGGGAAATATGTCGCCATAATACAATTGGTGTGGATAGATGGTTAATAAGCCAATGCATGATTTGAGTATTTCTAGGAGAACAACTAATGGATGTGATAACATAAATCTGGAGTGCACTATGTAAATTTATTGCTCAGAGAAATAATTTTGATCAAATATGTTAATGATCACATTCTTATGTATCCAAAATATATTTTATGTCCATTGTCTTTATTTCCATAGATATTTTCCCGGGGAAAAGAGAAAAAAGGTTCATTAATGAATATCAATCATTTGCGAAGATAAAGCTCTTAAAGACACCAAGGGGACAAATGGATAGTATCATCATTAATATGAACGTGGAAGATGGAATGACAAGGCAACATCAGTGACATGATCGACCGGCAAAATTTGAGGTGCTGACTTGATTTAATGAAAAAATTATAATACCACTAAAATGTAATACCTTCACAATCTGTTGAACCATTATGAGATCGTTCCCTTTTTAAAAATATAAAGCATGTTTAGAATTCTAACATTAGTGGAATCTGCTGGGGTTTTTGTCCATTCATCCACCAACAATTTGTCATGCATTCTTGAAACTATTATAACATATTGCCTCAATAACTACTGTGCCTAGATTCCTTTGGAAGAGAACCATACTATCCTGCAAGCTTCATAGACACATCTTTGGGTGTTGTGGACATGGCTATAATCATTGGATTCAATCCAGAGGTTTGAGCCATACAATCCTGCAAACCTCATAGACACATCTTTGGGTGTTGTGGACATGATTATAATCATTGTATTAAATCCAGAGGTCTGAGAATTGCAGGGTCATGTCAGATTATTTACCAACCTTACTAAAGATTTAAAACTCTTGTTTCCCTCAAACATCTTTGAATGATTTTGATTTCCAGAAATAGGCTTGTACTTGTATTTGAAAACCAATACTCAGCAACCTGTGTCTGTATGCTTGTACTTCACACTCAAGTGCAACAATTTCCTCATCTTTCCTATGTATAAGATCATCAAAATATGCCAAAGATTCCCGATCGTGAGCAAGATTTTCCTCAGCCAATATTTTGTACTAATTGGCCTCTAGATGCACAATTTTTTTTTCTTCTTGAAGTCGCAAAATCATTGCCAATGTTTCATTTGCTGCAGTAGACGAAGAATTTATCTCCTCCTATAATTCTGTATAAATGTCCTGTAAAGTCTGGTGTTGGCTACGGAGAGCCTCTCTTAAAGTAAGAACTTAATTTTCAACCTCTCTCATACGAGAATGGCTTCCAGTTTCTTTATCAGCCATGTTTCGAGCAGCTCCTTTCTTCTCCATGAACGTTTTCTTTGGGGAAATATCATTGACAACAGAACTGAATGAAGAACACTTTGCATTGCTGCATAATGAGTTGAACTCTTATTCTTCCTCGGTCAGCCCAAAAGGACCATAAGTTCTACTGTGAGTTTGTTCATTTGATGTTCCTAATAAGAAACCTGTACAGGCATGTGCAGAATTGCTAAAGCCTTCAGTAGGCTGAGTTGGGGAATCATTGCTCAACGTGTCACTGCATTTTTATTGAATTAATTGCATTGAATATCTTCCGATCCAACATCCTTTGTAGTACGCAACGTGCCCTCTTGGGTAGAAAACGGATTCTCATCAAAATAATGTTTACATTCTGAGCTTAATCCCTCGAATTTCCTCTTAACAGAGCGTTGCCATGATCTATCTGCTTCGTTGCCGGATTTGAAAATACATTGAGTGGGAAGAGCCTTGTTTTCATTCCAATGACTATAGTCAGTAGCCATTTACTTGAACAAAGAGAAGCGATCATTGGCACCAAAATGATCCATGCTTACAATGTGAATTTGAAACTTTATTTTTGCATAAGTTCTCAAGCTACATTATGTCCTTCGCAAAAGATAAATCCTAGTTATTCACACAGAATTCCAATTTCTCATTGAGAAAATTAAACAAAAAGTATACATTGCAACAAGAGAAAAGCATAAGCCACTAATAATAGTATTTATTTGAAGAAAAACAAGACCTTCAACAACATTCTCCCATACACACACAAATCCCCTACCAAAGAAAATGCAGTTTCTACTCAACTGCCTCAAAATGATGTCAAACCTTTCCAGATATTGATAATATGAAATACAACACAAAACGCTGGAAATGTACATATTTAGAACCTAGGTACAAAATACAT
Organism: Pinus albicaulis; assembly: GCA_034641835.2. Lineage (NCBI taxonomy): Eukaryota > Viridiplantae > Streptophyta > Pinopsida > Pinales > Pinaceae > Pinus > Pinus albicaulis. The sequence continues at coordinate 948,950,548 of CM076573.1, forward strand.
TACCTCGTCTCATGCTACAACAATTCTAGGATACCTATCCTCTAAAATGACATCCATGAGCTTCAAACCCACGACCAAGCCTGAGCCAGGACTCAAGCATGCAAGGCGAATGGCCCTTGCACAAAACTAGCGAGACTCAGGATTGAAGGGAGTCGATTTCTTATAGGTTGTGTCAAAGCCTTTGCCAGGTCACAAAACCACTCACTACAGCTATGGATGATGCAGAATCATTCACATCCTCAGTTTAAACAAATCTAAAAATCATGATGCCCTTATTCTTCGTCCTGTATTTAGCTTTACACGTCTACCGGGTAATTTGCACTTGCACCTAATAAAGAAATTGAAAGAAGAAATCTTCCTTTCCTTTCCTTTATTTTGGGATATGAAAGGCTGGTGTATCAACTATATTTGTAGGTCAGGATTCGAACAAGTGATGTTGGAAAGGCATTATGAAAGAAATAAATTACAATTTTAAGCTTTCAATTTCAGGTCCACATGGTAGAGCAGAGCAGAATACCTGGATTGGCCCTGTAGAAAGCAAAAGCGAGGGCATATTTCTCTTTCCTTGTATTTGATGCTGGACGCCCTCTCCGACTTCGACTTCGCTGCGTAGCTCGATAGAGGACCGAGGATCGAACAAGGAGGTGGACCAAACTGAGCGCTTGATACAGGAAGGAATGAAGCTGAAAACATTCGCTCGCGGAAGAATCGAAGTGAGAGAAGGAAGTGTCTTTTGTTCGACATTGATTGTGGTAGGTGGCTTTGGTCATGGCATCGTGGGTGGCGGAGGGGAGAGGAGTGGCGTGGAGGGAGAGAGGTGGCGGAGGCAGGGGCGCGAGGTGCACTGGAGTTTGTCTTCGTCGCTGTCGTCGGGGTTTACTTGCGGTCGAGTCTGAGTTGGGCGGGATCCACTTCTTACCCGGAAAGCTGCGGGGTCACTGGAGAAGTGTGTCTCGGAGCTGTCCCATAAACTGTCGATTTGTCGAACAAAAGACACTTCCATGCCCAAGTGTGCCTATAGATGCATATAGTTTATATGGTATTGAAGCTGCAAAAGAAAAAAAAAATCAAAAGCTGCAAAGGTATGAAATTGCTGGTGCTTGTGTGTTTCTTCCGACATCTATTTCTTAAATCAAAAAGTGCAAATGCCATTTCTGATTCTCCTAAGATCCTTTATGTTCCTTACCAGAAGACTCTCTTAGTCCAACTCCTAATCCTGGTGGTGGTTGGTATTTTTAGATGTTTTATTCACTAACTCATGGGTTTATAACCAAAAATTTCATTGTACAAGCAACACCCCTTTTTCTAAATCATTTGATAATTTTTAGGGTTGGTTGAGATTTTTTCTCACCAATGGCCTCTAAATTTTGTAAAAATCATAAATGAAAAGTGATGAGATCCTAGGAGTTTAAACTTTAGTGTTTTCTAGGCAGGAGCATATGACATGAATCATATGAAATGTTTATTTCCATTAGCATGAGGTAGAATTATTAGCAAATGGTCTTTAACTTCCCTCTAGATTTGTCTCTTGGAAATATGAGGGCTGCTCTCATAAAGGACATATTTGGGAGTTTAAACTGGTGTTTTCAAACTTTGGGCACATATGACATGAATCACATGAAATGTTTATTTCCATTAAGCATGAGGTAGAATGATTAACTTAAATGGTCTTCAACATAATCCTCTAGACTTTTCTCTTCAAATGTAGGGCACCCACTCTCATGTTCGCATTTCTGCGTATTAGCCTTTAGGAAAAGATAAGAAAATATAAATTCGTCTTATCCAATCCATGCGAACATGATACCATTCGCCCTCTCACACACTCAATGTACAAACTTTGTCTCCACCTAAAGGACATGATTTAGACGATTATATCAGTTGCCTCCAAAAGGGTAGATTTGTGAGTCAATTCTTCATGCAACATGTACAAAGTTGTAAGTTGACTTACCACTATTATGCTAAGTTGGTCGGCATCGGTTCAAGCAATTCTAAATGACTCTCATGGTTTGCAATGTTATTTTAATCCTTACAAGTTGGCATACTTTCTTAGTCCCACGGTCTTTGAAAAACTTTCTTAGTCTGATTGCTGAAAAACTCCTCAACTATTAATCTGAGAAGCCCAATAATGGGTAGACATAGATAGGCCAACTTGACACCTCACATGCCCCATACTTAGACACTTATTTTGGGAACTCTTGCCATTTACTAATCATCCATTCCCCAAAGAACAAAATGGAAAAATCAACTCTCAATCATCATGCAACCAACACTTACACTTATTGGAAATGAACTGACCTAGTAATTATGATGGATGTACATTTTAAAGGGCTTCTTTCCTAATTCGAAATCGTTGAAGATATATAATCTAACTAATTCATTTGTCCTACAATTCCAATAGATGCATGAAACTTCTCTGCAAATATATTTTGTTGCATATGGTAGGCCTATGAATAATTCAGCTTATTACTAACGCATAATGCAAACACCAATACAGTCACCTTTGTGTTTGGTTTCATTTATTTTTATTATTAAATGAAGTGGTAATCAACAGTGAATAAGTTTGCAAACTGCAGAAGTCACAACTCTCTTATAAATTTTCATCTTTGGATTGTATATTAAATTTTTCTAGAATGCCTCTTACTGAAAAAATAAGTTCTTTCTACTACTTGGAGATTTACTATGTCTCTCTTGAAAATCACAGGGTTCTGCAGAACATGGAAAGCCTCTAATCTGTATCCCCTTATCACTACAAGCCATTCTTGACAAAACAAGGTGAAAAGTCCTACAACTACATTGTAGACGTGTTATAGTGACAATACTTTCTTGAATGTCTATTCTCCAACATCCATATCATTACCCTGGAAATAATCATAGTTTCTTATTTAACTCGAATAGACATTGTAAAGTTTTCCATCACCGTTTTTACCTTGTACTTGATGGCACCCTTATGCCCTACTCTCATTTTCGATTAAGCTAGATTTCCTATATTGATGACGTTCCTACTTGTAATATGACCAATTAGACAACTATCTCATTGTAATTCTAGATAAAATGAACGTTGTACCAAAATAATAAAGCTAGAAAATGATAGTAGATATTGCAGGGTAAACTATATAGGTAGTACGCATGATATGCTATTCCATAATTCACTACCTTTCCATTTATAAAATAGTTCTGCAACAATTTATTTGCATAATAGTTCTTTATATTCTTAACTGTTGAATTTTTGAAACATACTGAAGTTACAATAAACTAACACATAGATACGTATAACATGGTCGCATACCATTGTTGTCATTGTAACTAACATTTCATGATAAGAATTCTGATTGAGCTGTTTCATACCTTATTTTTAGCTTCCTAATTATTATGTATGAGATATATAATACTAGAAATTTGTCAGCTGGATTCATACGTGACCAATGAAAAGGATTTATTATTTTGAAATGAAAAAATAATGACTAGATTGGAGAGATTTTAGTACAAATTACTCTGTAGAAAAATAAAAAGTGAGGCTTTATAGATGTGATGGGCAATGAGTTTCATATTTATAATCTTCAAATTGTGTGTTATTATTTGTTCGTTTTACGAGGATGTTTTCCTTTTGGTCAGTGTTTCTCAGATTTGTCGATATACAATGCTAAACATCTTGCTTGATGTCTTCAGGTGAAACACTGCATATCAACATGGTCAAGATCTAGTTGTATTTTAAATAGCATAGTGGAAAGATTACAGTAGAGTCACATATGAAAACCTTGCCATGCAATCCCAAGTACTGACTTGTCCCCCAGCTAATTCATTGATGGGCGAAGAGAATGTTGTGTGCGTTGATGCGCACACGGGGCATCTTTACAGAAAATACCTTTTCCCATCATGTGCAAAGTTGTATTAGATGCACATAGCACATCTCTTTGCCCAATAAAATAGCAACCACAGTGTTGCATGAGCTTCTAGCCTCATTAGGCTAAGGGCTATGAACTTTGTCACTCTTGGTTGTGTAGTTATCTGGTGGTTTGGTACGTGCAAGACTTTTTCCTTAACATTCTTTAACACTGATATTTCCTTGTCTTTTGAGAGCTACTCGTGTTTGGGGTTGTTCCCTAGATATCTCTTGGGAGTCTGGACCAACCTCCACTGACTACTAGCAGCATTTCTATACCTCAGGTAGATATATCACTTATCATAGGCATTTTGTTTCTCAAAATGCCATTTTATCTCATAAGGTGCATTCTAATTTAAGATTCTTTCTCCTAGCCCAGACATATTTATGTACAATGTATTACATGCAGGTAATTTCGATGAAGCTACAAAGCGAGTTATTAGACTTGTTGTTTCTAACCTCTTAGAAGAAGCTACTTAGCAGTGGAAATTTGCCTGCACAGAAAGCAATTATTGTTATTGATTGTTGTTAGTATATAGAAAAAATCATCATGAGGATTAATGTTTCAATTTTATCAGAAGTGTCTCTTGTTTCATATTCAACACAAGATGGACTTTGCATGCACTCAATTCATTGAGCAGGATTTTTAGCTTGCCTTGAATATTGAAAACCAAGTTACAAGATACGAAAAGATGGGACATGTTAGTACCAATTCACTCCTCTCAGTGGATGTTTTCCTATCCCTCTTCTTCTGCCTTCTTCCTGTGTCTTCATTTTTGTTTACAAGGCATGAAAAAGATACCCATAAGTCTAAATTCTAGCCCAAAAGAGTTGTATTAGTGGAAATGTTACGAGAATATTGTTATTATCACTAATAGTCTACCAATTCTAATGAGGATGTCTTAAGCAAAAGAGAGATCTCAACACATATTCAGTCATTTGAAAAAGGAAAGGAGAGGACTAAAATGATTATAGTCAACAATCCCTTACATAAGTGGTTGTTGTGGACATCCCCAATCCATGGTAAAATACCTCTTGCTACTAAATGCAGTAATTCTAACAATTAAAAAAAAATGGAAAAACAATTCTAGGCCCACCAATTCAGTCTAAATCATCGATGACTACTTCACTTTGAGAAGGATGCTTTGTTTATTGCAAAACTTATTGCATTATAGTTAATGGTAGTGATAGAAATCTCATTTCACAGAATCATGTAACTTTCTTAATTTCCCTTCAAAATGTTAACAACATTCTAAATTTTTCCGTGATGTATGGATGAAGGATAAGGAACTTAATAAATGGAAAGGTTCATTCTTCACTTTTACTTTATTGACCACTCTTTGATAGTATTAAGTATGATGGCACTTTTTGTTGAAGCTCTTGTAGATCTTATTCCTTGGAAGGTTTATCAACATGGTTTTTTTTCCTTTCTAAATTGAACTATTATATTAATTATGAACATAGTTTACGAGTCCAAAGCTTGCTTAGAATTGCTATGCTAGCCAATTTCGGAGAGGGAACATCATTTAAAAAGACAAAAGTGACAAAAATGAATACACCCCGGATAGGGAAACCGATCCAAAAATCATTTGCCCATGTAGTAGGGCAACCAACTTTAACAGGAGAAAATACACGTTTGCCAAATTGTTAGGAAATACATGCTAATAGAAAGTGGATCAAACGAGGAAAGAGGAAACCTCTCATTGGGTATTTACTTGTCATGCTAGCTTGTCGTAGTGGTAGTGGATCTCAACGACAGTGCTTGTAATCATCGGAGGAATGATTATCTTTCTTCAGTGTTGAGTTGTGGGTTAAACGTGGTGGCCCAGTCACACACAGAGCCGTGCCCTTTTCCCCTTCTCACCCATCGAGCATTTTGGACTTCTTAGCTACTACCTTGTTGCTAGAGGAGTGCCCTTCGTTTGACTAGCGGAGCTTTATATTTCCATAGTGCGAGGGAGACGCTAGAAGACTGTGGACACCCTGGATCTTTTGATTTGAAACCCAGCGAGCTTGAAGGCACCTCTTGGGAAAACTGTGATAATGAGTAGGTTTGTAACTCGTAGTACGTCCGAGAACAATCATGGTAGAAATAGACAAAGTGTCTTTAGGAGACGGGAGCAAACTGTCAAAGTGAATGGATATTGGTAGACGTAAAGGTACAGCCTTCCTTTTTCCATAACAACACCTCATTATATGCCTCCTCGGCATCACGCAGCATGATTGAGCGTGAGGGAAGCTAGTTGCCCGAGCTTAGAGGTCGAGGTAGTGTTGGCATGTCGATACGTGAGACTAAATGGCGGCATTGCAATTAGGCGACAAGGCTAATAGAAGATGAATGTCACAATGCGTCTTTGAGAGCGAGGGAGCTCGGAGCGAAGGCCCAAAAAAAAGCAGAAACTGACATGATGATAATGGCATCAATGGAGGGTGTGACACCATGAAAGAGGAGTTCGAGTACGTGGGCCCAGGACATGCGTAAATGTGGAGGGCGGAGGCGGTTAAGACACCTTGGGGCGAACATTGGGTAGTTATGGGCGGTAAGGCAAGTCCCATGCGTGGCCATGTGTCTTATGATAGGGCATACACCCTCCGTCTTTTGGATCATACATCAGCATCCCAGAGTTTTTTTATGCTTATGATTTCCATGCAAGCTATTATACATTGTCTTGAAACTTACCTATTTTTGTAGAAGTTAAGCGTCATGCTAGTGATTAATTTATTGTATTTCGTGGAAAGATACTATTTTTTGGTGGAATAGTTCATAATTTATTCGATTTTCTTTTGCAAAGTGTCTTAGTTACGATGATAAATGTGTGGTTTACTTCAAGGTTTCTCAATTCTTTCTAGATCCACTTTTCATCATTTGCTTTGAATCTTTCTCTAGTGCTTTACCTTCATATTTTATCCCCTGCACAATTGCTCCTAAGGTCCATGTTGTTATGTTTATTGGCTATTTATTGAAACTTTTTCTTGAGGTTACGCAATGTAAGAATCAAATGCAAAAAATACTATTTTACATTGATATTTGTTCAAGACATTCTTGTGTGATACACGATTTCAACAAATCTAGATTTCTATTTAGTTATCTATATCAATATATAAGAACATGCCCATGGATTGTTCATATTTCTCAAGCTGTCGATTTTATTCCTTTCGTATTGCATTTTCTTTTATATTGTTATGTTGTGATTCAAATTTCTAGTTGTGCTGAGTTATTTTCCTACGTATTACACATGCTTTGTTAGATTATATCAAAGTTATTCTTATTGTCTTTTTATTATGTATATTGAACATATTATTTCTAGCAACTTTTGATTTTCCTAGATTTTCTATTCCTTTGGTGTATTTTTGCACCTTTTAGGGAAATTGCTTCGTTTTAAAATGCTAATTTTTTAAAGGTGCTAGCTCAATGTAAAACACACAGCACACAAGAAAAGAGGTTGGTGGTTCGATTTCATATGCCGATATTCATAGGGAATGATGACGATTATTTTTAGTGACGGTCTCTTTTGACCATCACCAATGAGCTTATGGTGACATTTTCGACCCTCACCAAAATATGAAATAGTTACAGTCAACAGAAATGCCACATATATACGCATCAATAGTGACGACCATTAAAGGTCCGTCACCATAAATCTTTTGTGCAAACTAGATAGTGAGTCCAGCATTTTGTCATTATAGTCATTATTTGTGGCGATTATGATGTCATGATGAACATGAGTGACGGTCAGTGAACGTCACCATATATATCTCATTAGTAGTGTGACCATGAAAGGTCCATCACAAAAAATAGTTGTTGTTCATATGAAATGGTAGTCACTATTTGTCATTATAATCAATATTCATGACGGACCTTGAATGTCACCACAACACATACTTTCGGCGGCATACCTTTGGTGACGTTCATTTTTTTTGGTGACGGAGGCTATTGTAGTACGCTATCATGAAATGGTGACGGTCACTATCCGTCACTATAAATCATTATTGGTGACGGAGACCTTGAATGTCACCACAACACCTATACTTTCGGCGCGCCACCTTTGATGACGTTCACTTTTAGTGTAGCTCTTTTGACTCTCACCAATGAGCTTATGGTGACCATTTTCGCCCCTCACCAATGTCCTTTTTCTTGTAGTGGAAGGCTATTTTTACAATTTACTTAGACATATGCGGTGATCCGTGCGGGTTCAGCTCTAACCTCTGCGTGCAAAGTTGTGCACATTGTGAGACATTTCCATGAGAGCTAGAACACATTTCGATGGGGCCTTCGGTTTCCAATTGTAAAGTGACTCTTGACCCGAGCTTCCAACACGTGTTTGGTGTCCCATGATTGTTTTAGAACTTGCTTTTGGCTTCGTTTTAGTATTGCTAGTTGCATAGTTTTAACTTTTAGAGTTTATATTCACAAAATATATGGTTTAAGTAGGGGGAAATTAAGTGGCGAAAATCCACCTTTGTCTGATTAACTCATTTTGAAAATAGACACAAAAAACTTACTAGATAATTAGTAGAATGATGGCCTAATCCATATGCTTAGCTAGTTTTCATTTATTTTTTCCTAGTTAGATCATTAATTTTAGTTTAAATTATTGCACTAGAATTGGGACCAGACAGTATCTTAAAGTAATCTCTGTGCCCTTGCACATTTTGGTGACCACGGGCATGCATATAGAAGCTCTTTTGATAATTTTCCATCTCCTTTTAATCATTTAGTTTAATTAGGAAAATTTGTAAGCGACCTACAATGTATATCATTTGTTTATCTGGAGACAATCAAAACATGAATTAATAGGGGACATGCCAAAGGATCCATACAATATATCCACATCTTAACTATGTGATTGTTCACTTTTCTCATAGACTTCCACACCATAGAAAAGTAAAGCCTCCTTAAAGCTAACCTAGTAGAAATCCTTCAAGACATTCCCCATAGGGGCCACAAAAATAATAGTTTTGGTTAGGACCATGGGGAGTAGGCATCCATCAAGCCGCCATGGTCGGTTTACATCTTGAAACATAGAAGTTGAATTAATAGGGAGCTTTAAATTCATCTATTCGCCCGGAAAAACACGAAGGTACCAAGGGCCACGATTCGGAGGTTAAGCTTAGGCCCGATGCGTGCGGTATTATTTCAGACTGCGACCACCTTATAATGCCGATGCTTGGTAGTTGATTTGCAAGAAGCTCAGAGACTCGACGCTCACGTGAGATGACGGTACTTAATTGGCCAAATCTATGGCATCCTTCCACATAGCGATGGTGCGGAAACACTATATCCTCTACCCATTACCTTGGTCGATTCTTGACTCTTTGGAAGAGTCTCCGATTATTTTTGAGATGTTAGCCCCGGTACCCCACCGAAGATATTTGCGAGGCCTAGTTATAATTGAGAGTGTGAGGACATTTAGGTCTTTGGGATTTTGAGTATCACACACAAAACAACCAAACCATTTTTTGATTGATTGATCACATGTAACTAATTTAAAGAAAATTAACTTTTTGTTTTCGCTTTGTTTTATGTATATTAGTCACCTTTTTTCTTTAATATATAATCTTTATCCTCTCATATAACTTTAAAGAATATTTCCAAAATCATATCTATTCAACACTATAACGGACCCAATGGGGCCTTGTCAATCTAGACGTATTTTGGACCTCCCCCATTAGCGGGAGGTTCCACATCTTTCACCATTTAGGCATCAAAGACGAACACCACAACCCTTATACGGTTCATCCTTTATCGGGGTATATTTAGTTGGGAACCCCCAAGGGTCACACAACGCCACACCGATGAAACGTAGGGTCACCACATAACACTCCTCCCACAACCCTAGGGGGTAGGGAAACTACCCATTTGGAGAGACAGGCAGACACACGGTTGGGTACGTCCACGGACAAACCCATACCTAACCGGAACCACATTGTTTTCACGGTCTGATGACGCTCAACACGAGTTATTGTTCTTAAGCATCGTTGAACTACAGTCTAACCAAGTTAACGAATAACCCATGCACACAAACCCATATGGCCCTCCATTCCCTCGAAGCTCCTTCGGACATTCCAAAAATTCGAGAGGAAATAGCTGAAGACCAATCATATAATGACTTTCCCTTTGTGTTCGTCGAACATCATCATTGATGATATTCTTAAAATTTGAAGCTATTTCAACGTACCCTAACTAGGACCGATCCTTGAAATGGCCCTTAAGTAATATACATACACATGGAACCCTTTATTACCCACCATTCCCCAACGTTCCTCACATATTTTGATTTTATCCACCATGATTGAGGACAATTCTTGCTTATTTTTAGAGCCGGACACCCGGCCGTGCATATCTCGGACCATCTCCATGAATGGGGGTGACGTCGGTTGTGTAAAGCCAAACTCATCTGATTCTGGCTGGACTATTCACGAAAACGCTCATATGAGATATTTCAAAGATGCAGCCGCTCAAACCTACAGCAAGAGGACAACAAAATCCCAACATCTCAAGCTGATTTACCTTGATCGGGATACATTTATAAGCATCCTACCTAATGCCCCATGCAAAATTATAAATAATTTCTAGGTGTGTCGAACACTATGAGGATGGATTGATTGGGTAAGCCTGATCCAAAATCACCTAGGCAGCAATAGTACGTACTTGATTTGCGTATGATCTAACGAACATATCGCAACTGAAGCTACCATCAAAATCATCATGCACCTTTGCAAAACATAACCAATAAGTGCGATCATACCATCATGTAAAGAAGTTAAACCCTCTGTAGTAGAGGACCTAATATGCGGCTAGAAATGTTTCTGAGGAGAGCTCCCTTAGCATTCATTCAAAAACCGAGGCCAGAGTTAATATTCCCAATCCCCAACAAAAAAAACACAATGTAGAGTAATGCAAGTGAAATTTGTGCAACCTTCACAAGGCACAACCATGCCGGTCATATATCCCACGGGGGAGAATCTGGCTACCCTCCTAGTGCGGCGAGGAAAAAATAAAAAAACAAACAAAAGTATTGGACGGGGGGCAACAATCAGCAATGCCCTTTGCGATCTCGGGCTAGGAAACTCCAACCGAAATCAAAAAACGGGGAGCCAAATAACTCTAAAGTAGAACGAAGGTGAATCTTCAAACCAACCACTCTTTTAACGAATTTGTGGTGACTATAGCCATTACACTCATCAACTGTCCCAAGCTCACGAGGCGGAAAAACCGGGGTAGCAGGGATCTCAGGGATGCAATAATCAAATGTCATGCGAGGCCTTCCCCCACCAAGGGGTGGTTATCACCTAACAACAACAAACAACCCCCAGCGATTCCGGGAAAAACAGCCATGAAATCTACATGACTAGCGAGAAAGAAATGTTTTTTCAAACACGAAAGCTGATTACGGTATCGCCGGACACGGTTCGTCGGGGGCTGCTGCAGTGCATAAAAACACCATTGACTATATCGAAAATGCCTGTTAGACCTACGCAGAATGGCTAAGGGACCAACTAGAGAGAGGCGAGTAGAAGCTCCCTCCAAAACGACCCATAATTGTATCATTTTGGACGATTTAGCCCAATCTCCCAACTGCCATGTCATCTTTGGAAGTAATGAAATCATGCCTAAAGCAAAGAAATGCCACTGCGCATTCGGTTTTAATCAACCCTGCCAATTCACACCTAACGGATTTTGATTTAGATGAAGCCACCCCTAGGCTTCCTTCATTGGTTACCTTCCGGATACGAATGTCATTTCAAACCATCAACTATCCACCATTTTATCATTGACGAAATTGAATCCGTGCATCATATCAAACAACGTCACATTGAGATTGGGGTCACCAGGCGAAGCCATCGGACATCACACTCGGAAGCATACAACGGGCACCCTTATGCTCCTATCGATCTATCAAAATGTCACCGATCTTCTTGGCAGGAAAAGATGAATGCGTATAGACAATGAGTCTTAGATCTCAATTTAGTTACAATATACTCCCCAACAGTGATTATATGTATACCATATCTGCCATAACATCCTCCATCTTCCGAACCATGATAATTTGTTCCCCCATGGGATAACGTATTTTATCGACCAATTTTCATATCATGACAAGCGACCTCTAAAACGTGATGTCATTATGCCCTATGTAGACACATTTGCTAAGACACTTACACGGTACCAACAATATGGTCCTAGCCAATTCAAACCATCGTCTCTCCTCGGATCATTCCTGGAGATCCTATCATACTGAAGCAGCCAGTGATATCCATGAGCTCAGTATGCATGATGTCTACATCAAGCAAACCAACTAGGAGACGGGGAGCTGACAGTAAAGACACCAATACCTTGCCCACGATATCCTCTCTAGCCTACACACTTCTCCAAACTCCTTTCCTATACCCACCCTCCATCTAGTTTTGCTCACTGACAAGCTTTGGCAACAATAGTGTTTCCCAAACATATTTTTACAATACTGATTTGGTACTGATCCCCATCTACCATGGCCAGTCTAAAACATCACCTCTACAAGTTTAATCCCCCTCACTTCTCGGAAGCCCTTCAATAGGAGAATGTCGCAACCAAACCATCTAAGAAATTTCTATCGCAAAACCAATTGTTGCAACCAAGAAAACCAATAAAGAGGAGAAGAAGGTAAAGCTCCCATCATACAACAAAATTAAAACCTTAAGCCATATCTGACATATTAGGCCACCCTACTCATATCTGCCCAGATTTGGGCGAACTAAAAGCACTCCTTAGCTCCAAGGTAATATGGCATTTACCAAGTTTCTGTAAAAAGGAACCAACCACCAAAAATCAAAGCCTACATTGTGTACCAACCATGCATGCGCTATGTGAAGTGAAACATTCTTTTATCATTTCCCGAAATCTACAGTGATCTGATTCATACATGCCATCAAGCAATCACATCAAAAGGATCCCTCCATCGATCGAATGAAGAAACCTCGCGTCATAATATACCTACAAGAGACATAACAATCACCGAGAGAAAGACCCTCATTCCACATGTTCCCTCCTCTTTATCATCTGCTTGTGCAATTTGTAGTGAATGTGACCATTTCATCGATATTTAGGCAACCACGGAACTCATCACGAGAAGATGGTATCCGGTGGAAAGAAAATGTGTACTACGTTGGCGTGCAAGCAACTCAATTTTCATGTCCGATATGTTCTGGTAGAAACACATTAGACGATGCCATTACGGCCATCAATTTCGATTAGTATCGCTTATTTTACACATAACCATAAAGTACGCCTCTCCACAAAGAGAACGACTTTACGTACGGAGATCCATGGATAGCTCGACAATCAGGGAGGATGTGACAAGTAGATTTATCTCTTCTATTGGCTAAGCGGTGATCGAGAACCCTTAGTCTGCCCCACCCCACCCTCCACGGAGAAGAACAACATGTGCATTGTGTAACACACTCAATCATGTGGTCACCACTTGCCCGGACCTAGAAGCACTGCGGCTGCTTGGTACTAATCAAATCACCAAACGAGCAGGCCAGAGAACACCCCGAAAACTGCAGCCGTTCTTGTCTGGTATGTGAGGAAACCACACATGATCAATGCGAACTTATATCCCTCGGAGTGTGCCCCACTGATTGACATCATTCATTCATTAGAGACGCCTGCATGGGGATATCCAAGGTCTAGAGCTTAGAAAACATAATGGAAGGTAGTTTGCTTTGGAAGCCTGCTGAGATTCATACCAACATGTTGGGCAAGTTAAAAAGGCACATCAACCTCGCATGACCCATGCTCAGGTGACAGACCTCTAAATCATTTATAAAGAGGCCCATATAATCTTTCTTAGGCCACATCTACCTTCCTTATGCACATAAAAATGATATAGAAATCTCTCATGCACTTAACAATGTTTTTATGCTTCAATATTTTATTAGGAAGGTTTAAAAGGTAATTGCATGTTTTTGCCTAATATTGTTATTTTAGAGAATATTGTGAGAATATTTGGCGAGATTATGCAATTTGGAGAAGGATATGATTTAGGGACTTGCTCACGCCCCTTTGGGAGAATCAATATTGAAGAATAAATGACAAATATCGGGAAATTAGGGAGAAATATTAGAGAGATTCAAGGGGACTTTCCCACCCTCATAACTCTCAAAGGGAGCCAAAGGATCCTCATGAGATCCCCTCGACAATTTTTAATTCGAGAGCGACCAAGCAACTCAAAACTAGAGTCCCACTCAAGCCATACTTCACACTTGGAGTCAAAGTGGACTCAATCACTATGTAGTAGGAGTTGTTGGTAAGAGCGCCCTTTAGGATAAATAGCTGATCAAGAGCTAATTAAAGGTCAACTTCCATTCCATTCCATTGGATCAAATTTTCTTTGTAAAGCCATTAGGCTTTGTTAAAACTTTTACGGATGTAACAAACATTCTTTTTATGAAATGAGTAGAGAGATGCCATTTTATTGATCTAGTTCGAGTTGGGCTCGTGGTTTAGGGCCAACCTATGTGCCTCATCTTCTCTATTTTTTTCATTCTTTCCTTTATGTCATTTAGCTAGATTTGATTACGCCCTTTATTTAGTTTTATTCTTGATAAATTAGGTAGATTCTAATAGTTTCATTCTTTGTAGTTTTTGCTTTCCGGTGTCTTCTTTTGTAGTTTTTCATTTGCTTATGAGAGTAATAGAACAAAGGAAGAGAAAAAAAATTTTATGGATCGAGACCCCCTTCTCATCTGTCAATAGAGCTCGAGGAGAGGAAACAGAACCTTCCCACATACCCAAAAAGCCCTTTCCATTCACTTTTTTTATCACACATTTTTTTTCCCTTGCATGAATCTGCGGAGTCTTTTTCTGGGAATAAGTATCAACCGATCTCCCAAAGAAGTTCATCAAGCTATCACAAACTACATTCTGCTCTATTTTCATGTGTGAGCCTTTGTAGTTACCTCCATTTCCTCCTTATTCTCTTCTATTTCTTTTATTGCGATTTGTCGCCTTTGTTTTATTAACAAAATGCTTGAAAAAATCACTAAAGTTTTCCTCTTCCCTTTTCTTCTTGATTTTCCTGCTTATCGCACTTCACATCTTGAATCCTCCCTCTCTCCTTTCTTTTGCCACTCCTCATTGCGATTGCATTAACCTTAGCCTTAGCACTACGTTTATTATCGAAAAATCTCTAAAAATTTAAAGTATGACCCTTCTTTGTTCTTTTCACTTGCAGTACATCAATTCTGCAAACCCATTTGCGCGATCACAAATCAAAAAAGTACTACAGGATCCACATTAATGTTATCCGCTCCTAAACCCAGGTGCAGTATAAATCTCATTCAGTACCACACGGACTTATCGCATTACATTATAGCAATGCATCCGCCTCCCAAGCCCAGGATTTCGCATTTCACAGCCTTTTTCTTTACCTTTGAACTTACCACACATTTTCCTTTAACTATCGCAATTAAGTAACACTCTCTAGCCTCATTAATTCTTCTGGCTCCCTTTTCGATTGCGATATTGTTATTACACTTTACCCTTTAGTCCCTCTTGCCACATTAACCATTGCAAATCTCACTTCGCAATATTTACCCGTTTCTCTTAAGACTTACGCTCACGATCGCCGTGTGACATCACATTTTTCACATTGCATCTTTTTCTCCATCGCACTTCTTACTCCTTGCTTTGCTCCCTCTCCTAGACAACCTTTCCTGCATATCCCTTTACTTTTACGATATTAAAGTTGATATTGCATATATAAATTTTTCTTCCATGCATCTACATGTCTTTCATTTCACATTATTCCTCTCCAAAGCCATTTTACGCGTCATATTAGAAGTTTTATAAGTTTAAACCCCACTCACTTCTAAGCCACATTTGGCATGTTAAGCCCTCCATTAGCACATCTTTAGCCCTTTTCTTTCCTCAGAACTGCAATCAACATTTTAGAGTTTGTAAATTAGATCATGAATAGTTGCATGGTTAGAACCATGGTAGATAGATCATAGGATAAGTAGAGTGTGTTTATCCATTTTGTGACTCAATGCAATTTAGTTTAGTTTCTTTTACTGTCATTTCCTTTTTGAAATTTATTTTTAGTTTCATTCAAGTGTTGCGGCTTCGAGAGACACGCAGAAATGGCACTTTAGTAAGCGAAGAGGATGACATGAAAAAAATGCATCTGCTATGTATATAGCACTATCACCTCCAAGTTTGTACAAACCACGAGTTGACAAGTAAAGTGGGGCAACCACAGGTTACTGACACTCTTGGTGCAATACCGGGGCTCACCAATTTTTGGTGCCGTTGCCGGGGAGAGTGTCTAGTAGATGCTTTGATTCTATTTAGCATTTTCTTGCTTTCCTTTTTCATGTTGTTTAGAAATATTTGAAAAATACAAAAAAAAATCTGATTTGTGCCTCATAGGAGTAGGGATACACAAAGATTAAAAAAAAAACACTTTATCAATACCCGCCCCTCCACTTGACCATGTGGTGCAGTAAGAACCACATCACCATCACTTTGAAGGTAGAAGAGATAGATGGATATGATGACAACAAAGAAGATCTTGTGCAGGGTTTCCCATTCAAGATATGGACATCAGTGTACCTATGAAGAACATCCCTCCATCTTTCCTTCCCAAATTCCATGGTATGAGGACAGAGGATTTAGAAACATTTCTCTTTGAATTTGAGATACTTTGTAGGTCTTATGGCTACTTATCACACACTCAAAAATTGAGTTTTTTTCCTGCAACATTGAAGGATAGAGCTCTTAAGTGGTTCATGAGTCTAGGTACTAATTCAATAAGATCATGGAATGATATGCAAAAGATATTTATAGAAAAATATAAAGACCTTGATCTTAGAGAAGAAATTTTTAGAATGAACCAAGAAGAAGATGAGAGCCTTGAGGATCTAATAGAGAGGTTCATGTATAATGTTAAGAGGGAAAAATTGCATCATATAGGATTTGACACACTAAAAACCCTCTTACTTAGAACAATTAGGGATGAGTGGATTGAACTCCTTAATCTCATGAGTAGAGGAGATGTATACCAATTGCCATTTGAAGAAATTTGTGAAACATGCAAGTGCATATCAAGAGGAAGGGAAAGGGTAAGGAAGCCAACATAAACATTGGTAAGGAAATATGTACTTGGAAATTTGCTTGATAACTTTAAAACATAAATTCTTAGCAATCTAAGTGAACAAGTAGAAATGTTAAGAATGCAAAATGAGCAAAAAGAATATGCTGTTAATTTTGTTATCCATGCAGAGTCATATGATACTAATGTTCATCATTCCCTAGGTTTAAATAATTTCACCAGGAGGACGATGGAGCAAGGAAATCACCAAAGAAGCTATGTTATGTAGCTCCAAGGACACCCTAGAATCCTAGTCAACTTAATATGATGCAAGGACCCACTTTACAATTTCAATCTTATTCACATCCATCTCAAACTAATTGGGATACACTCCCTCCTTGGAAACCTTGGTCATATCAACCCAAAAACCAATCTTGGAAACATGGTTGGAAAGGTCCTTATTGGGAAAATCCACAATATCCTCAATATTTCCCTCCATATCCTCCATTTCCAACTCCATGCTATCCCTACCATCCACCTCCACCACAACCACAACCTTAACCACATCCATCTCATATATCCACCCCCACTCAACTACCTGTACCACCATTTCCAAATCTAAACCATGAAGTATCGCAACCCACTTACCATTATGAGGTACAACACTACCCAACATATCCTCTTGATCTAAATGGTCTGCATCTTAGTTCAAGAAAGATATTTCAAAGAAGAGACCTTCTTAATGTCATTGCAGGACAACCTCAAGAAGAAAGAGATTTGAATGAGGAGATCAAAGAATCAAGTGCTGCACTTGATGAAGAGCAGATATCAGAATCAGATGTTGAGAGAGTTCCCTCATGTTTACCAACATTTCCTCCATGTGTTCAAGAGAAAAATCAGCAAAAGAGGAATATTTGACTGCATTAATAGAAGAAGACATCCAAGGTGATCCAACTCAGTAAGTGAACCAGGGGCATCAAAACTATATTGACATATGGTTCCAAACAATCATTAAGTTGCAGCAACACACTCTTCTCCAACAGTACTTGATACAAACTAGTCAAAGCAATTCACCTCTTATATCCATGTACATGTCAGAACATGTATTCCATGTGTGCACCTGATTTTATCTATCATCTTGATGTGCACATGGCTCCATTGGAAGTATTCCTATACTTGAAAAAGTTTTGTTTTTTTTCAAGTAGAGTAGGAAACTGAAAAGAAAAAAAAAAGAGAAAAAAAGGGGAAAAAGAATAAAATCTCAGGTGAAAACTGCTTTTGAGGCATCTGAGATTGGCTCACTGATTGAAAACCTCCATGAGGCGGTCATTGGGTTGAAGAAAAAGAGGAAAATAAAATATCCTAGGTGAAAACCTCCTTTGAGGTGCCTAGGCAGACCTTCTAGTTGAAAACCTCATTGAGGCAACTAGTAGGCCTTAAAAAAATTAAAAATAAAATAAAATAATATATATATATATATATATATATATATATATATATATATATATATATATATATATATATATATATATATATATATATATATATATATATATATTTCTCCATGTATGTCTCTCTAATGAATGCAGGTGCTCTCCAACCTTTGCAAGAAGAAAACAACAAGTTGACAAAAAAAGAAAATTTGGTCAACACTTTAGTCAAAGGTAGTCAAACTTGGACTTCCTCCTCCTGTGCTCAGAAGCTCCAAAAGGACCTCAAGCAAATTATCATATGCAGCTTCAGAATAGCTTCAAAAACCATATCAGTAGCTTCAATATCACATGCAAAAACAAAAATCAATGGTAAGGCTCAGGTATGCAATCATCTAACCCTTTCTTCGAATCTATTTTAACTTAATAAAACATTAAAAAGTGTGAGAAGGAAAGTTTTTTTATATAGCCAAAATCAGTAGCAGAGCAACCTCAGCCTTATATAGCAACTAGCCTCATTTTTTCCACCAAGAAAAGGAACAAGAAAAAATAAAAGGACTTGAGAAAGCGGGCAATAAGAAGTTCATTGTAATAGAAGACAAGGAGTGTCAAGGGGTAACCAAGGGTGAACTCAGTTCACAGAAAAAAGAACCGTGAGTTTACTTTGCATGCAATGAAAAAGGGAAAAAAGAAATTAAAAAAAGAAAAAAGAAGATAAAAAGAAGAAAAGAAGATAAAAAAATCAAATAAAAACTGGATCAACCACCCCTTGGCATGCAAAACAGAATTGCTTAAGGCATCTGAGGACGTCCATTAAGCACCTATGAGAAGAAATGCAAGAAGAATAGCAGGAAGATCAACAGGAGGAGTAGTGCATGGGAAAATAAACAGAAAATAAAATAAGCCAACATGCAGGAAGAACCATAAGGAAGGGAGGATGAATAGGTTGCTCAGAGGACGAGAAACAGTTTTAGTAGGGGGGTGATGATGGGCCTCTAAATTAGACATAAAATAAGGCCTATCTAACCTTTCTCAAGCCCATATACCCTCCTTATGTACATGAAAAGATATATTAAAATCTCTCCTTCTGCACTTATAATATTTTCTTATGCTTTAATATGTTCTTAGGAAGGATTAAAGGTAGTTACATATTTGTGCTTAATATTGTGAGAATATTTGGCAGATTATGCAGATTTGGAGAAGGAGATGATTTAGGGACTTGCTCCTTGCCACTAGAAGATCAATATTGAATAATAAATGAGCACAGTATCAAGAAATTAGGGAGAAATCTCGGAGAAATTCAAGGGGGTTGTCCACTCTCCTTAACTCCAAAGGCAGCTGAAGGATCCTCATGAGATCCCCTCCAGTAATTCGAATTCTGGAGGCAGCCAAGCAACTGAAGAAGAAGTGCACTCAATCTATGGTTTACTTGGAGTCAAATGGAGTCATTACCTATTTTTTAGGGAGTTGTTGGTAGCTGCCCTTTAGTATAAATAAAGCTGATCAAGAGCTAATGAGGGGCGATTCTTCAATCCCATTCTGGTCGAATTCAATTCCATTCCATTAGATTTGAATTTATGCTATAAAGCCATTAGGCTCTGTTAAAATTTTTAAGGATGTAACAAACTATTTTTTTTTTTATGAAATAAGTAGAGAGATGCCATTTTATTGATCTAGTTCCACAGAGCTGAGCTCGTGGGTTAGGGCCCAACCCATGTGCCTTAGCTTCTCTGCTGTTTTCATTCCTTTTTTCCTGTCATTTAACTAGTTTCTCTTCTGCCATTTAGTTAGATATGCTTCTGATAGTTTCATTGCTGCTTCGTCTTTGCTTTCAGTTTGCTGTTATAGTTTTTCATCTGCTTATGCATAGTGAAATAGAGGGAAAACTCCAAAACTGTGGTCAAGTCTACCCCCTCTCATCTCTGTCAATAGAGTTCGAGTAGGGGCAGATCTTCCCACAAGCCAAAATTGCTTTCTGTTCGAGTTCTGGGAAGAATTTGTATTACGAATTCCGTTGCCTTTCCTTCACTATTTCATCCCGCATTTCTGCCTGTTTCCCATACATGAATATGTAGGTGTGCTTCACTTCTGAGCATTGATCCTACGCTTCCGTATCCCTCCTTTACTTCTCACCTTAACACTGCAGTTACCTTTTTTTTTTCTTTTTCGAATGCCCTTAAGCCCTTAAGTCTTATTTCTATTTTTTCATGGTAGATAGATCATAGGATAAGTTAAGTGTGGTTTAGAACTAGTTTCATTCCTGCCATTCCTTTTCAGCAATATAGCTTAGTTTCTTTTCAGCCATTCCCTTTTCTGCAACTTAAATTAGTTTCATTCTTGTCATTTCTTTTCTGCAATGTAATTTAGTTTCCTTCTGTCGTTTCCTTTCCACAATTTAGTTTAGTTTCATTGAAGTGTGATAGACTTCACTGAGAACCCTTAGAAATAGTACCCTTTCGTAAACCGGAAGAGGATGGCATGAACATAATGCATCTATTGTTTATATAGCACTGTCACCTCAAAGTTTGTACGAACCCCAGGTTGATAAAGTAAAGTAGGGCAAACCTTGGGAGTTGCAACACTCTAGGTGCAATACCAGGGCTCACTAGAAGTTGTAAGGTTTTCCAACACTTTTGAGGCTCCATACATATAAGGAAAAAGGTGAATAGGATTATATCCTTCACATAACTTACAAGGAAAATTGACTTTACCCTTTTTCCTATGTACTTTACTAGAACTAGGGGATGATTTATCACCAACATGATCACCAAAGGCTAATGACAAAGGTTGATGTGAGCCTGTAGACCACATTGCTAATATCATGAGAGTACTAGGAAAATCTCAAAGAAGGGGGTCACCCTTAGAAAGCTTGCAAGGGAATTTCAATTTCGGGTTTGATTGAAGGTTCCTCCATACTAGTTGCATCAATAACAATGTCTGCTTAGTCCCCCCTACTTATATTGCTTCTTCTTCTTCGTTCTCTTCTTCTTAAATTCATGGTTACTAGAATCAAGACTTTCACCAAGCGAGGACGAAGAAAGGGATGAAGAAACAACAAGTGAGGAAGGCAAAGGGTCAAATTTAGAATCAAATTGTTCAGGTGGAGGAGAACTTGGTTGAGGAGCAGTTTGGCTATTCGGATCCATAGGGGTCAAAAACAACCAAACTGGAAAACCATTGGTAAATCCAGGAAGGACAACGTTGCCATATAAGGAGCAAAAATATTTCCAAAAGGAGGAAAAAGACCAAGATTCCCTTTAGATGGGTTTCCTTGATTGGTGGACTCAGGAGCTGTTTCCATTAGTCTCAACCTAAGATCCACTAAGGAGTTGTTCCACGAAGATGATGTTATTCCTTGGTCAATTAATTGATTTTAGAAGTTAAATACACGAAATAAAAACAAAGAGGGGTAACTAGGCAAAAAGGGATTACCAAGCAACTGTGAACTGCAATATAAAACCTTGGAAAACCAAGGATTTACTTGCGTGCAAGAAATCTCTCTTAATGTTGTGTTTGGTGTATCACAGTGTACAAGGCAGCTAACTCGGTTACTTATGGTGAGGATAGAAACCTATAGGGGACTTCCAAAATATACTCAATGTTATGTTGAAGTTCAATCCATATAATTATCATGCATGGAACACCATTTGATATACCTGAAGGTGTGTGGAGAATGATATGATACACTTATGTACGTGGAACGAGATATCACCCCCAGAATGCAACACTGGAAAAAAATCGACAACTCCTACATTCAAGGACGTCAGACCATGTATCTAGCCTAGACCTCTATGTGTGTCATTAAGTTTCAAATGCTTCTTAGGTTAATTAAGATGAATTTTAAAGTTGATCTTGAATTATGTTTCGATTTCAAGGCTCAAAACTCGATGTCACATGAACAAACCTATAATGCAACTAACATGACAAAATAACTCTTTTCATTTTCGATGAAAGCTATATAGTGTAGGGAAGAGGTGCAAACAATGATAAAACAATCAAATATGCAGTAAACAAGAGCTTCCTAACTAGTTATTTCAATTTCACTATTCCAATTCAATTCAAAGCATTAAAATACGCCAAACCATGCAATGTAATCTATGCAT
The DNA here is from genome assembly GCA_034641835.2 of Pinus albicaulis. Lineage (NCBI taxonomy): Eukaryota > Viridiplantae > Streptophyta > Pinopsida > Pinales > Pinaceae > Pinus > Pinus albicaulis. The sequence goes on from CM076573.1 coordinate 948,973,034, forward strand.
GATTCCCCTGAAAAACTATGTAAATGTACTCTATGCACAATTTCCTTTCCTTTTGTGAAAATGATAATTCTAACTATGAAAATGTTATTTATGAAAGAGAATTCTTCAAAACAAACATGACAAGACTCCAGTGAAATCAAACATAATCTGAGATTTCATGAACAAAGGACTCAAATTGAACTTGGGTGAAATTTCCAAAAATCAGAAGAGATGACACTCAAAGGCGATTATGACTCATACACAATTGAGGGGAATTTTTTTTTTTTGAAAAAATGAGAGAAAAAACATGCAATTTCACACTAGGAAATTCCAATTTCACATACAAAACCCTAGATGCAAATGCAAAGATTTTTCTTTTCAAGTTTCTTAATTTTTGAAAATGAAGAAAACTAAGATGTAAAGTTTAATCACTATTCAAATAAACTTTTCAGAATGAGGACTATAACAACGATTCATCCAAGCAACCAATGATTAAATGAAATCAGTTAGCAAGCAACCTAATGTTAAGAACAAAGGAAAATCTTAAGAAATCCTTACCAAAGGAAATCAAACACAAATACAAACCAAATGAAGGCTTCAAAGAGACCACAAGACACTCAAGACTCAAGGAAGGTCAGCTAGAAGTAGGCTGATCAAAGAGACACTAAAAAATAAGGGCAAGTTTTGTGCAAAAACAAGGGCCAACACCAGTGCAAAAAAGGCACCAGTGCTTTACAACGTTGGTACAGAGTGGGCCCAGGTGAGGTGCAATGCTCTGTTAGAGGAACTGGGGGAACGTTGGTCCATGGATAAAGAATTCTGAAACAAAAATTGCAAATGAGACTCGCTGAAATCACTTCAACCTAGGTTTGTTCTTGGTTGGGTAAAGCAACAAAGGTATATCAAAGAGGTAATCAAATATAAAGAAACCACCAAGGGAATACGTTGTTCCCCAGTACGGTCGCCAATTTGTCATGCAGGATTTACAATTGCGGACAAAAGTATCTCCCCTAGGTCTGGTGGCTAACCTAGAACAACAAAGAAATAAGGAACCCGATGCTTTCCTTAAAGTAAATAGATGTCAAAATGAGGCCTACCTGGAATATGTCGAATGCTTCACTCCTTCTTTAGATTGAATGCTCCAGTTCCAGCTTCGATTACCAAAATTAGAACCTGCACAGTCAGATAACACAAGCCAAGAAGCTATGATATATATGTAGTATCACCTAACTACTTTATTCAATAGATCAACACGGTATTGAAATACATGAAATAACGACATCACATATAGGAAAACGGAGAATTCTTTGTATTAATATAAATGGAAAGAGTTACAACCATAAATGTGTTGATCATGTAGAGGAGCTCCTCGAGGTTGACTTGTCCTTTCCTTGTCACAATGTGCACCTCCAATCACCCTAAATGCATGAAATGAAACCTCTCACAACAACAACATAAGGGTAGAATCACTCTCCAAAAGCCAACCTCTTTCATATGGAAGGCTGTAAATATATAAAGGAGTGGGGTAAGCTAGGAGTTCTTATCCAATTACCAATCTAAGGTTTTAGATCTACCTTTGATGGGAGGATGGGATCAAAGGATAAGGGATGGAAACTCCAAAGAAGTATATGATAGGATTTGAATGTTTTATCCAAGGTAAATGGTTTAAGAGATCCTAGAAGTTTCTAGAAATTGAGGCTTGAGGATTCTCTCTTTTTTTCTCGAATTTTTAGAATCAGCGCAGATGCAAAGGGGAGCAACTTGTAGGTGATCAATGCAGGCACAGTGGAGCAACCTGAAGGTGAACGTTGTCCAACAAGAGACCATAGAGTGTTGGTCCTAAAACTGGATCATATGATGTAGTTTTAGGCATAAACTATGAGGAATAAAAGAGACATGCTTAGGGATTTGTGGAATGATGATGACAATGGGGAAAAATAATGTTGATTGACCCCATTAGGAGACATATTGACCAGATGTAACAAAATGACCTCTAACAACTTTTCTAGATAAAATTATTTTTATTTTTATTTTTTGAAATATAATTTATATACATAAACCAATTCAAAACCTTAAAATCCCTTAAAATATTCTCTTTATACAAATTTAATCACTCAAATATATCATTCTAACAAATTTTAACAATTTAAAATTATACTTGAAAAATATAAAACATATTAAACTAATTAATTAACTAATTATCTTTTTAATAATTTGAACGATTGTTTTCCATCTCAATATATATTTTACTAAAAAACAATAAATATTTAAATTGTATTCACATCTTACTCATATAAAATTCTCCAATTACAATTTAAAAATTATATATAATAAAAATCATTAATTTAATTTTATTAAAAAATTAAATATATAAAACCAAAGTTATATTAAAATTTTCATTTATAGATACAAATAATTTAAATATATATTTATATATATTAAATTTGGTTTATATTAATATTATAATTAAAAACATCCACAAAAATCATCATTTTAATTCCACTAAGAGATGCAAATTCAAGTACACAATTATTGAACCACATTTATTGCCTTCTACTCAATATGTAATAATTTTATGCTCTTTTATCTCTCGATTCTTCTCTTCGTGTTACTTTTTCTGTTTATAGCTGCTTCCCCTCCCTTTTCGGACCTACTCCGAAAAGTCATTTGATTTTGTTCACACGTAAACGTTAATATTATATTAAGTTAAATTTGGTTCAAGGAAGTTTAAAGTGTTTTTGTTTGTTTTTTTGGTTTGTCTTCTATTACTTATCTAAAAGTTTACATGGCAAATTTTTTGGAAAACAATTTTTTGGAAAATTTTGTGTTTGAATATTAAAAGTATTTAAAAAAATATATCATTTACTTATAACTAAATTGGAATTCGTGAGCACTGTAGTTGTTGATAGCTTAATCATCTTTTTTATTAGTCTTAGTAAATATTATAGTTTGTACCTTATTATGTATATGTCTTCTAAAGATTAGTAGTTGCAAAGTGGATTTTTTCGTCTAAGATAATTATTGGTGATGTTGCAAAACTGCTGGTGTTTGGAGATGTTGTAGCTGGATTGTTGATGATTGTTGGCACGTCATGATGTTCATTGGATTCAATGTCTGAATTTGAGAGCACACAACGTTCAATGGTAGACAATCTCACCACTATGTCATCCAAATTATATTTCATGTCCCGAAGAATTCTTTTTATCTCCTCTTGTCTCGCAAATAACTTGTAATTGTCAATTTGCTTGTCTCTTATGACCATAGTAAGCAAAGTATCCAACTAATGATGATGAGTGATGGAATGAAGAAAATGTAGTCTTTTTTTACAGAACTCGCTTGGGTCAGGAACCCATTTGAAACTATTTCCGCCAATCTTTGAGTCAGAGAAGCAGGCATGTTTGCCAAACTCCTTTGCCTCCATATGGAGTATCTTCCTCCAAAATTCTAGTGGGGCTACATCAAAGAAACATGCCACTGATTTCCATTCAAATAAAATTGTCCTCCTGTCGAGGATGGTCCAAGATAGCTCCTACCCTTGTGGCTAGGGATATGTTGCCGAGGAGCCATAGAACCAATAAACTCGCAAAGAAAACAAACAAGGATCGTGGTACAAAGACACACTTGGACTGATCGAGGATGTGGATACCCATGTTCTAAATAAGCCTCCAAAATTAAAGGACAAACAAGATGGAAAACTAAATTTGTTTGTGGTATAAGACCAAACAACCCCAGACACGTTAATAGATGAAAATCTTGACACCTCGAACTTTTCGTTACCTAGTGTATGAAGGAAAGCAGTACCTAGTGTGTGAAGGAAGACAAAGTACCTAACTAGACAATGTGTGGAGCTTGAATAATGAAACTAATACTAAAATTTTGACCAAAGGCTTGAGCTGCAACCCCACTAAAACCAAATGGATAATATGCCTTGATACCACACTCCACAAACCAGAACTTGGCAGTGAAAGGACATGCCAACATGCTCTGCATGTTGGAGATCCACCGAGGGTAAAACTGCCACCAACTCAAAGGTCAGAGCAGACCCCGAATTATGAAGGAAGAGGACAAAACATATTTGTCCGTGTACGTAATGAGCAATGTGACCAATGAACAAAGGTTAGATGGAACGTTACCGACTCGATAACAAACAAATCTCTTTGGTTTCCCTCCGTCGTGACTAAAGCTGGATGTAAAAAATGGAAATAAAGACATCGATGTTATACCTCTTCCCCAAGCAGAATTTAACTCGTAGATGACCACCTTACCACACCAGTTTCACCACCCTACTTCCATGAGCATGCATATATAAGGAGCTAGGGATGTGAATGGGAAAGCGTGCAGGCAGGGATGAGGAGATGAGTCTGTGTGCATCGCAAGCCCGATATTTCTTAAGATCCCATGTTTCTTACTGTCAAAACATTCCCTCATTATTTGGCCATAAATGAGTTTCCTCCTTCTATCAATATTGATGGTGCAATCAACCAATCTGCCATGGGATGGGCAACGTAATCGAAAAAGGACATAAGACATGTTACCAAGTGAAGCTTGTACACATTGAACTAGCCCACCTTCCACTTGTGATAAATAAATGTGAATGCCTTGGTTTCGAATTACCTCGTCTAAGGATCCTATGACATGCCACGTGAAGAGCATATGACTCCAGGTGTGGAGCGTAGCACTCACATCGAGGGCCACCACTGTTCTCCCCCAAACAAACTGGCCGCATGCTAATAATTAATAACCTACCCGTTAATACCCTTTGTAATATCATATTCGTCGTTAGACTTTCTTCCGGTTGTGGTCTTCGAAGAATGCCCATCGTGAAGATTTTCCATGCTATTAACCCATCACGTAATATCATATTCGTTGTTAAGCTTTCTTCTAGTTGTGGTCTCCGAAAAATGCCCATCATAAAAATTTCCCATGCTATCACCCCATCCCATCGGAGAAAAGAAGTTTAAAGTCACATAATATTACTTATTTACATTTATATAATTTTATTATTATTTAAACAAATGGTTTAAAATCACACAATAATTTTTTATTAAAAATTTATATAATTAATTTCAGTTATTATATATATTTTTTAAATTTTATTATTTTATATAATAATTTATAAAAGTTAAAAAATCATCTAACTCACATATAAAAAGCAAATTATTGACTTAAAATTCAAAAGCATGGAAGTGTATCCCTTGCAAATTATTAATAAATTATTTCAATAAGGTGGTTTATTCTCAATAAAGTGGTGTTTCTTTAATAATTTGAGTTAACTAACAATAATGGTCTCCAATATAAAATTTTCACACTATTTTAAAAATTAACAACTCATTTTATATAATTTTTGATTAATTAATTAATATGTTTGTTTATTTTATTATTAAATATTTAAAAAATTAGTAATTTAATTTATATAATTTTTTATTAATTAATTAATTATTATATTTGTTTATTTGTTATTAGATTTTTATTATTATTGAAAGCTTTTTTATTTTATAATAATTTTTTCAAGTTTTGAAATCTAATCAAAGTTAAAATTCTTGTTAATCTATCATTTTAATCGATTTTTTTTTATAATGGAAATATATTTAAAAACATAAAATATGATTTATATTATTATGATTTCATTATAAAAAAATTTAATTGTTGTTAAATTTGGAAAAAAAAAATATTATAAAAAATATATATATTTATTTTTATTTTATTATTAATTAATATATATAATTTTTGAATTATTATATTATTTTATATCTATATAATAATTTTTAGAATAGTGAATTTAATAATTAATAATGTACCTCTTTAAAAAAAATTATATATTCAAATTAAAAAAAAAAGGGATAGAATACAAAAATTATTTGTTCAAATTTAAAAGAAAATACAATAAATAAATCTTCAATACAATACACAAATCTTCTTTTCTATGGAGATTACTTATTCTACAAACAATCAATTCTAATATAGCAATTTAATATTTGATTTAGTTTATATAATAATAATAATTTAATTTAAAAATCATTAATTTTTATTTAAAAAATTATAGCTTTAAAATTAAAATATTTTTATTGTATATTAAATATACATTTATATGTATATATTATGAATGAATGTATTTTTTAATGATAAAAGACTATTTAAAATAAATATATATTTTTTAATAATATATATATATATATATATATATATATATATATATATTATTTAATTTATAAGAAAATTAGACTGTATAATTTCATAATTTTTTATTTTATTTTATTTTTAATTTAAATATGTTTTTGAATGTATAAATAGATTTAGCACTCTAGAAAATTTTTGGGACATTCAAATTTTACATATTAAATTATTTAAACTCAAAATTTTAAAATTATTTTCTAGATTTTGATTAAAATTAACTAAAAAAAATATTATAAAAAAAAATAAATTCATTTGTCTGTTAATATATATTTATATAATAATTGAAAATCTACTTTAACATTATATAAACATGTTTGAGTTGCCGTTAACCTTCCAGTTGGGTTTACATAAATTGCATTTGAAGAAAGGTAGCTAAATTAAAAAATAAAAAGAGTAGGTTCAAGTAATTTGTAAAGTTGTATTAAATGTGTGTTGGGGGGTGAGTATTCATTGACAATCTTTTCGGAGACATCTGATAAAATTGGAACGATAAGAGAAAATTAGAATGGCCCTTGCGCGAGGATAGTCCATGGCTCAATTTTTTTTTTTTAATATTTAAAATAAAAAATATTAGTGTTGTTTTATTAAGTTTAGGTGTAGTGGTTTGATTGTTAGGTGGGAGGTTTAGTCTTCGCGAATTTTATCTTTTAATTCGAAAAAGATTATGCACACTTGAGAACTGCTCCAATAAAATATAATTAAAAAAAATTAACTTTATTTTTTTAATAAATTAGATTTCATACTAATCATATATTAAAATATTGTTATTAATTTAATTATAAAATATATATTATTAAATAATGTATTACAAAAGGTTGATAAGAATGAATTTTAATTAACTATATAATGGTTTATGAACTTGTTATTTTGTTAACAATCCATAGGCTTATTGTATGAAGATTTGGAAATGGCTTACACTCAAACGTCCGTAAAAACATCTGTTAGCAAAATATAGCAAGACAAGAATATTCCTTAGGGTTTTGAGCATGAAACATTTTTTACTTATGTAATTTATATAATTTATTACAAGAATTTAAGCTTTTTAAAAACTCACCGGTGAACTCGGAGACTCTGAATTTATGGAGACACCAATAATCGAACTAGTCGACTATAACCACCTAAGAACTTTTGATTTTATTTAAAAAAAACTAAATTTGATATAGATGTAAATATATTTTATTGATTACATGTCTATACTTTTTAGGAATTTTCATAAACAAACAAACCAAAATAAATATATTAACATTATATCAATAGTGATTGGAAGTTGTTTCACAAAAAAAAAAGACTTCGGTTCATCACAATTAAAGGCTTCTTTAGTGTTTTACAAGTCGCTTCTATATATGTAAATATGGCTCTTAGAAGACCACGATGATGCTATGTTCCCAAAGAGAGAAGAATAAGAAATTAAGAATAATAAATTCATTTTATTTATAGTGTTGAGAGCTCCTTGTAAGTGTTTTAAAGCTATCTCAATCACTTATACTAGTAACTTGATCTACTCCAATACATTACATGAATAATATTAGAAGCTCAATAACATCTTTGTAAGTGCTTTAAAGTTATCTCTATTAACTTAATTTACTGCAACACACGAATAATATTAGTAACTTGATTTACTGCAACACACGAAGAATATTAGAAGCTCAATAGCATTAGTGTAGTAGCTACTTTATCAAAGGTTTTAAAAGAGGAAGGGCACATGGAGTCTGTCATAGACTTAGTGTGAATGATATGACTCATGTTTCAAAGCCTAGCAACAATCTACCAACAAATAATGATAGAGCAATCTACCACAAGGTAAAAGTGACAACATTAAATCGAAAGTACTTTATGGTTTCATACCAGAGCATTAAAAAGACAAAATTGGCAAATTAAATGCACAAAGGTAGGCCTATCTTCCTCTTCCTGTAGCTAGATACCCAACCATGTAGAGGAAGGCTATGAAAGGTGGAGCCTTGACACCCATTAATGCGACAACATAATTTTCCTTTCATGCACGCTATTTTTTTGAGTTCCAGTGTCTTAATATTATAAAAAAATAAATATAGTGTGACATTTCTCTTCCACGCTTCAAGGAAACCCTATGCTTGTAGAGCCACACACCATCAAGTGGAATGCCCATACTCCTGATTCTATCACCTAATAAATGTAACTTCAAAGTCCATTCCAAATGAACATACACTATGCCTCAATGATGGCATGAGGATGAAAAGCACACTTACTTTGTTCCGTTATCTCCCACGAATCATAGATCCTTGATGTTTTCCACTTGACTCTCGTAAACAACACCCCCAACATTCTAATAGTAGGGCCATCGAAAGTGGAATTTTCCTTACACAAAATTATTTCATTGTTTTTTGGGTTATAAACATATACTTCTCTCCCTTGTTTGAGGTTCAATAACTAAAAAAGACATCTATTTTTTTTCAAATGTGGTTACAACATTTAATGTATTATGCCTTAGTGCAACTCAACATGTTGTTGAAGATCCAAGTGGATTGAATAGACCATTTGACATTTGCATGGATGTACATGTAAAAGATACTGCTACTGGTAATGATCATAATGTCACCACATTGAATATAAGGGCCAAGCTAAGCCGTTTGCATTAAGCTTAGGTGGGCTTAGTGTTGTCCCTGCCCCCTCTCAACTCCTATGTTCTCTCGCCATTATTGATGTGTTTCACATTTAAGAAGGAAAAGCATTCTATCCACCGAATACAAATAGTCAGGTTCAAATATTAAAGTTATCAAGGCTCAACGAATAGAGAATACAATTGTTACCACCTACCTCTCGAATTAGGAGTTAAAAAGATCTAGAATCTTCAAATATTTATTAATGTCAAAACCCTTGAGGTAGGGTAACACCATACAATTACTCCTTAAGGAAATCACTCCACAAGCCATATGATTGTAAATACAACACTACTTGACATTCCTTAATGGAGAGTCTCTAGCCTCTATATAGGCTTCATACACACAATACCATGGGTAATTACCTTGGGCTTATCACATTATTTCCTAACTACTTATGGTCCCTTGCATTATGTAGGTTAACCACTTTATTTATTAACTATGGCCCATTTATTTATTATTATTACATCACATTATTACCTTGGGTACCTCCCTCTGTACCCCATATTATCCCCCCTAGGTATACTACATTCCACCACCCTTAAGCATGTTTCGTCCCCGAAACATGAGAAGAAAACAAATAATAAGATTTACTCAAAATAGTAGTCCACTGGTACCATGCATGTGCATCTAGCCATCCAAGAGAAAGGTGATTACTCAATCTAGCTTGTGCCTCACTCACTTGAGATTGAAGTTGGTTCTAGTGGTTCCTCTGGGTTGGAGTGTTGTGGGTGGATTGTCGCACCTCTTTGTGTGTTGTCGAGGGGTGGTTTTCCTTGTTCCTAATTCGTTTCCACCTTGTTGGGTGACGTGGGTGGTGATATGATGAAGCTTTAATTGATGGAATATCTTTCATTAATTATGCCACTATTGGTTCCTGAGTGGTGTTTGGTGCTTTTTCTGGTACTTGGTTTGATGTCTGTGTTTGGTTGTCTACCATCAAAGGCTCATCATATGATATTTCAGTGCGTTAGAGATTTTTACTTATTCATCCACAGTCTCTGCCTGGTTCCTAATGGAAATATCCTGCAATGTAATTTTCTTCTTTTTATGCCAGAGCTTCATGAATTTATTATGCACATTAATATTGACAGTACAAATGGATTCCATCCAAGGGTATCCCAAAACAACATCCACATTACCCATATTTGAAGTATACAAATCAGAATGCGAAACATACTTATCCATAAAAATATTCAAATCTCTATAAATTTTAACATCCTCATTATAAACCTATGTTTTTGCAATATGTTTTGTCGGGACTTGCAATTTTTTTGCCAAATGAAAATTAATAAAATCATGCTTGCAACTAGGATTGATAAACACAATGATCTTCTCCTTCTGAAGACATCCATGAACCCATTTTAGAGCCAATTGAACCAGTCCCAAAAGATTCATCTAGGAATTAGTTGTTACATAAATCTAACAAGGTTTCGACTACATCTGCAAGCCTTGGCTACAATACAAAACAAACATGAAAGAGAGGAAGGGGTAATTATTTTTGTGTTAAATAACATATAATTTTCATTTTTCAAAAGTATAATTGCACCAGTGACAAATATTTTTTTTGCAAAGGTACAACACTATATATTCCATCCGTGGAATATACATATACTATCAATATTGCCGACTTTCATCATGTCATTTGTGAGAATTGAACCTAGGTTGGGAGGATTCCATTCCTTTATCCCAACCACCCAGGATAGCCTCAATTGACAAAAAAATGGAACCAATGAAAAAGATGAATGCAACGTAATTGTTAATTGCTATTATATATATATATTAATTGTAAATGTAATTGTTACTTATTATTTATTGATTTTTAAGTAAAATTAATCTTAAAATATAACAAGAAAAGGAAAAAAACATAACATTTTTTAAACTATAAATACAAAAAAGAGAAACGTACATTAATTTTTATGGTAGCCACGACCATTATAAATTCATGCTTTTAAGCATTATTTTCCATATATATATATATATATAAAATTTGTTTTTTCTATTATTATATACAATTTAAACAAATAAAAGCCTTTTTTTGGTAAGGTAATTTTGCATTGAAAACATCAAATGATTACATTCAAGAACATTGTTCTTACTATCTTTGGACCTACCACCTTGGAAACCAAACCAAACAACATAATATAGAGTCTAGGGAATCTAAATTTAACATACTCGACAATCCAAAACTAGAAAGTTCATAGAGATAATGTTGTCTTGCCATGAAGGAAACCAACAACAAAAACCAAAATGAGTGGCCTTTATTAGCATCTGCAGCGTTTGAGTGAAAAAGGAAAGGAAACTAGACATATACTCTAAAAATAAAAAAATAACTCACCAAATTGGAAAAAATGGGAAAGAAGGATTGAAACCATGAAATATAAGAAGCCCGAGCATCAACAAGAAAATGAAGTATTGAGGTCGATGGGTGGTTCCTCAACCTTGCATGGTGTTGGAATGGGGGAGGTTTGCGAAGATACCATCTCTAGCATAGCAAGCCTCCCTTCATGAGATCCCTAAGTTTTTCTAGTCTATGCATGAGGTTGACTTGAGCTTATCTCATGTCCACAATAATATTTCCCAATAGTAGCTTAACATGTCAGTACAGGTCCACTATATGAAGATTATTATTTTGAAAACCTATGGAGTTAACAATGTTAGGAACCCAAAAGGAAATTTTGGCCATAAACCCTAAATCCAAGATGACTTGTACTTCTTACTGAATTTCTCACTCTACTATTCAAATTTCCTCCTAGATGTATGGAGGGGTGTGTTCATGGAAGCTACGAGTTGATGACTCATCACACAATCTCGCTCTAGAGCCTCCTTAAGCATTGCAACCTCCACCTCTATCCTGACATATACCTCGCTGATGGGTCATGGTTGTTGGAGGTGACAATAATTCATTAAGATTGGGTTGGAGATGGGTGGAAAGCTACAAGAAATTATTATGGAAGCTGCAAGAGGAGGAGGGAAAGCCAAAGGGGATAGAAAGGGGCCCCACACCTAGGTAACCAAATGGTAATCAAAATTCATGGCGAGTAGAGGGAGCAACAAGAGGAGGCATTGAAGGAGCAACAAAAACAAAAATGGGTTACCCAAGTAAAGGAGCGTGATGGTGCATGTTGACCATGCTCAAGAGTTGAAACATAAGATTTGTTAGGGAGCCTTTGTCGAAAATGTAGCAAGAAATTCTTAATTTATTTTTTCCTTTGATTAAATTAGGAGAAAATCAAAATTCCACATCACCAGACAACTTGAATGAGTTAATTGGGAACACAGTTACTGATCAAACGTGAAAATCACCAATAAACCATTTTTTTGAGGTAGCAAAAAAAATCACCCGATTTTGAAAAGTGGTTATTCATATTACACCCTTTTTTTTGGAGCATATTTTTGACACTTTAAATTTTCTTATGTAGCATTTTTTTTTTAAATGTTAGTGATTTTCATGCTGATTTTGAAAACTGTTGATGCAACATCAACCCATTTTTTTTAGAGGGCTTATTTTTGATAAAAAGAAGTTATGTATCAAGTTTGAACATTTTTTTAAAAATGTTAGTGATTTTCATGCTGATTTTGAAAAGTGTTGATGCAACATCAACCCTTTTTGTTTAGAGGACTTATTTTTTACACTTTAAATTTTCTAATGTATTAAGTGTGGATATATATTTTTTAAATGTTGGTGATTTTTTTTCTAAGTAAGAGTAAATTCTATTATTTAAACATATAATACATGGAGTCTCTGGCCTCTACAATTCAGGCCTATATCAGTGGCATTGTTTGCATCAAAACAACAAAAATGGAGCTGCCCACGCAGGGGAAACTAGCCCAAAGAGAGTTTGAGTCACTGCCTCGAGTGAGGAAACCAGCGTTATATACAGACATGAGTGATTGTACCAAACATAGATGTAAACAGATAACAAAACTAAGATGCTAGGATCCGTATTTAAAAAAAATAAAAAAATAAAAAAATAAAAAAATTTCTAAGTATTATGGGGTGCCGGAGGTGGTTCTTCGACTATGAGGCATCTGTATTCATCTTCATCAACATGCTGGGAGCCTGGTGCAGCCTGTCGTGGCGTCGTGGCATCATCACCTTTACCACCGGCCTGCCTGCACTGCTCCTTGTAATATCCCGAGCTGCTACTGCTGTCCGAGTTCGAATTGTGCTTGGTAGGAACCTATTGCTTCTTCACCTCTTCAGAAGGGCTGAGGTCGCTGCGAGGGCGCGATGGTGGGATGGGATGACTATGGCTGGGAGCTTCGGCGGGTACCTCGTGGAAGGAGACCGAGATGGTGGCTATGACATGAGGGCGGTTGGAGGTGCACTGAAAGTGGAATTGGGCAGTGGTGGGGGTCTGCGGAGAGGCAGAGGGGACCAGGCGAGGCGGAGGTTGTGGTGAAGGCTTAGAGGCAGGGGGTCAAGCGAAGGAATGAGACAGACTAAATAGACGACCACGACCACTGTGGGTTTTGGGGTACCTGCCCCAAGAATGATCAAGGGAGGAGGACGAGGAACTGGACAAGGAGGAGGGGGACAGTCGAGAGGCACGGCCCCTGCTGCTGCCATGCTTGCATTGCATGCGATGCCTGAGATGAGGCATATTGGAATAGTGGGGGTGGAAGGCATGCTAAGAAGAGGAGGGGGCAAGGCTGGTGGGAGGCAACTGAAATGTGGAGGAGTGGTTGAGGCCAGAGGAAACAGAGAAGCGCAATTGGCAAAGGATACTCTGAGAGTAATGGTGGTCCGGAAGAAATTCAATGCAACTCCTAAGAATGTAACGCCGCCCATTTGACGTGCGGAAGATTGGCTCCGCAACCTCAGGGGAGCAGCAGCTTCGCAGTGGGGAAGACTGGAACGGCATAGAAATGACAGACTGGAACGACAGCTTTGCAGAGGGTCGAAAGGCGAACCAGAAGGCCGAAAGGCAGAGCCAGAGCTCTGGCCGAAGAACATAGCCAGACAAGTGAACAAGGAGTGGCATTTTGATGTGAGAGGAGCAGCCTCGACGAACGCAGCAGAGTAAATGCTGCTCGGGGTGACGGTCCGAGTTAATAAATGAGATTGAATGCCATAGGTGTGGCTTGTGGGTGGCCATGTGGCCTTGCCACGCACCGTCCCACAGGCACAGAACTGTATAAGCGCCCTTAAACACCCGCATCTGGGGGTAAATGTTGGTGATTTTCATGTTGGTAATAAAACATTAAAGAAAAAAAATTTAAAAATATGAAAAATAAAATTTTATATATATATATATATATATATATATATATATATATATATATATATATATATATATATATATATATATATATATATATATATATATATTAAAAAGAAAAAAAAAATTGTCTCAGCTGGCCTAGGTCAATTCTCGGAATTGACTTGGCCGGCCAGGGCCACTGCATGCAAAAGTTGGTTTTTACATGCCATTTTTAAAAAAATGTTGAAAATTTAACCCGAAAAAAAAATGTTGTTCGAGCATCAACATTTTTTGTTTTCAACCTGTTTTTTCATGTTTTTTTGGGTTTTTTGAATAGAGTTCTCCTTTTGAGGTAATAATTCTCACTTGAACGGTAAATTTGTTTTAGTTGAAATAGTTTTTATCACTCAGTAGCTTAGTAAATTCGAGATGGGGACATGAACTTGAGTTATGTACAATGATTCCTAAATTTTTGGAGCCTAGGTTGAGTTAATTTTAGTTGGAACATTTTAATTCAATTAAATTGAGTTATGGGTAGTTAAACTAGTTCTAACTGTTGGATGAACTAGTGGGAGGTCTAGCAGTGGGGTGTAACTTCAGTGTTTAACAAGTTAACTGATCAATCAACCTAAATGAATTCACGCATGCATGAAATTCAAGTTACCCAGTGTATATTGGAATTCAAGGGAAGTGTACTATCAATTGTAGAATTTTCCAAGTTGTACAAGTGGTGCATGCAGTCAAATAAAGGCCTAATGGAATTGCACAATTACCAATGAGAGATTTCGCAAATTAATAGGGGCTAATTCCTCATCAAACAACGCAAGGAAATAAGAGCTTGGGAAGGCTTAAAATTGGCTAGTGTTGGCCAAAGTCAGCTAGTCAAGTAGACGATATAAGATACTTGTGTAGGTTATGCTCAAGCTTGAGCAAACATATTGTATTCATCTTGATTATTTGATTAATGCAATACATATAGGAAGGGGTTTTGAGCAATTTCTTTCCCCTAAATAAATCTCTATGTATGTGTGTTAAATCACGATGCATGTTTTTGATATGTGTTCTCGATCATGAATTTGCTTCCATGGATGAGTATAGTAGATGCGAGTCTTATGTTTTAGTACATTACATGGGCAATTTTGAATCTACATAAAAATTCTATATGGTATGAGAGCAGGATTCACAGTAGAGAAGAGAATTCAAAGTTGTCTTGCAGGAGGATCGAATTTTCAGAATCAATTCTTCAGAGCTAGCAGGATGACGTTCTATGGTCTAAGGATTGAGTATGCCCTTGAGGGTAGATGGAATTATATTTCTTGGAAGGACCGCATGGAGGCAGTCCTGAAAGATAACTGGTTGAAGGAATTCATTGATAATGATATCCTGAGACTGACAACAATTAATGCTCAGAATCTAGCAGATTGGAATAAGAGTGTAGCTAAGGTGAGGAGGATCATGTTGGAGGGAGTAAGAGACCATATTTCATCTAATATCCACAGGAAATAGACTTTGTATGCAATATGGAAAGAATTGACATATTTATTCCAAAACAATAATTACCACAGGAAGCTCGCACTCAAGGACAAGATTTGGAATATCAAGATGCAGAAGGGTGACGCAATACCAAAATACCTAAACAGGTTCACACAATGTCATGATGAACTTGGGAGTATTGGTGTTACTGTTGTAGAAGATGATCTGGTATTCCTAGCACTTATAGGCCTTCCCAAGAGTTGGAAAAACTACCGGGATTTGGTAAATGGGAGGGAGAAGCTACCAAATTGGGAAAGATTGTGGTCCAATTTGGTACAGGAGGAGTTCAGGCGGAACACCAGAGATGGGATCTCATGCAAGTGTGAGGAAGAAG
The DNA here is from genome assembly GCA_034641835.2 of Pinus albicaulis. Lineage (NCBI taxonomy): Eukaryota > Viridiplantae > Streptophyta > Pinopsida > Pinales > Pinaceae > Pinus > Pinus albicaulis. Next base: position 948,988,897 of record CM076573.1, read on the forward strand.
AAAATTGTGCCTTGGATGGAAAGGAAAAGAAAGGGAAAGGGAAGAAATCCCAATCCAAAGGAGATTCCAATCAAGGGGGCAAGAAGAAAGACTTTTCCAAAATCAAGTGCTTTCACTGTCATGAACTAGGACACTATTCCATGAAGTGTCCACACAAGAAGGCGAGAAATAAGCCCTTAGAAGGAGCGGTAGGTGAAGCTTTGGATTCACAATTCAAGTTGGAATTCACCCTCATTGCATGCATGACAAGCACAGTGATGGTTAGTGTGTGATATTTTGATAGTGGTGGCTCATTCCATATGATGGGAAACCGAGATATGTCAGTGACTTGGAGGATAAATAATTATAGATGTACATTGACATGGGATATGATGGGAGGTATAACGTGACCGATATTGGTATTGTTACTTTTTAGAGGGAGTCTCGATCCCATATCAGGCTAAAGGATGTGATGGTTGTTCTGGGTCTAAAGAAGAATTTGGTTTTCATTGTGGTGTTGGAAGACCATGGCTACGATGTGATATTTAGCAAAGGAAAGACATTCTTGAGACACATCGCCACGAGAAAAGTGAAGTAGATCAGGGTTCGGGTGAAGAACCTCTACAAGTTGAATGTGGAAGGGTCTGTTGCTTTGAGCACAAAGGCAGAGAAGGTGCAAAGTCAAGATGTCGACTAATTATGGCATAGAAGACTTGGCCATTTGCATCATGGAGCCTTGAAGATCATGCAATAGATCACCATAGGCCTCCCCAACGGAGAACTAGAGTAGAAAAATACATTCAAAGGGTGTACCTTGGGGAAGTACAAAAAATCCACCTTCAATGATCGAGATACTAAGGCACATGTTATCCTTGAAAGGATCCACTCTGATGTCTGTGGACATTTCTCAAAAACCTCCATTGCAAAGCACATGTATTATGTTATATTTGTAGATTATTTCTCGCAGAAGTGTTGGATTTTATTCATGTAGAAGAAAGCATAAACATTCTCCAAGTTCGTTGAATTTAAAGCACTTGTTGAGAAATAAATTGGTAGGAAAGTGAAGGCTCTTAGGAGTGATAATGGTGGTGAATATGTGTCGAATGAGTTTAAAAATATATGTGCAAAGGAAGGCATTCAACGAGAGTTGACAAGACCCCACAACCCACAACAAAATGGGTTCGCTGAGAGGAAGAACATAAGTATTGTTGGAGCAACAAGGGCGATCTTGCATGACCAAGGCCTACCGCTGCACTTGTGGCCAAAGCATGAAACACAACGATTTATTTGCAGAATAGGAGTCCTCAGCGGATTCTTGGGATGAGTGCACCAAAAGAAGATTTTTCAGGGAAGAAACCAGATGTGTCACATTTCAATATCTTTGGATTATCAATTTACTGTCATGTTTCCAAGGAATCAAGGAAAAATCTAGAGCCGATGACAGAGTTGGGCATATTTTTTGGGTACACTGATACACCTCACAACTATCAGGTTTACCTGCCATCTCTTAGGATGACAATTGTTTGTAGAGATGCGAAGTTCAATGAGGAGAAGGCAATGAGGTGTTCTCTTGAAAGGGAGCTTCATTTGCATTCAGATGAGGAGATTTTGGCTCCAAAGGAAGAACCTCAAGATGTTGCAGAGCAGAGAGCGGAGAAATCCACTCAAGGAGAGACATCAAGAGAAGGAAGGAAGCGAACCAAGGAGGCTGGAATATTATTGCACAATGCTAGAGAGAATGTGGGAGCACCCACATCACAACGCAGGCAGAGGAGATCACCAGATTGGTACACAAGCTACATGGCTCTAATGAGTAAGCTAGTAGAGATAGAACCATCCTCATTCGAGGCAACAGTGCAACAAACAGTATGGGTTGATGCCATGGCAGAGGAATATGATTCCATTGTCAGAAAAAATGTTTGGGAAGTGGTCCCTAGACCACAAGACAAATCAGTGGTGGGTTTTAAATGATACTACAAGGTGAAGCAAGAAGTAGACGGAAGCATCAAGACACATAAGGCCATATTTGTGGCCAAGGGGTTCTCTCAAGTGGAGGGAATTGACTACGATGAGAACTTTTCTCCAGTAGCAAGGTACTCTTATACCAGATCAATTCTAGCACTTGCAACACAAATGGGATGGAAGATTCATCAGATGGATGTGAGGAAAACATTCCTCAATGGAGTGTTTGAGGAAGAGGTGTATATTGAGCAACCATAAGGATTTCAGACCTTAGACAAATAGTCGCATGTGTGAAAACTCAAGCGAGCGTTGTATGGTTTGAAACAAGCACCCCGTGCTTGGTACATTAGGATCGACAACTATTTCACCAAGTTTGTCTTCACCAAAAGTGAAGAAGATGCAAACATTTACCATACTGTGTTGAAGGTAAATTGTTGATTATATTATTATATGTCGATGATTTGATTTTAACCGACGATGGAGAAGTTGATCAATTCTTGCAAAGAGGACCTTGAAAGATAACTAGAGGTGAAGGACATGGAACTCATGCATTATTTCCTCGGTTTGGAAGTATGGAAAGGAGATGGGGAATTGTTTGTCTCTCAAGGCAAGTATGCCAAAAAGATACTGAATAAGTTCTGCATGGAGAGTAGCAAGCCCATGGACGCTCCTCTAGCAAACAGTCAGAAGAAGGAGGATGCCACTTCAAGTAAGGAAGTGGAGGTTACTATTTATAGGCAGCTTCTGGGTTCACTTATGTATTTAGTGAACGCACGACCTAACATATGTTATGCAGTTAAAAAAATTATTCAAGAAATGGTCAAGACAACTAAAATGTATTGGAATGCGACAAAACATGTGTTGAGATACCCAAGAGGCAATACTCAGTTTGGAATTTGTTACAAACAGAAAAAGGGAGTGAAGCTGCAAGGCTTCACAGATGCATATTTGGCTGGGAGTCCATCAGACGGGAAGAGCAGATCAAGAGGAATTTTCAGTGTTGGGTCAACATCGATTTCTTGGTATAGCAGGAAGCAGAGATATGTTGCACTCAGCTTAGTAGAAGCAGGGTACATGGATGCCAGTCAAGCAACATGTGAGGTTATCTAGATGACGAAGATTCTTGTTGGGTTATTTGTTCAGATGATGGATTCTATTGTGATTTACTGTGACAATCATAGTTGTATCAAACTCTCTGAGAATCCAGTTTTTCATGATCGATCCAAGGATATCGACATCCGATATCACCATCTACGAGATTGTGTGCAGAATCAGATCATGTTGTTGGAATACAGGATTCTCAATAGAGTAATTAATAATTTGATCATGGCCATCATACATTGTGATATCTATTATCACTCGGATTGAACCTTAGGCTGAGAAAGGCAATTCCAAAGTAACCTCAAACCACGCTTAGCCAAGTAGCTAACCCTACTAGGCCAGGACAGGGTGCTCTCTGTAAAGATCACAACAAAGATGACTGAGGAAATAAGTTTTTAGGCTAGGTATAGTAGCTCAGGGTTTTTGATTTTGATTGTGTAGGGTTTTTCTAGATCAGGAGGAGTCAAACAGTTAGGTCAAGGAAATTAGGTCAAAATTTGTAGGGGTTCTGAAGGGAAAGGTAGGTAGAAGGTTTGAGATTCAAAGGATGATTATGTTGAGTTGAAGATACTGGTGAGGAGTTAGGAAGAGCATACAAGATGAATTCTCCCTAAACTGAAGAAAATAAACAAATTATGCTAAATTCCCCAAAACAGAGCATGAAAACATCAATTCTGCCTTTCAACTCGAAATTAAGCATATCGTAAACATGAAAATGGTTTATGAGCTTACAATACATTCATAAAAATGATTACAAAGAATAAACAATGTCAAACATTGCATACCACATGGATCCCAAAGAAATAACTGCAAATTATCATTAATTGTCCAAGCCAAACTGATACAAGAATGTCTCTTGAGATGCCAAAGCTCCAAATGAATCCAACCATTACAATGATTGAGAAAATACATCAAATAGACCTAAAAACCACTCTCCCTAGCCTCGGGGAGTCTAATCCATGAGATAGGGATCAATTTCACCTACTCCCAAACAAGAATTTGAAGACTAGGAAAACTCAACAATTTGCCTCTAAAAGAGAAGAAACTGATTCATTTGACCTCTAGAGGACTTATCTAATGTATCTACCCTAGATAAAAGTAAAAAAATGACATTACATTGACCATGACCATTTACATAAATTATTTTCTCATTTTCCCAAGTAAAAAGTCAAAAATTCAAAATTTTGCTGAAGATGATGGAAATTGCATTTCCCTGGTAAACACGCAGCGCCATGATAGAAAAATATCCTATCTTACAGGCAACTTTTGGAGGCCTTCCCGATGTCCAAATTAGCTCCATGATATCTCATTGGAAAGATCTCCGAGTCTAGTTTCCAAATATGCCTCTAGTTTCCAAAATGGTTTCCATCTACCCTGTCAAAAACCTGTTCTCCCAACACTGGTAAACGCGTAGCGCCAAGGCAAAAACAAGGGCAGAAACATGTTTTTTTGGTGGTTTTTTGCCCTTTTGAGGTACTAGTTCTCCTCCAAATATTCTGAAAATTTCTGGAGTTAATGTCCTCATCATTCTGAACATGATGGTGGTGTCCATTTTTCAATTGGATGCCCCAAAAAAGAGAGCAGCGCCAGTGGCGCTGCGCGTTTAGCATAATTTCTATTTGTCAAAATTGCCCAAAAACCAAAATTTGCACTAAAGTGTCAAATGCGCCAAAATTTGTCCAAAATTGTGAGGTTACTTGCTGATCAAGGGTTGGAGGCATGAAGAGACACCTCAAAAAGTATGTCTAAGCTATCCTTCTCCTTTTTCTCAGTCAAAGCTTGAATTTTTGCATGGGCTCGTTTGAGTTTGGCCCTTGCAATTTGTTCCTCATGGCATAATGATTTGCCATATTTCTCTGAATGTCATTTTGTTTTTTAGCCTTGACCAAGAGCTGCTCCAAAAGTTGTTTGACCCTATCAAGCCATGATTCTTTTCCTTTAAGAACTACATTGGTGATTTTGTCCTCATTTTCCTCACCTAGGTAAATCAACTGAAATTCATGCTTTGTCTCATGTTTTCCCTCCTCATCATCAATGTTTGGCTCTATTACCTTTTCCTTACCTTTGTCTACCTGTTGTGTTGATGAATAAGGCATACCCCCTTTCACTCCAAGTGAAGCAAACACGTGCCTATGACCTCTTTGATAAGTATGTACCAATGTGCCCAAATCAGCCCCCTTAGGCTTGCTAATTTCACCTCCGCTATGTTGCCATGATTTATTTGGTTTAAAAGCCCTAGGGAGCAGATGAATGAAATGAAGGAGTGTGAAGTGAATGGAGGTGTGGGGAAATGAAGGAAATGGGAATATGTAAGGGAGTCTAGGCTAGTGAAAACCCTAGGGTAAATGGAATGAGATGAAGGGAATATGGATTTGAAAGGAGAAGCTGTGAAAAATAGAGGACGTGATAGTGTAAATAATAAACTAGGTCTAAGAAAACCCTAGGATCTTATAGCTTTGACTGATATGTGTTTAGGGACATGAGTATGGGAAATATGAATGAAAATGACAAAAGGAAATGAAAACTAGGGTTTCATAGCAATAAACACTTCAAATCTTTAGTGGAATATCAAATATATGAGAATAGATGTGATTTAGGGTACAATTACTGATTTAAAGCCTTTTGAAGAAAGTGGGAGGATATTTTAGCTTGTTGGAGATGGTGAAACTCTTCAAAACCTTCCCTGTGTAAACGTGCAGCGCCAAGGTAGCACTGTTTTGCAGACCACATTTGGAGGCCTTCCTGGTGTCAAAATTGGTCCCATAATAGCTCATTGGAAATATTATCCTGTATGATTTCCAAATATACCTTTGGTTTTCTGTTTGGAGTTCATTTTCCTGGTCAAAAATTTATTTTCCCAAGATTGGTCAAAAAGTGATTAATGAAGGTGCATAAATGTAGAGTGCTGGTGCAAGCAACTTTTGGAGGCCTTAATCAACTCCAAATTGAGCTCATGATAGCTCATTAGAAATATATCTCTATCTAGTTATCATAGGACTCATCAAGCAAGTCATTTGGACACTCCAGCTATGAGAAAACTTTATTTTCCCAAGGTCACTCTAGAAGTGCAGCAATTCTCCCGTGGCACCTGTATTTTTGACATTGCTCTAAAACCATGAAACCTGTGTAAAATATAAAGGAGGTTTTTATTTATTGACCTATGAGGGACAAAAATGTCTCTCAATTTTGTTAATTTAATCTCCTTTTTTTTAGAAACATAGTTTGAAGCGAAACTAGCCGTATGAGTGGCAAATGGCTTGATTCTTGGAATGATTTCTTAAAAAATGATGGAGACATGATCTTATGAGTTGGAATGGCCTCATAATTACTGATATGACCTACCTTATGGCTCCTCTACTCATATGTCTCTTTTTCATAGCAAACCCTAGCTTTAGTGGGAGAGGAAATTAGGGTTTAGTGCTTGTGAACAATGATGACTTGGGAACACTTGGGAAAAGACAATTCCCTTTCACATTTATGTATTGGCATGTGGATTTCTGAGTTGGAAGCCTTTAGGAGACTGAATAGCATGATGAAGACATGGAAGAGGGTCAGCAGGCATATACTTGTGAAGGAAAATGGGACACTTGACAAGGACAACCACCAGTGGAACAATTTTATATCATGACCTAGTGGAATGATTGAAAATTCTTTAGAGTGAGACACCTAAGATGCACATACAAATGTTTTTTTATCCTTGGTAGAAGTATGCAAATGCTGACACAAACAATCTATGTATAACTCCTAAAATCGCAGCCCAGATGGATGAAACTAGATCCGGGGCCTTCTATCTTATTCAGATGACTAACCATCATACACATCTAACCACACGAATAAATGAGTTGAGGTCGAACATGGTAGACACCATATGATTACCAATCGATGGTGCCATTCATTAAAAAATGCGAGAGAAGCCATCGATGATGTTAATGGCTCTCAAGGTACTACAATACAATCTATATGGGGTGAGTAAATGAGTCTCTGTCGAACCCCACACAAAGTCTTTCGGTTGAAGGCCAATGATGTAAACTTGTCGCTAAGAGCGAGGAAAATTTCCATTGATGTATGCCAGAACCAAGGTACGAAAGGGGTGTTTCTACGTCAACTTCTTGGACAATGTGTTGATGTTGATAGGAAGGGACCTGTCACAGGAGGGCTTTGGTGTATCCCCTATCAATGATACAAAAGAGGTATCATGATTGAGACATAATGATGCTGATACGGGGATAGATCAACAAAAGGAAAACATGGAATGAAGGCTTAAGAGTATTGTAACATATATCAATTGAATGAAATCTCTTGAACAAATCGATGACACTGAATGGAGTTGGAAGCGTTGACCCAAAATCAAAATGAAGGATCTGAAAATGTATGATGAACCGAAAGACAAGAAGATTACCCAAACCAACAACCACATAGATGAAGTGGATGTGTGTCGTGTTTAAGAGTGAATTGTTGCCATTAGAAAATCATAATACCTTGTTTTCCCAATTTCCCCAACCATGATATTGGTCAATACCTATTTATTTTTTAAAAATCCTGAGAAGGATAACGTATGCTTGATCTGTAAGTTCACCCTTCGGATGAATCCCTCTGATTATATTTAACGAACCTTGAGAAGGAGTGGTTCGGCCTTGTCATGTTCGAAAAGTCCATCGTGGTTTGATGTTTTAACAAGTATAGCGAAGGTAAAACTCGACGTATTTTTCATGTTTAGAGAGTTTGAAAACGAGGTGAAAAAGAAAACTCCATATGTCCCTTTTCATAGATAGTCTCTCGAGTTCGAAAAGGTAGAAAAAAATACTCAAGAGAACCTCTTATCCATGTTCGAATAAGGTATTCCTTTTTCGTAAATAGTCTATCTCAGTCCAAAAAGGGTTAAACTTATATTGAGTAAACAACTATTCATTTACTTTAATGAGTTCGAAAATACAAGTGCTCGACAATATTCTCATATTTTGGGAATCTAAAAAGAGTTGAAAGAGAAATCCTCCTGGAGGAATGTGTGGTATAAAGGGTAGCAACTAGTTCCGGTCATGATGGAACTTGTCATAACACATAGAGGTTAAGAGGTTGTCTGATAACACCACTCATCGCAACGGTTCTTCAAGAAAGAGTAAAATAACCAAATGAAAGCGTATGATCAACTAACCAGATGGTGATGATAAGATGAGAAAACCAAGGCTCCTCTGGCATAAAAATGTTGATAAAATGGAAATCACTAGAGATAGGATGAGAATGGTTTCATTTTTAAAAAAGATTGAACCATGGGAAACTATGCTTGAAATTGGTTTAATTTTTACAAAATATTGACACAGAGGAAAATAATGCTTGGAATTGGTTTCATTTTTAGACAAGCTTGAAACATGAAAAAAACTATGCTTGAAATAAGTTTGCATGCCCCTAACATAATGACTTAATTCTAGGTACATTCCCCCCAAACTTCATTTCATTCACGTAAGTAGAATATTGGTTACTAACAAGTGGGTGGAATGAAGGTTCATTTACAAGACCAAGTGAAAGACTTGACTGGGAATTTACGAGATCTAATGAAAGACTCGAATTAGAAACAAGATTTGTTTCATTTTTTAATGAGCTTGACACGGGAAAATAACTATGCTCGTAGACCTTGTTTCATTTTTTAACGAGCTTGAGACCAGAAAATGAATTGTGCTCAATGAACCTTGTTTCATTTTTTAAGGAGCTTGATAGAAGAAAATAAGATTTTCTCAAGGAACCTTGATCATGGCCCATAAGAGGCCATGGCTTCCATGAGGTCCTCATTATATGGGAGAACAACACTCTGGAAGGTATTAGAGGATCTAACAGAAATATTAGAATCCAATTCCCTTAGTAAATGATTCACCATATCACAGACTATATCATCAATAGACGTGGGAATGGAACAAGTTACCACATAATTAATATGTGGTGGGGGAGATACCACTTGCATATAAGGACCATTTAGGGAAGGTGGTTGATTGGGAGTCAGATTAGGACCAACAAATGAAAGTTGATAAATAGTCACAATTCTTCCTTCACGCGGGAAACACATCACATGAAAGAGTGAAGAGACAAGAGCTCCCATGACAGAAAAATAGTCACTCCCAAGGAGTAAATTAAAATCTAGAGGCCCTTGGACTACCATCAGATTGCTATAGATAGCCTTTCCTCCCAAAGTAATAGGCAACTTAGGAAGGATCCTTAATATTTGATTGGTTCCTTTGTTAAAGGCCAACATATTCTGGGTAACGGGAACAAGTTGTGGAGAGCCTAAAGCTCGCCAAGTAGTTGAAGACATAATACTAACAGATACGCCCTCATCTATGATTTTGCTAGGTATGACCACATTACAAGCCTATACTATGATCTGGAAGGGCACGTAAGGAGGAAGATAATATCCTTCTAGTCGACTCAAATCAAAATAAGTGACCAAACTACTTGGAGGGGGAGTCTTGGGTTCAAGATAACTTCCCCTTGGTTCCATGTGAATGGGAGAATTACTCTCATGTACCATTGGAATGGGAGGATTTCCCTCCAGTTCATTGGAATCTGAAGAAATGAGAAGAACCTGAGAAGTATGAAGTTCACTCTCTACAGGAAAGGTACGACAAACTGAAGGTGGAATGAAGTCAACCATTTTCTCAAAAAATGGTTGGTTGGGAACAGACTCATGGGATTCATGTTCAGAGAGAGTGGGATTAACTAGAGATGAATTCTAATCAATCACTTACTCAACTAGTGGAGGATCAGTGAAAAGCTTTTGATAACCAACTTAAAGATGAGGCTCAGAAGCTGATGGGCCTCTAAATTAGACATAAATAAGGCCCATCTAACCTTTCTTAAGCCAATCTACGTTACTTATGTACATGAAAAGATATATTAAAATCTCTCCTTCTGCACTTAATAGTGTTTTCTTATGCTTTAATATGTTCTTAGGAAGGATTAAAGGTAGTTGCATATTTGTGCCTAATATTGGTTATTTTTGTAGAATATTGTGAGAATATTTGGTAGATTATGCAGATTTGGAGAAGGAGATGATTTAGGGACTTGCTCCTTGCCATTAGAAGATCAATATTTAAGAATAAATGAGCACAATATCAGGAAATTAGGGAGAAATATTGGAGAAATTCAAGGGGGTTGTCCACCCTCCTTAAATCCAAAGGCAGCCAAAGGATCTTCATGAGATCCCCTCCAGCAATTTGAATTCCAGAGGTAGCCAAGCAACTGAAGATGAAGTGCACTCAATCTATGGTTTACTTGGAGTCAAGTGGACTCATTACCTATTTTCTAGGGAGATATTGGTAGCTGCCCTTTAGTAAAAATAAAGCTGATCAAGAGATAATGAGGGGCGATTCTTCAATCTCATTCTGGTCAACTTCCATTCCATTCCATTAGATTCGAATTTATGCTGTAAAGCCATTAGGATCTGTTAAAACTTTTAAAGATGTAACAAATTGCTCTTTTTTTTATGAAATGAGTAGAGAGGTGCCATTATATTGATCTATTTCCAGAGAGTCGGGCTCGTGGGTTAGTTCCCAACCCATGTGCCTTAGCTTCTCTGCTATTTTCATTCTTTTTTTCCTGTCATTTAGCTAGTTTTGCTTTTGCCATTTAGTTAGATCTGCTTCTGATAGTTTCATTGCTGCTTCGTCTTTGCTTTCAGTTTGATGTTCTAGTTTTTCATCTGCTTATGCATAGTGAAATAGAGGAAAAACTCCAAACTGTGGTCAAGTCTCCCCCCTCTCATCTCTGTCAATAGAGTTCGAGTAGGGGTAGACCTTCCCACAGGCCAAAATATCTTTCTGTTCGAGTTCAGGGAAGAATTTGTATTACCAAGTCCGTTGCCTTTCCTTCACTATTTCATCCTGCATTTCTGCCTATTTATTGTACATGAATCTACAGGTGTGCTTCACTTCTGAGCACTGCTCCTACGCTTCTGTTTCCCTCCTTTACTTCTCACCTTAAAGCTGCACTTACCTTTTTTTTTCTTTTTTCGAACACCCTTAAGCCCTTCAGCCTTATTTCTACATTTTCTTTGTTCACGGCCGCCTTACCCTTTCTATGCAAAAACATGTGAAAACACCATTCAAAACCACCAAAAAAACCCAACCTCCGCCTTTGCTCCTCGAGTCTCCTACCACCGTACATCGCATATCGCAACTGCAACGTTTTCCCTTTCCCTTAATACTTACCGCTCCAACTCTGCAATATTGCAATTGTGATAGCGGCCCCATCTCCATTTTCCACATCGCAAATTGCTCGTCTAACCTTTTCCCTTTTTCATTAACAATTACCGCTTTCTTCTGCCGATTGTGATATTGTTATCGCACTTCGCCGCTCTTCCCATCGCACTCCGCAAGACTTATCGTTTTTATTTTAATAATTATCGCTCTTTCCTCCGATTGCAATATCGCATTTCGCACGTCACCAATTCTGCCTCGTCGCACTTCGCACTTCACAGGTTTTACCTCATCACGTTTCGCACTTCGCTCCCACTCCATAATAACGCTTCCGCTATCCCTTTAATCTTGCGATATTGCGATTGCGATATCGCACATTGAAACGTTTTCGTCCATCACATCTCCACCATTGCACTATTCAATTTATTCCTCTCCAAAGCCTTTTTGCACTATAATAAAGTTCTAATAAGGTTTTAACCTTGCTCTTTCCACTTCTAAGCATTGTTTCATGCATTAAGCCTCCATTAATTTAGCCCTTTTCTTCCCTCCAAGCTGCAAATCAACGCCTTTTAAATTTTAGTTAAATCATGAATAGTTGCATGGTCAGAAGCATGGTAGCATGGTAGATAGATCATAGGATAAGTTAAGTGTGGTTTAGAACTAGTTTCATTCCTGCCATTCCTTTTCAACAATATAGCTTAGTTTCTTTTCAGCCATTCCCTTTTATGCAACTTAAATTAGTCTCATTCATGTCATTTCTTTTCTGCAATGTAATTTAGTTTCCTTCTGTTGTTTCCTTTCTGAAATTTAGTTTAGTTTCATTGAAGTGTGACAGACTTCGCTAAGAACCCTTAGAAATAGTACCCTTTCGTAAATCAGAAGAGGATGACATGAACATAATGCATCTGCTGCATATAGCATTGTCACCTCAAAGTTTGTATGAACCCTGTGTTGATAAAGTAAAGTAGGGCAGCCCCTGGGAGCTGCAGCACTCTAGGTGCAATACCAGGGCTCACCACTTTTTGGCGTCGTTGTCGGGGAGGTGTATAGTAGATGCTTTGATTATGTTCTAGAATTCTTTTTGCTTTCCTTTTCATGTTGTTTCTGAAATATTGAAAAATACAAAAAAAAAATGATTTTCATGCCTCATAGGAGTAGGGATACTCATAATTGTTTTTCTCCAATACCAACCCCCCCCCCCACTTGACTAAGTGGTGCAGCAAGAACCACATCACCATACACTTTTGAAGAAATAAGAGATGGATGGCTATGATGACAATGAAGAAGATCTTATTGGGTTTCCCATTCAAGATATGGACATCAGTGTACCTATGAAGAACATCCCTCCATCTTTCCTTCCCAAATTCCATGGTATGAGGACAGAGGATTTAGAAACATTTCTCTTTGAATTTGAGATACTTTGTAGGTCTTATGGCTACTTATCACACACTCAAAAATTGAGTTTTTTTCCTGCAACATTGAAGGATAGAGCTCTTAAGTGGTTCATGAGTCTAGGTACTAATTCAATAAGATCATGGAATGATATGCAAAAGATATTTATAGAAAAATATAAAGACCTTGATCTTAGAGAAGAAATTTTTAGAATGAACCAAGAAGAAGATGAGAGCCTTGAGGATCTAATAGAGAGGTTCATGTATAATGTTAAGAGGGAAAAATTGCATCATATAGGATTTGACACACTAAAAACCCTCTTACTTAGAACAATTAGGGATGAGTGGATTGAACTCCTTAATCTCATGAGTAGAGGAGATGTATACCAATTGCCATTTGAAGAAATTTGTGAAACATGCAAGTGCATATCAAGAGGAAGGGAAAGGGTAAGGAAGCCAACATAAACATTGGTAAGGAAATATGTACTTGGAAATTTGCTTGATAACTTTAAAACATAAATTCTTAGCAATCTAAGTGAACAAGTAGAAATGTTAAGAATGCAAAATGAGCAAAAAGAATATGCTGTTAATTTTGTTATCCATGCAGAGTCATATGATACTAATGTTCATCATTCCCTAGGTTTAAATAATTTCACCAGGAGGACGATGGAGCAAGGAAATCACCAAAGAAGCTATGTTATGTAGCTCCAAGGACACCCTAGAATCCTAGTCAACTTAATATGATGCAAGGACCCACTTTACAATTTCAATCTTATTCACATCCATCTCAAACTAATTGGGATACACTCCCTCCTTGGAAACCTTGGTCATATCAACCCAAAAACCAATCTTGGAAACATGGTTGGAAAGGTCCTTATTGGGAAAATCCACAATATCCTCAATATTTCCCTCCATATCCTCCATTTCCAACTCCATGCTATCCCTACCATCCACCTCCACCACAACCACAACCTTAACCACATCCATCTCATATATCCACCCCCACTCAACTACCTGTACCACCATTTCCAAATCTAAACCATGAAGTATCGCAACCCACTTACCATTATGAGGTACAACACTACCCAACATATCCTCTTGATCTAAATGGTCTGCATCTTAGTTCAAGAAAGATATTTCAAAGAAGAGACCTTCTTAATGTCATTGCAGGACAACCTCAAGAAGAAAGAGATTTGAATGAGGAGATCAAAGAATCAAGTGCTGCACTTGATGAAGAGCAGATATCAGAATCAGATGTTGAGAGAGTTCCCTCATGTTTACCAACATTTCCTCCATGTGTTCAAGAGAAAAATCAGCAAAAGAGGAATATTTGACTGCATTAATAGAAGAAGACATCCAAGGTGATCCAACTCAGTAAGTGAACCAGGGGCATCAAAACTATATTGACATATGGTTCCAAACAATCATTAAGTTGCAGCAACACACTCTTCTCCAACAGTACTTGATACAAACTAGTCAAAGCAATTCACCTCTTATATCCATGTACATGTCAGAACATGTATTCCATGTGTGCACCTGATTTTATCTATCATCTTGATGTGCACATGGCTCCATTGGAAGTATTCCTATACTTGAAAAAGTTTTGTTTTTTTTCAAGTAGAGTAGGAAACTGAAAAAAAAAAAAGAGAAAAAAAGGGAAAAATAATAAAATCTCAGGTGAAAACTGCTTTTGAGGCATCTGAGATTGGCTCACTGATTGAAAACCTCCATGAGGCGGTCATTGGGTTGAAGGAAAAAGAGGAAAATAAAATATCCTAGGTGAAAACCTCCTTTGAGGTGCCTAGGAAGACCTTCTAGTTGAAAACCTCATTGAGGCAGCTAGTAGGCCTTAAAAAAATTAAAAATAAAATAAAATAATATATATATATATATATATATATATATATATATATATATATATATATATATATATATATATATATATATATATATATATATATATATATATATTTCTCCATGTATGTCTCTCTAATGAATGCAGGTGCTCTCCAACCTTTGCAAGAAGAAAACAACAAGTTGACAAAAAAAGAAAATTTGGTCAACACTTTAGTCAAAGGTAGTCAAACTTGGACTTCCTCCTCCTGTGCTCAGAAGCTCCAAAAGGACCTCAAGCAAATTATCATATGCAGCTTCAGAATAGCTTCAAAAACCATATCAGTAGCTTCAATATCACATGCAAAAACAAAAATCAATGGTAAGGCTCAGGTATGCAATCATCTAACCCTTTCTTCGAATCTATTTTAACTTAATAAAACATTAAAAAGTGTGAGAAGGAAAGTTTTTTTATATAGCCAAAATCAGTAGCAGAGCAACCTCAGCCTTATATAGCAACTAGCCTCATTTTTTCCACCAAGAAAAGGAACAAGAAAAAATAAAAGGACTTGAGAAAGCGGGCAATAAGAAGTTCATTGTAATAG
Organism: Pinus albicaulis; assembly: GCA_034641835.2. Classification (NCBI taxonomy): domain Eukaryota; kingdom Viridiplantae; phylum Streptophyta; class Pinopsida; order Pinales; family Pinaceae; genus Pinus; species Pinus albicaulis. Next base: position 949,003,951 of record CM076573.1, read on the forward strand.
AAGACAAGGAGTGTCAAGGGGTAACCAAGGGTGAACTCAGTTCACAGAAAAAAGAACCGTGAGTTTACTTTGCATGCAATGAAAAAGGGAAAAAAGAAATTAAAAAAAGAAAAAAGAAGATAAAAAGAAGAAAAGAAGATAAAAAAATCAAATAAAAACTGGATCAACCACCCCTTGGCATGCAAAACAGAATTGCTTAAGGCATCTGAGGACGTCCATTAAGCACCTATGAGAAGAAATGCAAGAAGAATAGCAGGAAGATCAACAGGAGGAGTAGTGCATGGGAAAATAAACAGAAAATAAAATAAGCCAACATGCAGGAAGAACCATAAGGAAGGGAGGATGAATAGGTTGCTCAGAGGACGAGAAACAGTTTTAGTAGGGGGGTGATGATGGGCCTCTAAATTAGACATAAAATAAGGCCTATCTAACCTTTCTCAAGCCCATATACCCTCCTTATGTACATGAAAAGATATATTAAAATCTCTCCTTCTGCACTTATAATATTTTCTTATGCTTTAATATGTTCTTAGGAAGGATTAAAGGTAGTTACATATTTGTGCTTAATATTGTGAGAATATTTGGCAGATTATGCAGATTTGGAGAAGGAGATGATTTAGGGACTTGCTCCTTGCCACTAGAAGATCAATATTGAATAATAAATGAGCACAGTATCAAGAAATTAGGGAGAAATCTCGGAGAAATTCAAGGGGGTTGTCCACTCTCCTTAACTCCAAAGGCAGCTGAAGGATCCTCATGAGATCCCCTCCAGTAATTCGAATTCTGGAGGCAGCCAAGCAACTGAAGAAGAAGTGCACTCAATCTATGGTTTACTTGGAGTCAAATGGAGTCATTACCTATTTTTTAGGGAGTTGTTGGTAGCTGCCCTTTAGTATAAATAAAGCTGATCAAGAGCTAATGAGGGGCGATTCTTCAATCCCATTCTGGTCGAATTCAATTCCATTCCATTAGATTTGAATTTATGCTATAAAGCCATTAGGCTCTGTTAAAATTTTTAAGGATGTAACAAACTATTTTTTTTTTTATGAAATAAGTAGAGAGATGCCATTTTATTGATCTAGTTCCACAGAGCTGAGCTCGTGGGTTAGGGCCCAACCCATGTGCCTTAGCTTCTCTGCTGTTTTCATTCCTTTTTTCCTGTCATTTAACTAGTTTCTCTTCTGCCATTTAGTTAGATATGCTTCTGATAGTTTCATTGCTGCTTCGTCTTTGCTTTCAGTTTGCTGTTATAGTTTTTCATCTGCTTATGCATAGTGAAATAGAGGGAAAACTCCAAAACTGTGGTCAAGTCTACCCCCTCTCATCTCTGTCAATAGAGTTCGAGTAGGGGCAGATCTTCCCACAAGCCAAAATTGCTTTCTGTTCGAGTTCTGGGAAGAATTTGTATTACGAATTCCGTTGCCTTTCCTTCACTATTTCATCCCGCATTTCTGCCTGTTTCCCATACATGAATATGTAGGTGTGCTTCACTTCTGAGCATTGATCCTACGCTTCCGTATCCCTCCTTTACTTCTCACCTTAACACTGCAGTTACCTTTTTTTTTTCTTTTTCGAATGCCCTTAAGCCCTTAAGTCTTATTTCTATTTTTTCATGGTAGATAGATCATAGGATAAGTTAAGTGTGGTTTAGAACTAGTTTCATTCCTGCCATTCCTTTTCAGCAATATAGCTTAGTTTCTTTTCAGCCATTCCCTTTTCTGCAACTTAAATTAGTTTCATTCTTGTCATTTCTTTTCTGCAATGTAATTTAGTTTCCTTCTGTCGTTTCCTTTCCACAATTTAGTTTAGTTTCATTGAAGTGTGATAGACTTCACTGAGAACCCTTAGAAATAGTACCCTTTCGTAAACCGGAAGAGGATGGCATGAACATAATGCATCTATTGTTTATATAGCACTGTCACCTCAAAGTTTGTACGAACCCCAGGTTGATAAAGTAAAGTAGGGCAAACCTTGGGAGTTGCAACACTCTAGGTGCAATACCAGGGCTCACTAGAAGTTGTAAGGTTTTCCAACACTTTTGAGGCTCCATACATATAAGGAAAAAGGTGAATAGGATTATATCCTTCACATAACTTACAAGGAAAATTGACTTTACCCTTTTTCCTATGTACTTTACTAGAACTAGGGGATGATTTATCACCAACATGATCACCAAAGGCTAATGACAAAGGTTGATGTGAGCCTGTAGACCACATTGCTAATATCATGAGAGTACTAGGAAAATCTCAAAGAAGGGGGTCACCCTTAGAAAGCTTGCAAGGGAATTTCAATTTCGGGTTTGATTGAAGGTTCCTCCATACTAGTTGCATCAATAACAATGTCTGCTTAGTCCCCCCTACTTATATTGCTTCTTCTTCTTCGTTCTCTTCTTCTTAAATTCATGGTTACTAGAATCAAGACTTTCACCAAGCGAGGACGAAGAAAGGGATGAAGAAACAACAAGTGAGGAAGGCAAAGGGTCAAATTTAGAATCAAATTGTTCAGGTGGAGGAGAACTTGGTTGAGGAGCAGTTTGGCTATTCGGATCCATAGGGGTCAAAAACAACCAAACTGGAAAACCATTGGTAAATCCAGGAAGGACAACGTTGCCATATAAGGAGCAAAAATATTTCCAAAAGGAGGAAAAAGACCAAGATTCCCTTTAGATGGGTTTCCTTGATTGGTGGACTCAGGAGCTGTTTCCATTAGTCTCAACCTAAGATCCACTAAGGAGTTGTTCCACGAAGATGATGTTATTCCTTGGTCAATTAATTGATTTTAGAAGTTAAATACACGAAATAAAAACAAAGAGGGGTAACTAGGCAAAAAGGGATTACCAAGCAACTGTGAACTGCAATATAAAACCTTGGAAAACCAAGGATTTACTTGCGTGCAAGAAATCTCTCTTAATGTTGTGTTTGGTGTATCACAGTGTACAAGGCAGCTAACTCGGTTACTTATGGTGAGGATAGAAACCTATAGGGGACTTCCAAAATATACTCAATGTTATGTTGAAGTTCAATCCATATAATTATCATGCATGGAACACCATTTGATATACCTGAAGGTGTGTGGAGAATGATATGATACACTTATGTACGTGGAACGAGATATCACCCCCAGAATGCAACACTGGAAAAAAATCGACAACTCCTACATTCAAGGACGTCAGACCATGTATCTAGCCTAGACCTCTATGTGTGTCATTAAGTTTCAAATGCTTCTTAGGTTAATTAAGATGAATTTTAAAGTTGATCTTGAATTATGTTTCGATTTCAAGGCTCAAAACTCGATGTCACATGAACAAACCTATAATGCAACTAACATGACAAAATAACTCTTTTCATTTTCGATGAAAGCTATATAGTGTAGGGAAGAGGTGCAAACAATGATAAAACAATCAAATATGCAGTAAACAAGAGCTTCCTAACTAGTTATTTCAATTTCACTATTCCAATTCAATTCAAAGCATTAAAATACGCCAAACCATGCAATGTAATCTATGCATGATTCCCCTGAAAAACTATGTAAATGTACTCTATGCACAATTTCCTTTCCTTTTGTGAAAATGATAATTCTAACTATGAAAATGTTATTTATGAAAGAGAATTCTTCAAAACAAACATGACAAGACTCCAGTGAAATCAAACATAATCTGAGATTTCATGAACAAAGGACTCAAATTGAACTTGGGTGAAATTTCCAAAAATCAGAAGAGATGACACTCAAAGGCGATTATGACTCATACACAATTGAGGGGAATTTTTTTTTTTTGAAAAAATGAGAGAAAAAACATGCAATTTCACACTAGGAAATTCCAATTTCACATACAAAACCCTAGATGCAAATGCAAAGATTTTTCTTTTCAAGTTTCTTAATTTTTGAAAATGAAGAAAACTAAGATGTAAAGTTTAATCACTATTCAAATAAACTTTTCAGAATGAGGACTATAACAACGATTCATCCAAGCAACCAATGATTAAATGAAATCAGTTAGCAAGCAACCTAATGTTAAGAACAAAGGAAAATCTTAAGAAATCCTTACCAAAGGAAATCAAACACAAATACAAACCAAATGAAGGCTTCAAAGAGACCACAAGACACTCAAGACTCAAGGAAGGTCAGCTAGAAGTAGGCTGATCAAAGAGACACTAAAAAATAAGGGCAAGTTTTGTGCAAAAACAAGGGCCAACACCAGTGCAAAAAAGGCACCAGTGCTTTACAACGTTGGTACAGAGTGGGCCCAGGTGAGGTGCAATGCTCTGTTAGAGGAACTGGGGGAACGTTGGTCCATGGATAAAGAATTCTGAAACAAAAATTGCAAATGAGACTCGCTGAAATCACTTCAACCTAGGTTTGTTCTTGGTTGGGTAAAGCAACAAAGGTATATCAAAGAGGTAATCAAATATAAAGAAACCACCAAGGGAATACGTTGTTCCCCAGTACGGTCGCCAATTTGTCATGCAGGATTTACAATTGCGGACAAAAGTATCTCCCCTAGGTCTGGTGGCTAACCTAGAACAACAAAGAAATAAGGAACCCGATGCTTTCCTTAAAGTAAATAGATGTCAAAATGAGGCCTACCTGGAATATGTCGAATGCTTCACTCCTTCTTTAGATTGAATGCTCCAGTTCCAGCTTCGATTACCAAAATTAGAACCTGCACAGTCAGATAACACAAGCCAAGAAGCTATGATATATATGTAGTATCACCTAACTACTTTATTCAATAGATCAACACGGTATTGAAATACATGAAATAACGACATCACATATAGGAAAACGGAGAATTCTTTGTATTAATATAAATGGAAAGAGTTACAACCATAAATGTGTTGATCATGTAGAGGAGCTCCTCGAGGTTGACTTGTCCTTTCCTTGTCACAATGTGCACCTCCAATCACCCTAAATGCATGAAATGAAACCTCTCACAACAACAACATAAGGGTAGAATCACTCCAAAAGCCAACCTCTTGCATATGGAAGGCTGTAAATATATAGAGGAGTGGGCTAAGTTGGGATTTCTTATCCAATGACCAATCTAAGGTCTTAGATCTACCTTTGATGGGAGGATGGGATCAAAGGATAAGGGATGGAAACTCCAAAGAAGGATATGATAGGTTTTGAATGTTTTATATCAGGTAAATGGTTGTAACAGATCCTAGAAGTTTCTAGAAATGGAGGCTTCAAGTTTCTCTCTCTTTTTCCCTAATTTCTAGAACCAACATAGGTGCAAAGGGGAGCAACTTGTGGGTGATCAATGCAGACACAGTGGAGCAACCTTTAGGTGAACGTTGTCCAACAAGAGGCCATGGATCACTGGTCCTAAAACTGGATCATATGATGCAGTTTCATGCATAAACTATGGGGAATGAAAGAGACATACTTAAGGATTTGTGCAATGATGACGACAAGGGGGGAAATGATGTTGATTGACCCAATTAAGAGACCTATTGACCAGATGTAACAAAATGACCTATAATAACTTTTCTTAATAATATCATTATTTTTCATTTTTCGAAATATACATTATATACATAAACAAATTCAAAACCTTAAAATCCCTTAAAATATTCTATTTATACAAATTTAATCACTCAAATATATCATTCCAACAAATTTTAACAATTTAAAATTATACTTGAAAAATATAAAACATATTTAAAATATGTTAAAGGAAAATAAAAATAAAACTAACTAATTAACTAAACATACATTAACTCTATAGGTAACCATTATCTTTTTAATAATTTGAACGATTGTTTTCAATCTCAATATATATTTTATTGAAAATAATAAAGATTTAAATTGTCAAAATTGTGTATTCACGTTTTACTCATATAAAATTCTCCAATTACAATTTAAAAATTATATATATTAAAAACTATTAATTATATTTTATTAAAAAATTAAATATATTAAAATTTTCATTTATAAATACAAATAATTTAAATATATATTTATATATATTGAATTTGTTTTTATATTAATATTTTAATTAAAAACATCCACAAAAATCATTATTTTAATTCCACTAAGGGATGCAAATTCAGCACACAATTATTAAACCACATTTATTGCCTTCTACTCAATATATAATAATTCAAACTCTCAGTCAAAGCATACCTAGTGCATTTTTAAAAGTCAAAACACCAAGCGAACAAGATTCATGTAAAGTGATCGATATCTTCTGATTCAAATAATTTTATGCTTTTTTTCCTCTCGAGTCTTCTCTTCGTGTTACTTTTTCTGTTTATAGCTGCTTCCCCTCCCTTTTTGGACTTACTCCAAAACGTCATTTGATTTTGTTCACACGCAAACGTTAATATTATATTATATTAAATATGATTCGAGGAAATTTAAAGTGTTTTTGTTTTTTTTTAATTACTTATCTAAAAGTTTACATGGCAAATATTTTGGAAAACAAATATTTATAAGACATGATGACTTGGAAAATCTGGATTGAATTAAGATTTGGTTTGAATATTAAAAGCATTTAAAAAAATATATATATATCATTTACTCGTAATTAAATTAGGATTCATTAGGAATCTATATGTTATAGCTAAATCATTTTGGTTACTAGTTTTAGCAAAAATGATAGTTTGTATCTTATTTTGTATATGTCTTCTAAAGACTAGTATTTGCAAAAAAGTTAATAAGACCGTTTACAAAAAGCATACACTTCCAGTGTGAAACGTAAAGAGTAGTTAAAAAGTGGACTTTTTAGTCCAAGATAATTATTGGTGATGTTGCAGAATTATTGGTGTTTGGAGATGTTGTAGCTGGATTGTTAATGATTATCGGCACGTCACGATGTTCATTGGATTTAGTGTATGAATATGACAGCACATAACGTTCAACGATAGACAATCTCACCACTATATCATCCAACTTATATCTGATGTCCCGAAGTTTTCTTTTTATCTCGTCTTGTCTCACAAATAACTTGTATTTGTCAATTTGCTTGTCTCTTATGACCATAGTAAGCAGAGTATCCAACTAACGATGATGAGTAATGGAATGAAGAAAATGCAGTTTTTTTTTACGAAACTTGCTCGTGTCAGGAAAACATTTGAAACTATTTCCACCAATCTTTGAGTCAGAGAAGTAGGCATGTTCACCAAACTCCTTTGCCTCCATATGGAGTGTCTCCCTCTGGACTTATAGTGGGGCTACATCGAAGAAACATGCCACTGATTGCCATTCAAATAAAGATCGTCCTCTTGTTGAGGATGGGCTAGGAGAGCTCCTACCCTTGTGGCTAGGGAGATGTTGCCGAGGAGCCATAGAACCAATAAACTTGCAAAGAAAACAAACAAGGATCGTGGTACAAAGACACACTTGGACTGATCGAGGAGGTGGATACCTATGTTTTAAATCAGCCTCCAACATTTAAGGGCAAACAAGATGGAAAACTAATTCTGTTTGTGGTATAAGACTAGACAACCCCATGCGCCTGAATAGATGAAAATCTTGACACCTCGAACTTTTCGTTACCTAGTATATGAAGGAAAGCAATACCCAGTGTATGAAGGAAGAAAAAGTACCTAACCAGACAGTGTGTGGAGCCTGAATAATGAAATTGGTACTAAAATTTTGACCAAAGGCCCGAGCTGCAACTCTATTAAAACCAAATGGAGAATATGCCTTGATACCACACTCCGCAAACCAGAACTGGTCAGTGAAAGGACATGCCAACAGGTTCTGAATGTTGGGGATCCACCGAGGGTAAAACCGCTACCAACTCAAAAGTTAGACCAGACCCCGAATTATGAAGGAAGAGGACAAAAAACATTTTTCCCTGCATGTAATGAGAAATGTGACCAATGAACAAAGGTTAGATGGAACATTACAGATTCAATAACAAACAAATCTCCTTGGTTTCCCTCGGCTGTGGCTGAAGCTGAATGTAAAAAATGGAAAGTAAGACACATATGTTATACCTCTTCCCCAAGCAAAATTTAACTCATAGATGACCACCTTACCACACCAGTTTCACCACCCTACTTCCATGAGCATGCATACATAAGGAGCCAGGGATGTGAATGGGAAAGCGTGCAGGAAAGGATGAGGAGATGAGTCTGTCTTCATCGCGAGCCCAATATTTCTTTAGATTCCATATTTCTTACTGTCAAAACATTCCCTCATAATTTGGCCATAAATGAGTTTCCTCCTTCTATCAATATTGATGGTGCAATTAACCAATATGCCATGGGATGGGCAACATAATCGCAAAAGGACATAAGACATATTACAAACTGAAGCTTTTACACATTGAACTAATCTACCTTCCACCTACGATAAATAAATGTGAATGCCTTGGTTTTGAATTGCCTCGTCTAAGGATCCTATGACATGCCATGTGAAGAGCATATGACTCCAAGTGTGGAGCGTAGCACTCACACCGAGGGCAACCACCCTTCTCCCCCAAACAAAATGGCTGCATACTAATCATTAATAACTCACCCGTTAATACCCTTCGTAATATCATATTCGTCATTAGACTTTCTTCCGGTCGTGGTGTCCGAAGAATGCACATTGTGAAGATTTCCCAATGCTATCACCCCATCGGGCAAAATAAGTTAAAAATCACATGATATTATTTTTTTCATTTATATGATTTTATTATTATTTAAATAAATGGTTCAAAATCACACAATAAATTTTTATTAAGAATTTAGGTAATTAATTTCAGTTATCATAATTTTTTATTTTATCTTTTTAATAATGTAAATTTTATTATTTTGTATGATAATTTATAAAAGTTAAAAATTCATGTAACTCACATATAAGAAGGAAATTACTAACTTAAAATTCAAAAGCATCTAAGAAAATGGAAGCCTATCCCTTGCAAATTATTAATAAATTATTTCAAGTAAGGTGGTTTATTCCCAATAAAATGGTTTTTTTTTTTTAATAATTTAAGTGAGCTAACAATAATTATCTTCAATTTTAAATTTTCACTCTATTTTAAAAATTAACAATTCAATTTATATAATTTTTGATTAATTAATTAATATATTTGTTTATTTTGTTATTAAATTTTTTATTATTATTGAAAGCTTTCTCATTTTATACTATTTTTTTTCTAAATTTTGAAATTTAATCATTTGAAAAATTAAAATTATTGTTAATATGTCATTATTAATTGATTTAAAAAAAAATAAAAATAGATTTAATATATATATATATATATATATATATATATATATATATATATATATATATATATATATGATTGGTCTTAGTGGACGTTAACCACCACCATCACCGTCATCATAAACATGGTTTCATTATAAAAATATTAATTGTTATTATCAAATTTGGAAAAAAATATATATTATAAAATAAACTTATTTTTTATTTTATTATTAATTAATATATTAATTATCAATTGTTATTATATTATTTTATATCTATATAATAATATTTAGAATAGTGAATTTAATAGTTGATAATATGCTTTTTATTTATTTTTAGAATAGTGAAGTTAATAATTGATAATGTGTCACTTTAATATATATATATATGTTTAAATTTATGAAAAAATAGAATATAAAAATTATATGTTCAAAAATATAAAGTACATACATTTCCTCTTTTATTATAGAGATTACTTCTCCTACAAACAATCAAATCAAATATAGAAATTTAATATTTGATTTAGTTTTTATAATAATAATAATAATAATTTAATTTAAAAATTATTAATTTTTATTTAAAAAATTATAACTTATAAAATTAAAATATTATTATTGTATATTAAATATACATTCATATTTAAAATATTATTATTCTATAATAAATATACATTCATATTGTACATGTATTTTTTTAATGACAAATGATTATTTAAAATAAATAAATATATTAATAATAATAATAATAATACATATATATGTGTTATTTAATTTATAAGAAAACTGGATTGTTTTTTTATTTAAAATATGTTTTTGAATATGTGTTATTTAATTTATAAGAAAAATGGACAGTTTTTTTATTTAAAATATGTTTTTGAACACACAAATAAATTCAGTATTCTAGAAAATTTTCAGGGCATTTGAATTTTACATAATAAATTATTTAAACTAAAGTTTTTAAATCATTTATCTATTCATATATATTTATATAATGATTTAATGTCTACTAAAACTAATGCAATTTATATATCTAAAACTTCTAAATTTAGAATCAATCCTTTTTTTTTTTATATATATATATATATATATATATATTTTTTTTTTTCTTTTTTCTTTTTTAAATTCCAAAAAAAACCTAGTTCTAAAAAGTTCCATTTAGATAGTGTTGGTCAAAGTTTGGGACACGGATGGCTTGGGTGTTTGGAGGGGAAAGTAATATTATAACTGCCGAGAAGCCCATCTTTCTTGGTACTTCTTTTAAAGCTCATGTCTTTTTATACCAAACTCCCATGGAAACCACCAAACACGCACGCCTTCTTTAACATTATATAAACATGTTTGAGTTGCCGTTCACCTTCCTGTTGTGTTTACAGGAATTGCATTTTAAGAAAGGTAAATAATAAAATAATATAAAAAAGAAAAGAAAAAAAAAGGAAGAAGTAGGTTCAAGTAATTTGTAAAATTGCATTAAATGGTTTGGTTTGAAGTTTGATAGTTATAATTTAAATTTACAAAAATAATATTAAAAATATATATTAAGAAATAGGTTCAAGTAATTTGTAAAATTGCATTAAATGGTTTGGTTTGAAGTTTGATAGTTATAATTTAAATTTACAAAAATAATATTAAAAAAAAATATTAAGAAGTAGGTTCAAGCAATTTGTAAAATTGCATTAAATGGTTTGGTTTGAAGTTTGATAGTTATAACTTAAATTTAGACTTATTAAATGTGGTGGCGAAGTGCTATATAGCATCAAATTTTATTATTAACAATATTTTTGGGAGACCTGATAAAATTGGAACTACACAAGAAGATTCGAATGGCCCTTGCCCAAAAATGGTCCAATTTTTTTCTAATATTTAAAAAAATATTAATGTTGTTTTATTAAGTTTAGTTGTAGTGGTTTAATTGTTGGATGGGAAGTTTGGTCCCACAAATTTTGTCGTCTAATCCCAATAAGATTATGTACACCTGAAAACTTGCTCCAACTAAATACTTATTTTTTTGGTTTAAAAAATTAACTTTATTCTTTCAATAAATTAAATTTGATATTAATTATATATTAAAATATTATTAATTTAATTAATATATATATATATATATATATATATATATATATATATATATTTATATATATATATATATATTGTTGTTGATAAGTTTGTTTTTTTAATTAATTATAAAAAAGCTTATGAACTTGTTATTTCGTTAACAATCCAGAAAGTATCTAGATTTGGTATTGGTTTACACTCAAATGTCCGTAAAAATATCTATTTGGAAAATATAACAAAAGAAGAACATTCCTTGGAATTTCGAGTATGAAACTTTTTTTAACTTATGTAATTCATATAATTTATTACAAGAATTTAAGGTTTTTAAAAACTCACCGGCTAACTTGGAGACTCTGAATTTATGGATACACACTCGCGAACTTTTGATTTTACTATTAAAAAAAAAACTAAATTTGATATGGATGTAAATTTATTTTATTGATTACATGCCTATAATTGCTAGGAATTTTCATAAACAAACACACCAAAATAAATATATTAACATTATATTAGTAATGATTCTCAAAAATAAAATAAAGAGACTTTGGTTCATCACAATTAAAGACTTCTTTAGGGTTTTACGAGTCAGTTCTTTTTATAAGTCACTTCCATATATGTAAATATGGCTCTTAGAAGACCAGGATGATGCTATATTGCCCAGGAGAAAAAAATACGAAATTAAGAATAAAAAATTCACTTTATTTATAGTGCCAAGAGCTCCTTAAGTGTTTTAAAGCTATCTCAATCACGTATACTAGTAACTTGATTTACTGCAACACATGACTAATATTAAAAGTTCAATAACATTTTGGTAAGTGCTTTAAAGTTATCTCAATCATGTATACTAGTAACTTGATTTACCGCAACACATGAATGTTGCATGAATAATATTAGAAGCTCAATAGCATTAGTGTAGTAGTTATATTATCAAAGGTTTTGGAAGATGAAGGGCACATGGAGTCTATCATAGACTTAGTGTAAATGATATGGCTCATATTTGAAAGCTTATCAATCATCTAACAACAAACAATGATAGAGCAATCTACTACAAGGTAAAAAGACAACATTAAATCGAAAGTACTTTATGGTTTCATACCATAGCATTAAAAAGACAAATTGGCAAATTAAATGCACAAATGTAGGCTTATCTTCCTCTTCTTGTAACTAGATACCCAACCATGTAGAGGAAAGCTTTGAAAAGTGGAGCCATCACACCCATTAATGCGACAACATAAGTTTCCTTTCATACACACTATTTTTTTTGTGTTCCTGTGTCTTAATAATATAAAAAATAAATATATTGTTTCATTTCTCTTCCATGCTTCAAGGAAACCCTATGCCTGTAGAGCCACACACCATCAAGTGGAATGCCCATACTCCTAATTCTATCACCTAATAAATGTAGCTTCAAAGTCCATTCAAATGAGCATACACTCTATCTACTATGATTTAGCAACCCAACAAAAGAAGAAATAGGCCCTCAAACAATCTGGGACCCATCTTTGGACTATGCCTCAATGATGGCACAAGGATGAAAAGCATACTTATATTGTTCTATTACCTCCCATGAGTCATAGATCCTTGACGTTTTCCACTTGACTCTCATAAACAACACCCCCAACATTCTAATTGTAGGGCCATCGAAAGCGGAATTTTCCTTACACAAAAATATTTCATTGTTTTTTGGGTTATAAACATATAGTTCTCACCCTTGTTCTAGGTTCAATAACTAAAAAAGACATCTACTTTTTCGCAAATGTGGTTACAACATTTAATGTATTATGCCTTAGTTCCATTCAACATGTTGTTGAAGATCCACATGGATTGAATAGACCATTTGAAATTTGCATGGATGTACATGTAAAAGATACTGCTACTGGTAACGACAATAATGTCGCCACATTGAATATAAGGGCCAAGCTAAGCCATTTGCATTAAGCTTAGGTGGGCCCAGTGTTGTCCCTGCCCCCTCTCAACTCCTATTTTATCTCGCTATTATTGATGTGTAGCAAATTTAAGAAGGAGAATCATTCTCTCCACCGAATACAAATAGTCAGGTTCAAATGTTAAGGTTATCAAGGCTAAGGAATATAGAATACAATTGTTACCACCTACCTCTCGAATTAGGAGTTAAAAAGATCTAATGTAATAAATCTGACATGAAAATATATTAAATTGAAAATATGCTCGGTAATTGCCAATAATCTCAATATAAATAGAAGAACAAAATATAGAATCTTCAGATCTTTATTAATGTCAAAACCCTTGAGGTAAGGTAACACTCCACAAGGAAGGAAATCACTCCACAAGCCATATGCTTGTCAATACAACATTGCTTGACATTCCTCAATGGAGAGTCTCTAGCCTCTATATAGGATTCATACACACAATACCATGGGTAATTACCATGGGTATCTTAATACCATACATCCAATACTATGAGCTTATCACATTATTTCCTAACTACTTGTAGTCCCTTGCATTATGTGGGTTAAACACTTCATTTATTAACTATGGCCCATTTATTTATTATTATTACATCACATTATTACCTTGGATACCTCCCTCTGTACCCCATATTACCCCCCCTAGGTATACTACATTCCATCTTGCATAAGCATGTTTCGTCCTTGAAACATGAGAAGAAAACAAATAATAAGATCTACTCGAAATAGTAGTCCACTCATACCACACACATGCATCTAGCCATCCAAGAGAAAGGTGATTACTCGATCTAGCTTGTGCCTCGCTTGCTTGAGATTGAAGTTGGTTCTGGTGGTTCCTCTGAGTTGACGTGTTGTGGGTGGATCGTTGTGCCTCTCTGTGTGTCATCGAGGGGTGGTTTTCCTTGTTCCTAATTCATTACCACCTTTATGGGTGATGCAGGTGGTGATATGATGAAGCTTTAACTGATCGAATATATTTCGTTAATTCTGCCACTATTGGTTCCTGAGTGGTGTCTGGTGATTTACTAGTACCTGGTTTGATGTCTGTGTTTGGTTGTCTACCATCAAAGGCTCATCATTTGATGTGTTAGTGTCCTTAGAGATTTTTACCTATGCCTCCACAATCTCTACCTGGTTCCTAATGGAAATATCCTACAATGTAATTTTCTTCTTTTTATGCCAGAGCTTCACGAATTTATTATGCACATTAATATTTGATAGTACCAATGGATTCCATCCAAGGGTGTCCCAAAACAACATCCAAATTACCCATATTTGAAGTATAAAAATCAGAATGTGACACATACTTATCCATAAAAATCTTCGAATCTTTATAAATTTGAACATCCTCATTATCAACCTGTGTGTTTGCAATATGTTTTGTTGGGACTTGCAATCTTTTAGCCAAATGAACATTAATTAAACTATGCTTGCAACTAGGATTGATAGACACAATTATCTTCTCCTTCTGAAGACATCCGTCAACCCATTTTAGAACCAACTTGTAATAGCCCTGTTTAGGGCAGCCTCCTTGTTGAGGGTTCGGTGGGCCTTGACACGCTGCCGGGGTTTGTGTAATTGGGGGACTGCGGGAGGGTCCCCATCCCGAGATGCTCCGGTGGGCCTTAAGACCCCACCCTTAACACCCTGGGATGCCACCCTCACTAACAGTTCGAGCTTTTGGTGTAGTGGTTGGATCAACGTGGTATTAGAGCTGAGGTCTCGAGGTCGAGACCCGCGGAGCGTGGTGGGCTGTAATATCCCTGTTTAGGGCAGCCTCCCTGTTGAGGGTCCGGTGGGCCTTGACATGTTGCTGGGGTTTGCGTAATTGGGGGACTGTGCGAGGGTCCCCATCTCGAGATGCTCCGGTGGGCCTTAAGACCCCACCCTTAACACCTTGGGATGCCACCCTCACTAACAGTTCGAGCTTTTGGTGTAGTGGTTGGTGTAGTGTAGAGGGGGACTGTAATATTCCTAATTTGCGACAACAAATTGGAATATTCTATTTTGTTTAGTTTGCCGCTTATGGTTTGTAAATAAATAAAAAGTGAGTAAAGAGGGTCTAAACTCACTTAAATGAAATAAGACATCCACCTAGTAGCACAACGTTGTGACTTAAGTGGGAGTCAAGGGGGGACCCAACACCATGTGGAGGAGGGGGCCTATGTACACTCTAGAATTTTCTCCAAGATTTTGTGAAGATAAGGATGAGAATGTGGATAAGGATGAGGATGTGGAGGAGAGAGAGAGACTACGTTTGGTTTTGGAGGGAAACCAACGCTATAAAAGATGGAGGATCCTCCTCATTTGATTCATGCTTGGATGCTTGGATTATGGATTGTTGAGTGAGACATATTGTCTTCTTTGGCACGCTGGCTGTTTAGCCCATCTGCTGCACTGTTTAGTGCACCGAGTGTCTCCGTGCGGAGATCTCACCCTTAGCCTCGGGGGACTTCGAGTGCCTGCTCAGGCAAGGTTCTTTTCTTAGCATCATCCTCCAGGACAACGTTATTGCTGCAACAACATAATACTATGTTGTAGGGTGTTGTCATGGTGACTTTACGACACCACCTCCTTCTCTTGTTTTTCAGAGGGAGAGTCTCTCTTTCCTTTGGAGGATCAGATTGGGAGATATTGGAGCTTATTATTAGATCTTGGCATCAAGCCTATATGTTATTCATGGTATACTGCGCAGTTCTTTCCCCAGATCTGCGTTATTGCTGAAGGAGCAGCGTTCCAGGGGTTTTAGCATCATTTTTGGAGTTAGATCTCTGATTGAGGGTGATCCTTGGATTGGCAAACCAATCCAAGTATATTTCTGATCTGATACTAAATTTTTCTTCAGAAATTATGAATCAGTCTTCAGATCTGCTGCAGTAAAACTCAGATCTGCTCCGACATTCTCATGTATTGCTGAAATCCCCAAGGGGAAAGTAATAAAGAGCCCTTTGGGCATTTTGTCTCATTATAGATCTCTGTTTTCATGTATTTATCAGTTTCAGATCTGTAATATAATAAATATGAGCTTCAGCCTCCTGGAGAAAACGCTGAAGTGTTTCTGCATCAATCTCTTGTCTTGCGGCACCTCAATCTTGAGGGGTTTCCAATAAAAATGCTGTTTAACCTTGCTCAATGGCTTTTCCATGATCCTAAACCTATTCTCTGATTTTTTCACAGTATTTTACATCTTATACCTTCAGAAAAAACACAAATTTTATTCAGAAAATTTCTGCATATTCAAAGTCTTGGGAAATCAGGGTTTTTATTGACTAGTCGGGAAGGAGGAACTGTTTAATATAGAAAAACGCCTTTTTTTGAGCTGAAATTCGACATGGACATCCCTCTTGACCTAATATAACATATCCTAGAACTTTGACCCGTAATTTTACGCATATTTTCTTATACACTCATTTTAGGGCCAAAATCCTCACTTTTCCCCATTTTTTTGCCCCTAAAAGCTGAGTAAAGGTTGCTGCAGTATTTGGAGTGGGTTTCTGAGTGTTTCTAAACACTTTTTATGTTGGATGAAGCATAATTTCCTGAGGAATTCGTTTTTTAGTCATTATCTGCTGAGAATTCCATTTTTGGGATACTACAGTTTGCTGCACTATTATCGTTTGGGTGTTCTAGTTCTATACCACTTGGTGTGTTCATCTTCCACTCTTAGACAGAGTCTGAAAAGGGCCATATAGCCTCCGGATCTTGTTCTCTTTTAGAGACGACATATCCAGTAAATGCCCTCCCAGTCAATCTCTGGTTGGAATTTGCCGTGTTTTTGAGATATCCTGGAAACGGGATATTACAGTGGTATCAGATATTTGAGCCATATTTCCCTATACAACATTCCATTTGAGCAGCTTGGAAATATTCCTGAAATAGGGATATTACAGTGGTATCAAAGCTTCCATCCGGAATATTACACAACTGAACCAGTCCCATAAGATCCATCTAGGAATTAGTTGTTGCATAAATCTAAAAAATTTTCAACTACATCTACAAGCCTTGGCTACAATATAAAACAAACATTAAAGAGAGGAAGGGGCAATTATTTTTGTGTTAAATAACATACAATTTTCATTTTTCAAAAGTATAATAGTACCAGTGACAAAGATTTTTTTTGCATATGTACAACACTATATATTCCTTCTGTGGAATATACATATACTATAATTATTGCCAACATTCATCATGTCATTTGTGAGAATTGAACCTAGGTTTGGAGGATTCCATTCCTTTATCCCAACCACCCAGGATAGCCCCAATTGAAAAAAAAATAGAACCAATGACAAAGATGAATACAATGATTTTTTTTTAATTTGTAAGTTAGGCTAAACTATATTAGATCATAAAAGAAACTTTACATAGGCATTGGGCTGAGATGGCAAGCAGTGCTTAGCCAATCCCAACCTTGGTGGCTTTCAAAATAAAATAGGTTTGGGGCTGCCTCCTAGGAGGAAACAAACCCCTTAAAAGAGTCAAACAGTCATGTTTTACAAAATGTTCTATAGCACATATAAAAACAAAATAACTATAGTATGTCTTGAGTTGACAAAAAACATAGAAGAACCGAGCTATAGTATGTCCACTATATGAAGATAATGATTTTGACAACCTATGGAGTTAACAATGTTAGGAACCTAAAAGGAAATGTTGGCCATAACCTGTGAATCTAAGATTACTTGTATTTCTTACCGAATTTCTGACTCTACTAGTTGAATTTCCTCCTGGATGTATGGAGGGGTGTGTTCATGGAAGCTGCGAGTTGACGACTCATCACACAATCTTGCTCTAGAGCCTCCTGAAGCATTGAAACCTCCACCTCTATCCCAACATCTACCTCGTTGATGGGTCATGGTTGTTAGAGGCAACGATAATTCACTAATATTGGGTTGGAGATGGGTGGAAAGCTACAAGAAACTATTATGGAAGCCGCTAGGGGAGGAGGAAAAGCCAGAGGGGATAGAAAGCCCCCCCACACTTGGGTAACCAAATGGTAATTGAAATTCATAGCGAGTAGAGGGAGCATCAAGAGGAGGTGTTGAAGGAGCAAAAAAATAAAAATGGTTTACCCAAGTAAAGGAGGGTGATGGAGCATGCAAGCCATGCTCAAGAGTTGAAGCATAAGACATGTTAGGGAGCCTTTGTTGAAATTGCAACAATAAATTCCTAATTTAATTTTTCCTTTGATTAAATTAGAAGAAAATCGAAATTCCACATCACTAGACAATTTAAATGAGTTAATTGGGAACATAGTTATCGATCAAACGAGAAACTTACCGATTACCCATTTTTTGAGGTAGCAAAAAAAATCACCCAATTTTGAAAAGTGGTTATCCAGAATACACCCTTTTTTTGGAGCATAATTTTGGCACTTTAAATTTTCTGATGTAACATTTTTTTTTAAATGTTAGCAATTTTCATGCTGATTTTGAAAACTGTTGATGCAACATCAACCCATATTTTTTAGAGGGCTTATTTTTGATAAAAAAAATTATGTATAAAGTATGAACACTTTTTTAAAAATGTTAGTGATTTTCATGTTGATTTTGAAAAGTGTTGATGCAACATCAACCCTTTTTGTTTGGAGGACTTATTTTTTACACTTTAAGTTTTCTAATGTATTAAGTGTGGATATATATTTTTTAAATGTTGGTGATTTTCATGTTGGTATTAAAGCATAAAAAATAAAATTAAAAAAAAAAAAAAAACATGACAAAAAAATCAAATACAAATTAAAAATTAAAAATAAAATAAAATAATAATAAATTAAAAAGAAAACAAATGCTTCGGGTGGCCTAGGTCGATTCTCGGAATCTACTTGGTCACCCAGGGCTGCTGGATGCAAAAATTGGTTTTTACATGCCATTTTTAAAATAGTTGAAAATTTACCCAAAAAAAAAATGTTATTCCAACATCAACATTTTTCGTTTTCAACCTGATTTTTCATGTTTTTTTGGGGTTTTTGGATAGAGTTATCCTCTTGAGGTAATATTTCTCGCTTGATTGATAACTTTTTTTGAGTTTAAATAGTAGTTATCACTCATTTAGCTTAGTAAATTCGAGTTGGGGACATGAACTTGAGTTGTGTACAATGATTCCTAAATTTTAGGAGCCTAGGTTGAGTTAATTTTAGTTGTAACAATTTAATTCAGTTAAATTGAGTCATGGTCAGTTAAACTAGTTCTAAATGTTGAAGGAACTAGTGTGAGTTCTAGCAGTGGGGTGTAGCTGAACAATGTTTAACGAGTTAAGTGATCAATCAACCTAAATGAACTCATACATGCATGAAATTCAAGTTACCCAGTTGAGATTGGAATTTAAGGGAAGTGTACTATCAATTGTAAAATTTTTCAAGTTGTATAGGTGGTGCATGTAGTCAAAGAAGGGCCTAAAGGAATTGCACAATTATCAATGAGAAATTTTCCTAATTAATAGGGGCTAATTCCTCATCAAACAACGCAAGGAAATAGGAGCTTGTAAGGCTTGAAATTGGCTAAGTGTTGGCCAAAGTCAGTCAATCAGGCAGAGGATAGAGGATACTTGTGCAGGTTGTTCTCAAGCTTGAGAAAACATATTGTATTCATCCAGATTCTTGATTAATGCAATACAGATAGGAAGGGGTTTTGAGCAGTTTCTTTCCCCTAAATAAATATCTATGTATGTGTGTTAAATCATGATGCATGTTTTTGATATGTGTTCTCGATTGTGAATTTTCTTCTGTAGATGCGTAGAGTAGATGTGAGTCTTATGTTTTAGTAGATTATATGAGAAATTTTGAATCTGCATTAAAATTCTACATGGTATTAGAGCAAGATTCACGGTAGAGAAGAGAATTCGAAGTTGTCTTTGCAGGAGGATCGAATTTGCAGGATCAATTCTTCAGAGCTAGTAGGATGACGTTCTATGGTCTAAGGATTGAGTATGCCCTTGAGGGTAGATGAAATTATATTGCTTGGAAGGACCATATGGAGGAAGTCCTGAAATAGAATTGTTTGAAGGAATTCATTGATAATGATATCCCAAGACCAACAAAAACTAATGCTCAGAATCTAGTAGATTGTAATAATAGTGTAGCCAAGGCGAGGAGGATCATGTTGGAGGGAGTAAGAGGCCATATTGTATCTAATCTCCACGGGAAAGAGACTTTGTATGCAATGTGGAAAGAATTGACATATTTATTCCAAAATAGTAGTGACCACAGGAAGATGGATCTCAAGAAAAACCTTTGAAATATCAAGATGCAGAAGGGTGACGCAATACCACAGTACTTGAGCAAGTTCACACAATGTCGTGATGAACTTGGGAGTATTTGGTGCTATTGTTGTAGAAGATTATCTAGTAATCCTAGCACTTCTAGGCCTTCCCAAGTGTTGGAAAAACAACTGGGATTTAGTAAATGGGAGGGAGAGGCTACCAAATTGGGAAATATTATGGTCCAATCTGGTACAAGAGGAGTTCAAGCGGAACACCAGAGACGATACCTCTTCCAAGTGTGAGGAAGAAGAAAATTGTGCCTTGGTTGGAAAGGAAAATAAAGGGAAAGAGAAGAAATCCCAATCCAAAGGAGATTCCAATCAAGGGGGCAAGAAGAAATACTTGTCCAAAATCAAGTGCTTTGACTGTCATGAACTAGGACACTATGCCATCAAGTGTCCACACAAGCAGGCTAGAAATAAGCCCTTAGGAGGAGCGGTAGGTGAAGGTTTGGATTGAAAATTCGAGTTGGAATTCACGCTCATTGCATGCATGGCAAGCACAGTGATGGGTAGTGTGTGGTATCTGGATAGCGGTGCCTCATTCCATATGATGGGAAACTGAGAAATTTTCAGTGAATTGGAGGAGAAAGACCTCTAGATGCACATTGAGATGGGAGATGATGGGAGGTATAACGTGACCGATATTCGTATTGTTACTTTTTAGAGGGAGTTTGGATCCCATATCAGGCTAAAGGATGTGATGGTTTTTCCAAGTCTAAAGAATAATTTGGTTTTCATTGCGGTGTTTGAAGACCGTGGCTACAATGTGATATTCAACAAAGGAATGTTGAAATTTGCAACAAGAAACAGTGAAATTGGCATCCATAAACAAAATTAAGAAAATGCACGCACACTAGTGTGGGATCACATGTCACACATGAGTGAGGGATCCTAGCGACACATAGTGTGCAACCATTTTTTATATAAATTGGAAAATTAATTGTAATCTTATCTCATAACAGCTTGTAATAATTAACTAAGTGTGATAGACTTAGTTAGCTCAAGAATTTTGAGTTGAGGGTCAAAGGATAGGCATGTAGAGTGATTCTATTATTTATAGGGTCCAGTTGTCATTGTAGCACTAGTGTGGTGTGAGTGGGATCAGTTAACTCACATTAATTGAGTTAAAATCAGTTTAACTAGTTCTTATTGATTGATGAGCTAGTGGAAGATCAAGTGCATTAAAATAGATTTAATTCAAAAGTAGTGATCTACCAAGTAACTGATGATTCACTATTAATATATGCATGCATGTTAATTCTGATGGAGACCCAGTTGAGACAAAGGTTAAATACAAGTAAACTATCAATCGTATTTTTGGTGAACTGCCCAGGTGTAGTTATAAAGTAAGAGGAAGGCTCCATAGGGATTGCACAGTCAAGGAAGGCTAATTATCCTATTTAATAGGGATTAATTCCCCAAGGATTGTGTGAGCAAGGATGGGCTAAGGAAGGGCTGAGAATTAGATAAGTGTTGGTCAATTTTTCCTAAGAATTGCTAGACGGTTTTGAGCAGGATCAGGGTGAGACGATCGATAGAGTGCAAGATTTTCTCAGTGTGAGAAAGCATTATATTGTTTCGCGATTATTTGATTATGTACAATATATGATAGAGGGGTTTTGAGCAGGTGCTTTCCCCAAGAACATCTTGTGTTGTGTGATTGATAATTTCCTTTCTCTTGCATGTGATTGTGCAATAGTGTTTTATATTCCACAAATATTGTAGAAGGATTCATTATCTTGTTTTAGTACATTGCATGCTTGGATTGAATCCATTGATATAATTTCTACATGGTATTATAGTTGTGTTAGAGATTTTCTACATGGTATCAGAGCGTCAGAAATCACAACAGTGGATAAGAAATTGAGTTTGTGTTGAACAATATTCAAATTTGAAGATATTTTATTTGGAGCTAGAAGCGGATCAAGATGTCTTTCAATGGCTTGAGACTTGAATATGCACTTGAGGGCAGTTCAAATCATATTGCATGGAAGGAAGTGATGGAGGCAATGTTGGAGGATAATGGGTTGAAGGAATTCGTAGATAATGATATTCCCAAGCCCGCATCAGCAAATGCCCAACTTCTTGATGCATGGAAAAAGAAGGTAACAAAGGCGAGGAGGATCTTGTTAGATGGAGTTCGAGATCATATTGTCTCGAGTCTCCATGGAAAGGAAACTCCATGTGCTATGTGGAAGGCCTTGAGATATTTGTTTCATAACAACAACGACTAGAGGAAGTTGGCACTGAAGGATAAGCTCATAAAGATCAAGAAGGAGGAGGGTAAGACAATAGCAACATACTTGGTGAAGTTCACTCAATGTCGAGATGAGCTTGGAAGTGTTGGTGTGACTGTAGCCGATGATGACTTTGTTGAGCCTAGCACTTCTAGGACTTCCTAAGAGCTGTCATAGTTACGAGGACTCTATGAATGGGAGGGAGAAGTTACCAGATTGGGAGCGACTATGGTAATATTTGGTAATAGAAGAGATAAGGTAGAGCACTAGAGACGAGACCTCCAACACAAAAAAGAAGAAGATTGTGAATTAGTGGGAAAAAAAAAGAAGGCCAAGGGAAAGAAATCCCAAGGTGAAGAGGGCAAGAGAGACTTGTCCAATATCAAATTTGTTCACTGTCATGAGCATGGGAACTATGCTTTAAATTGTCAATAGAAAAAGGCAAGCAAGAAGGAGCCCACAGTTGCAGTGGGTGAAGCATTGGCTTCACAGTTCGAGCTTGATTTTACTCTCATTGCATGCATGGCCAGCACTACAATGGGATGCATGTGGTATCTAGACAGCGGTGCCTCGTTCCATATGACGACGAATAGAGATCTCTTCAGTGACTTGGAGGAGAAGAACATCCAACAAAACATAGAGTTTGGAGATGAGGGGAGGTATAACATGACTGGCATAGGTACAATTACCTTTCAGAAGGAGTCTGGCTCCCCTCTCAGACTAGTATATGTTTTATGTGTTCCAGGCCTAAGGAAGAATCTTGTCTCCGTAGTGGTATTTGAAGATCGTGGCTATGAGGTGATGTTTAGAAAAGGAAAGGTGTTCCTTAAACACATAGCCACAGGACAGGTGAAGCAGATCGGTTCAAGAGTCAAGAACCTGTATGCTCTTGAGGTTGAGGATGTATGCAAAGCTTTGAGGAGAAAAGCAATGGTTAATGAATTGGTGGTTGAGAAGGAGACATTATCTCTCAACATGCAGCCTCAACAGCAATTGCAGAAGGTTGTAGAGTAGCCACAATTGGAGAAGCAGAGAGGAGACCGATTGGAAGAGTCCACTCAAGCAGAGACCTCCAGGATGGGGAAATTTATACCCAGATGGGCAGAGGGAGTACATGCAGCTATACATCCAGGTGGGGCAATATGCAAAATTAATCCCAAGAAGAAATTTGGGCAGGGTCCATTGAGATGGTGTGTCTCATGGATTGAACCTGGCTACGAGGAGCCCACAATACAATAGCAGCAGGAAGGATTGGTTAGATTGATGTAGTCAGATGTCAGGAGGACAAAAATCAGAGTGACATGTGTCGAATTCTAGAGTGCAAATCAGAGTTGGCAGCAATGCAGAGAGCACAGATGCAGATGTCAGCAGCAGCATAGAGAGTCCAGTAAACATGTGCAGTAACTAGTAGCAGTCAGAAGACTCTGATGACAGATGCATTATACTGATTTAGTTATTTGGACGCTATTCAGTTTCAGGAGAATTGCATGTGAAAACAGCACTGGGAAGTGTTGCATGTAGGACATTCCAAAGGTACCAGATCGAGACAAATTGATTCTTTTCTTGTTGAGAGGGAGTGTTGAAATTTGCAACAAGAAAAAATGAAATTGGAATTGAGAAACAAAATCAAGAAAATGCACACACGCTAGTGTGGGATCACAGGTCACACATGAGTGAGGGATCCTAGCAACACATTAGTGTGCAACCAATTTTTAAATAAATTGGAAAATTAATTGTAATCTTATCTTATAACAGCTTGTAATAGTTAACTGAGTGTGATAGACTTAGTTAGCTCATGAATTTCGAGTTGAGAGTCAAAGGATAGGCATGTAGGGCGATTCTATTATTTATAGGGTCCAGTTGCAGTTGTATCACTAGTGTGGTGTGAGTGGGATCAGTTAACTCACATTAATTGAGTTAAAATCAGTTTAACTAGTTCTAACTGATTGATGAGCTAGTGGAAGATTAAGTGAATTAAAATAGATTTAATTTACAAGTAGTGATCTACCAAGTAGCTGATGATTCACTATTAATAGCTGCATGCATGTCAATTCTGATGGAGACCCGATTGAGACAAAGGTTAAAAACAAGTAAACTATCAGTTGTATTTTTGGTGAACTGCCCAGGTGCAGTTATAAAGTCAGATGAAGGATCCATAGGGATTGCGCAGTCAAGGAAGGCTAATTATCCTATTTAATAAGGATTAATTTCCTAGGGATTGCGTGAGCAAGGCTGGGCTGAGAATTGGCTAAGTGTTGATCAATTTTACCTAAGAATTGCTAGACAGTTTTGAGTAGGATCAGGGTGAGGTTATCGATAGAGTGCATGATTTTATCAGTGTGAGAAAGGATTGTATTGTTTCATGATTCTTTGAAAATTTACAATAAATGATAGAGGGGGTTTGAGCAGGTGCTTTCCCCAAGAACATCTTGTGTAATGTGATCTATAATTTCCTTTCTCTTACTTGCATGTGATTGAGAAATCATGTTTTATATTCCACAAATATTGTAGAAGGATTCAATATCTTGTTTTAGCACATTGCATGATCAGATTGAATCCATTGATATAGATTCTACATGGTATTATAACTGTGTTAGAGATTTTATACAAAAAAATACATCTCGATACACATTTCCACGAAAAAAGTGAAGCAGATCAGGGTTCGAGTGAAGAACCTCTACAAGTTGAATGTGGAAGACTCTGTTGCTTTGAGTACAAAGGCGGGGAAGGTGCAAAGTTGAGATGTTGACGAATTATGGCATAGAAGACTTGGCCCTTTGCATCATGGAGCCTTGAAAACCATGCAACAGATCACCACGGGCCTCCCCAACGGAGCACTAGAGCAAGAAAATACATGCAAAGGGTGTACCTTGGGGAAGTACAAAAAAACCACCTTCAATGATCGGGATAACAAGGTACATGTTATCCTTGAAAGGATTCAATTTGATGTCTGTGGACCTTTCTAGACAACCTCCACTGCAAAGCACATGTATCATGTTATATTTGCAGATGATTTCTCATGGAAGTGTTGGATTTTATTCATGTAGAAGAAAGAACAAACATTCTCCAAGTTTGTTGAATTTAAAGCACTTGTTGAGAAATAAATTGGCAAGAAAGTGAAGGCTCTTAGGAGTGATAACAGTGGTGAATATGTGTCGAATGAGTTTAAAAATATATGTGCAAAGGAAGACATTCAACAAGAGTTGACAACACCCCCAACCCATAGCAGAATGGGGTGGCTGAGAGGAAGAACAAAAGTATTGTGGGAGAAACAAGGGCGATTTTGCATGACCAAGGCCTACTGCTGCACTTGTGGGCCGAAGCATGCAACACAAATATTTTTTGCAGAATAGGAGTCCTCATCAGGCACCAAAAGAAGCTTTTTCATGGAAGAAACCAAATGTGTCACATTTCAGTGTATTTTGATCATCAATTTACTTTCATGTTTCCAAGGAATCAAGGAAAAATCTAAATTCAACAACAAAGTTGAGCATATTTTTGGGGTACATTGATACACCTTACAACTATCAGGTGTACCTTCTATCTCTCAAGATGACAATTGTTTGTAGAGATACAAAATTCGATGAGGAGAAGACAATGAGGTGCTCTCTTGTGAGGAAGCTTCAGTTGCATTTAGATGAGGAGCTTTTGGGTCCAAAGGAAGAACCTTAGTATGTTGCGGAGCAGGCACAAGCATAGGAGTAGACAATGGAGAAATCCACTTAGGGAGAGACATCAAGAGAAGGAAGGAAGCGAACCAAGGAAGCTGACAGATTATTACATGATGCTAGAGATAATGTGGGAATACCCACATCACAACGCAGGTAGAGGAGGTCATTAGATTGGTACACAGGCTACATGGATCTAATGAGTGAGCTAGTAGAGGCAGAACCATCCTCATTCGAGGAAGCATTGAATCAACCAGTATGGGCTAATGCCATAGTAGAGGAATATGATTCCATTTTCAGAAACAATGTTTGGGAAGTGGTCCCAAGACCATAGTACAAATCAGTGGTGGATTCAAGTTGAATCTACAAGGTGAAGCAAGAAGCAGACAGAAGCATCGAGAAACACTAGGCCATATTTGTGGCCAAGGGGTTCTCTCAGGTGGAGGGAATTGACTACGATGAGACCTTTGCTCCAGTAGCAATGTACTTTTCTACCAGATCAATTCTAGCACTTGCAACAAAAATGTGATGGAAGATTCATCAGATGGATGTGAGGAAAACATTCCTCAATGGAGTGATTGAGGAAGAGGTGTACATTGAATAAACAGAAGGATTTGAGACCTTAGAAAAATAGTCGCATGTGTGCAGACCCAAGCAAGCATTGTATGGATTGAAACAAGCACCCTGTGCTTAGTACACCAGGATCAACAACTATTTCACCAGGTTTGGCTTCACCAAAAGTGAAGCATATGCAAACATTTACCATACTGTTGTTGAAGGTAAATTTTTTGATTATAGTATTTATGTCGATGATTTAATTTTAACCGGTGATGGAGAATTTCATCAGTTCTTGCAAAGAGGATCTTGAAAGAGAACTAGAGGTGAAGGACATAGGACTCATGCATTATTTCCTCGGTTTGGAAGTATGGAAAGGAGATGGGGACCTGTTTGTCTCTCAAGGAAACTATGCCAACGAGATACTGAAGAAGTTCCACATGGAGAGTAGCAAGCCCATAAAAACCTTTCTAACAAACAGTTGGAGGAAGGAGGATGCCACTTCAGGTGAGGAAGTGGAGGTTGATATTTAGAGGCAACTTCGGGGTTCACTTATGTATTTGGTGAACACACGACCAAACATATGTTATGCAGTTAAAAAACTTATTCAAGCAATGGTCAAGTGAACCAAAATGTATTGGAAGGCGACAAAACATGTGTTGAGATACCTTAGAGGCACT
Source organism: Pinus albicaulis (assembly GCA_034641835.2). NCBI lineage: Eukaryota > Viridiplantae > Streptophyta > Pinopsida > Pinales > Pinaceae > Pinus > Pinus albicaulis. The sequence continues at coordinate 949,031,488 of CM076573.1, forward strand.
ACTTAGTTTGGAATTTGGTACAAACAGAAAAAGGGAGTGAATCTATAAGGCTTCATAGATGCAAATTGGGCAGGGAGTCCATCAGACGTGAATAGCACATCAGGAGGAAATTTCAGTGTTCAGTCAACATCGATTTCTTGGTAGAATAGGAAGCAGAGATTTGTTGCACTCAACTTAGCAGAAGCAGAGTACATGGCTGCCAATCAAGCAACATGTGAGGTTATCTAGATGAAGAAGATTCTTGTTGGGTTATTTGGTCAAATGATGGATCCTACTGTGATTTACTGTGACAATCAGAGTTATATCAAACTCTTTGAGAATCCAATTTTTTATGATCGATCCAAGGATATCGACATCCTGTATCACCATCTACAAGATCGTGTGCAGGGGCAGATCATGTTGTTGGAATACATTCCTCCTATAGAGGAACACGATGCAAATATTTCGACAAAGGATTTATAAAGAGGAAAATTCAAGTTCCATAGAGGTAGGATTGAGGTATTTGATAATCCATTTCTTGCTGAGAGGGAGTGTTGAAAATGCAACAAGAAATTCCTAATTTAATTTTTCCTTTCAAGGAGAAAATCGAAATTCCACATCACTTGACAACTTGAATGAGTTAACTGAGGTGAAATAGTTGTTATCACTCAGTTAGCTTAGTCAATTCGAGTTGAGGACATGAACTTGAGTTGTGTACAAGGAATTCCTAAATTTTAGCAGCCCGGGTTGAGTTAATATTAGTTGTAACTATTTAATTCAATTAAATTGAGTTATGGTCAGTTAAATTAGTTCCAACTGTTGGAGACACTAGTGGGAGGTATAGCAGTGGGGTGTAACTTCAATGTTTAACTAATTAACTGATCAATCAACCTAAATTAACTCATGCATGCATGAAATTCGAGTTACCTAGTTGAGATTGGAGTTCAAGGGAAATGTACTATAAGTTGTAGATTTTTCCAAGTTGTACAGGTGGTGCATGTAGTCAAAGAAGGGCCTAAAGGAATTGCACAATTCTCAGTGAGAAATTTCCATAATTAATAGGGACTAATTACTCATCAAACAACACAAGGAAATAGGAGCTTAGGAAGGCTTGAAATTGGCTAAGTGTTGGCCAAAGTCAACCACTTAGGCAGAGGATAGAAGATACTTGTGCAGGTTGTGCTCAAGCTTGAGCAAGCATATTGTATGCATCCAGATTCTTTGATTAATACAATATAGATAGGAAGGGGTTTTGAGCTGTTGCTTTCCCCTAGATAAATCTCTGTGTATGTGTGTTAAATCATGATGCATGTTTTTTATATGTGTTCTCGTTCATGAATTTGCTTATGCGGATGAGTAGAGTATATTCTTATGTTTTAGTACATTACATGAGTAGTTTTGAATCTACATTAAAATTCTACAACCTTGCCACCCTCCTTAGGATTAAGGCATAGTCTAACTTATAGATAAAATGAAAATTTTCACCAGAATCTGGCAATACAATTTCGAGCAAGATTGTGATTTTTTGAAAATGGATTCAACACCCTGAAAAACTACTCGGACAATCAAATTTTACAATTAAACAACTTAAACTCAAGTTTTTAAAAATCTCTGCCAAGTTTTAGTTTAAATTAATCAAAAAAATATATTTAATCTATAAGTTAGATTACACCAAACTTTAATCCACAATGTTTCATAATATATTTTTTACATACATTTCAATAATTATATATATATATATATATATATATATATATATATATATATATTTTTTTTTTTTTTTTTTTTGAATATTTTTTCAAAATAATTTTATCTAAATTTTTGTAACATACACCGATAACTTCACATGGAAATGTAAGGGGTTAATTTTTTTTTTTAATACAAGTTACTAACTCATCATTACATAGAATGTTTACCAGTTCATAGTGTAACTTTTAGAATAAGACACTACTACATTTGGCGGAAATTCCGACACTTGGTTCCAACGCTTTTGACCAAATGTCAGAAATTTTCCCAATTTTTTTCCATCCCGCCCGAAACCGTCGCTATACCGATGTCTATAGAAAAGTGTCGCAATACCGACACTTAAAAACGTGTCGCAATTGCGACGTTTGGAGGAAGACGTCGCAATTGAGACACCATGGCCCAAAGCGTCACTATTGAGACGACTCCAAACGTTGCAACTGCAACACAATGTCTAGGTGTCGCCATTGCGACGTTTGGAGGCACCCGTCGTAATAGCGACGCCTTTTCCGCCGTCGGTATAACGACACTTATTTTCGCGCTACATAAAAATACCAAACTTATATGCGCGCTACATAAAAATTCGAAACTTATATGCGCACTACATAAAAATGATTTTATTGTTTCGTATTTGTCGCAATAGCTACATTAACGTTTGATATCACGCGCGCATTCGCCCTCTGCTCTTGCAGAACAACATTTGCCCTCAGCATTCGCGCTCAGCTCTTGCAGAACAACATTTTCCCTCAGAATTTTCCCTCAGCATTTGCCCTCAGCTCTTGCAGAATAGCATTTGCCCTCAGCTCTTGCAGAACAACATTCGCCCTCAGCTCTTGCAAAATGGTAAGTTCTTACTGCAGGCCCTTCCTCCTATAGTAGGGTTGACTCTATTTGGGTTTCTTTGGTCAATTCCATTGGATTGTGTTAGGCTGTAGGGTTCTCTCTAGATGTCAAGAATCAAGATTCAATACCCTCTATTATCTTCATCACCGAATACAAGATTTAAATTTTTCCCAAAGAAACGCTTATTAATTTGGCAGCCATTATTTCTCCCTGCTTTAAAAACCCTACATTTAAATGAAAACAAGCATTGCATTTCAACTACAAAATCTATTAGTGTTCAAATGTACATGTGTGCTACATACAAAATCTGATATCACACGCCAAGATTCGCCCTCCGTCTTGCAACAACATTTTCGCCTCAAGATTAGCCTCCGAGCTCTTGGTAAGAACAACATTCGCCCCCGCATTCGCCCTGAAGCCTGGCAGAATCAAAGATTCGCCCCCGCCTCTTTCGTAACATCGTCTCACCCCGTATTTCGCCCTCAACTCCCGCAGAATCGTAATTTGCCTCGCATTCGCCCGCCGTTCACTCCGCCTTCTCTGCGTAACAAAGATTTCTCCGCCGTCAACTCTTGCGTGGTGTTCTTAATGTGCTGTGCCCTTCCTCCTATAGTAGGCTTGACTCTATTTGGGTTTTTTTGGTCAATTCCATTGGATTGTGTTAGGCTGTAGGGTTCTCTCTAGATGTCAAGAATCAAGATTCAATACCCCCTATTATCTTCATCACCCAATACAAGATTTAAATTTTTCCCAAAGAAACGCTTATTAATTTGGCAGCCATTATTTCTCCCTGCTTTAAAAACCCTACATTTAAATGAAAACAAGCATTGCATTTCAACTACAAAATATATTAGTGTTCAAATGTACATGTGTGCATCACTTGTGTAGGGTATTCCTTTTCCACTTTCACATTATCCAAGAATGTGTGCAGTATAGTTCATATCTTTTGTGATTTAGATTGTCTTGAAAAAGGAAAGGTAAATTATTTCCCATGGAAAAAGAAGGTTTTCCCTTTTTATAGGTTGTTTGGACTTACGTGGAAAAATTTATGGTATGCCTTTCATATTACGTAGTTTAAATTTGAATTAACAGATTATTCTACATGAAAATATAATTACCTATGTGATGTCCTTCATCACTAATTAAAATTATAGGGTTTCAATTTCCTAGACTCTAACTCATCTGATGCTAAATTCTATGTTCTCATTGGTGGATCACTCTTACATTGATTTCCTTTCCCTCTAGATCTTGTCATACTTTGAAAGTCATCAATGATACATATATTATTTCGGGTATCCCAAAAGGCTTTATAGTAGAACATATTGTGAAGTTTTTTTGACACTTGAGGATTCTTTTTAGAACTGCAACGCGGTCTATGCTATTGAGTTATATATCAAGCAACTTGTCCTTAATAACCACACTATGAGGTAGGTTCAACCAGTTTGAACTTGTTGGGACATAGCATATGAAGTTGTGTGATGAGTCCATATCACAGGTCTATTATGGTGAAAAAAGTGAAGACACGTAATGATAGTTATTATGTTAAGATTACTAGAAACATTTTCGAAATTATCCATGCTATCAAGATGTCAAAATTCCAGGCATTAGGTGTCAATACTCGTAGCTAATAGATAATAATAATAATATAAAAAAATCACAACTTTATTCTTGAAGTATGATTGTTACACATTGGTAACCTAGTTCATGAGTTACTATCACCCAAAGATTGCAAAAAAAACTTAAAATATAAATTAAACCAACATGAGAATCCAACTAAGGGTTTCTCGACAAAATCATGCCATAACTTGGCATTTTGAAACCCAAATTTGAATCCATCATAAGTAATACAATGCAAACTCAGATGGATTTTCAATGCATGTTTGCATGCTACACTTATTCTCTGTCTAGATATCATTTTTAAATGGAACCATTAGTCAAGCCCACAATCCTTTTTATGTGAAAAATTTCAGCTCTATTTGAGCTCTTTTTTGCTCCACCACCTCCATAAACCAGTATTACACGGGGTCTCGCCCCCCCACCTAGGGGTCTAGATTCCTCGCCCCCTCGCGCTCCGGGGTCTTGGGGACTTCTAGGGGATGTTTCCCTCACGCCCCCTCACGTCCCCTCATCGCCCCTTTTAGTTTATGGTTTCGTGTTAAAAGTTGATGTGCCACTTAGCATATTTGAGAATCCAAGTGATTCTGATTCAGATGGTGACATGGTTGATCTTGATATATTCGTGCAGAAGTTGGATCCAGAGACTAGTGGGGCATTAACTTGAGCATTTATGCTCATTTATCAGTATGATGATATCATTTGATATTCATATGTTATGTTTTATGTTTTATGTTTCAGACATAACTTATTTGCATTTAAGTTTTATGTTTAAGACTTGAGTTGTAAACTTCAGTTTAAACTCTATTTTGAATCTTGATATAATATGTCATATGATATCTTAAACTTTATTTTCATTGTAGATTGTTAGTAGTTACATTAATGATTATATAGTTACAAACTTACAAACTTACATGCATGATTGTATGATGTATGTTTTAACTTTTAACTTTTAAAATTGTGTCAATTATATGATTCATCATTCATCGATTTGTAATTTTATCATTTATGATTTATCTTTCATGATGCAAGTGTATGATGATTGTATATACATTCCTTGCAAAAATATAGTTACATTATAAATATTAAATTTTATAATTTTTATGACCCCGACGTCCCCCCACGTTTCCTGAAAATTGGTAGGGAGCTTTTGCATAGGCAGCTCCCGCGCTCCCTCGCCCCCTCGCTCCCACCTCCAGGGGACTTGGTGGAACATTGCCATAAACATATGCAAACATATATCATGATCTTGGAATTCCATTACATATGTATGTGCCAATGTTCCATAATCATGCCCATCATCAATTTAAGAAATTTCCATTGAATATCAAATTATGGAGGGGGGGAACTTTTTGCTGCAACATTTGGCTCAAAATCAGGGACCATCTCCGTATGAGGTGAATTAGAACTATAGATATTTGAAGAAGTAGATTAGTGCCTTTTCCTCTGGCCATGGAGTCATATATAGTCATCCATCACAAAAAAATTTCTTTGTTCATTCTCACCTTGAAAGTTGCAAAAATTCATGCCCTAATTGAAACGACACTAAATTTGAAAGATATAATAAAAATGCAAGCTAGAAGTGCCTATTAATACAAAGGGAAAACCTTCCTACCTACCCTAACTGAGATAAATTTTGATTGAATAGGAAACATGATATTTCCTATGGAGTTGATCCAACAACTTGTTAAATGTATGGGACTAAATCATGCATTTGATTTCCAGGGAAACATGCGCATGAAGAGAAAAAGTGCAGAATTAATGGAAAATACATACATGCCACTTATAAAAACTACACCGAAAGGTCAAAAAATACTTAAGGCCTTAACTTAATTTGAATCCAAAAATGACAAAACGGGATTAGTGAAAACACGAGAGTGGTGTGGGTGAACAACATAAATAAAAAGTGAAGATACCTTTCCCCAAGATGCCTTTGTCACCGTTGTATGAAAACATGTTTTCCTTTCCCTTTATACATGCAAGTGAATGCATTATGGGTATGGTGTTTTCCCGGAATAGGAGAAGCCTACTTAAATATATCATTCGTGGATTGAATGTTTGGGTGCCTTAATGTGCAATGACATGTTTCCAGGACTGAATTCAATGCAAGGCATATTTGAAACTCTAACTCTGTCTTCGGGTGTCTTATTAGAAATTATTTCAGTTTTCATTTTGTGTTTTCAAGTTAGATATTGTTTTCAAGTTTTTACATTTATAATTTTATTGCAATGTAGCAGACTGATCAGAGCAGTGCAGGAACAACCCCGAGACGGGATGATCGCGGAAAGAGGCCAGCGGAAGAACATGTAAAGTGCCAACATTGCTCTATCTTCAGGTATTTTAGTTATTTACATAATTGAAATAATATTAATTTTGTTCAAATATGCAGACACCTAGCCATGGTACGCCTGATGATTCCCTCTATGAGGAAGAGCTTTCTTCATCCCTATCTCCAGTGTTCTTGTTGCAAAAAAAGGCACAAGATACAAGGTCGGAATTTAATGCTTTGATAGACGCGCCTCAAACCCCTGAAACAGAAGAGAGGATACAACATCTTATGAGGCAGCTAGAAAGATATCAGGTAATAATAAAAAGTCAAAAGGATATTTTTTTTGTTCTGCATGAGATCAATTGTGATAGTTTGATTTTTAATTTTTACATTGACTAAACTAACAAAAAGTTCTTTTGTATGTAGCGTTTTCTGGCATTTGCTGAACCCGATGTTGGTGGTAGTGGGACACAAGGGCAAGAGATTTCCCAACAACCCTCTCGTACACCTTCTACTCCTTTAGGTGCTAGCCAAGAAACACACCCTGCCCAAGCAGACACCCAGCCAACCGCTGAACGTGTTGGCAATGATGAGGCCGATATGGCCAACTACATTATTGCGTTTCCTGGAGCTACACGTGTCAGCTCCACAGGGACCATTAATGGCACGTTGTTGGTGAACGATGAGGGTGTCCCTATAAAGCATGTACAACTCCCAGGTAAATTTTAATATTTTAACTATTTCATGTACTTTATCTAAAACATATTTATCTTGATTTTTATTTTTAAATTAATGATAATATCTTCTTTTTCTTTTGGTTTTATTCTGTGTAGGAAACAATGAGTTCTACAGGATTCTGGAGAGCCATGCGTTGGTAATTTTGGCCCAACCATACGTACAGGGTGGAATTCCCAGAATTCCAACCTGAAAAAAGAACTTCTAGATTATCTAGAAGCCCTTTTTGGGGTCGGCACATTTGACAGAAAAGCGGTGGCTCAGGTAGCCGGCAAATATTTGAAATATACCAGGGACACCTATAGGACACAATTTCAATTTAACCCTAGATATGAGCTTCCTCTCGCAGTTTCAGAGAGTGAGTGGAGAGCACTCATCCATGACGGAAAAGAGAAAAGGGCAAAGAAAGAAGGAAAAATGCCAACTGGACCCGCAAGGTAAATTACAACTTTAATTCAATAGCTTTAATTTTCTTTATGTGTAAAATAAAAGTGTGCTACGTCATATCTGACTTCAATCTTTTGATGCTAGGTTTCCTGACACCTCAAAGGCAACCAAAGCTAGGATTGAGAAAAAGGGCCATCACAAGCTAGGCCAGGGCGACTACTTGAAATTAGCTACAAAAATTGTAATCAAGTAGCTAAACATCTTATAATTAATTGTATCGCCTTCCAACGTTTTTGTAATCCTATCAAATATGATTAAAAATAAACAATCATATGTAATGTAGGGTGATGACTTCGGAACAGAAACTACAGAGGAAGATAAAAATATCGCTTTCCATTTCGGCTATCAAGTTGTAGTTGAACATCGCAGAAGCTTGGGGCAGGTCCCAAGATCCAGAATGCCTGATAAGGTAAAACATTAACCTTTCAATATGTTTGTTTTCGTCCATAAATTTAATTTCTAACAACTTTGTTTAAATCAGGGGAGCAGCACTACCGATGAGGCAAATAACCTAGTTTTAGAGCCAGATGTAGATGATCCTCACGTGCAACATGATCATTGTAGTGGGGACCAGGCCAACAATGCTGCTATCAGTGAGGGCCGTGACGGTAATTAATTTCCACTTATAATTTTTTCTAATTATACCTTGATGGTTGTCCTTATAACGTTTTTTGTTTAAATGACAGAGAATGTTTCCCTTGAGGATCTTACCACGAGAGAGGAAGACAGGGCAACAGTCCCAACGGCGACAACTGGTGCACCAGGTAAATAATCTCATTGCAATTTTTTTTATTAATATTACCGAACTAGTTCAATGATATTTAAAAACTGACAATTAAAATTTAATATTATCTGTTTTTGTAAGCGATGCCCCGTCACTGGATGAGACCAGACATCGTGACTACGCAACTAGGTCAGCGGCGACAACTGGTGCACCAGGTAAATAATCCCATTGCAATTTTTTTTATTAATATTACCGAACTAGTTCAATGATATTTAAAAACTGACAATTAAAATTTAATATTATCTATTTTTGTAGGCGATGCCCCGTCACTGGATGAGACCAGACATCGTGACAATGCAACTAGGTCAGCGACGACAACTGGTGCACCAGGAAAATAGTCTCATTGCAATTTTTTTTATTAATATTACTGAACTAGTTCAATGATATTTAAAAACTGACAATTAAAATTTAATATTATCTGTTTTTGTAGGCGATGCCCCGTCACTGGATGAGCGCAAACATCGTGAATACGCAACTAGGTCAGCATTGCGGGTGGAAAGGCACGAAACAGGAGCAGAGCACGATGATATTGATGATGTAATTAGGAGCTTTAAAAATAGGAAGAAGAAAAAGAAAATTTGACAATGTAAAATATTGTATTATTATAAGACAAACGTTACCATACTTGGAACGTTTTTTGTGTTATATAAAAAACTCATTTATCATACTATTTTATGTCAAGCATTAATTGCAATGTTTCCTTGCGTACTTTTTGTTGAATTGTTTTTTTATTAGTTATTGAATTTTTTTTTTTATGCTCATGAAAGTAAAAAATGAAATATAGATTGGGTATTGGGGAATTGAGAGTGATGTGAGGGGGGAGGGGCCATAAGAGCTTCCACCTTCACGTGGTTGGCCCTGTTTAGTAGAGAATAATTTATTGGAGCGATTTAATCTTGGAGCAAACCACCCTCGATCCAGTGTAGCAACAAAAAAGTCACCGTTGACTTAGTTGCTACTCTTTCAGATCGTGGGAGGCTTGTTCCAAGTTCATGCGACTCCAATAAATTGTTCTTGAAACGAAGAGGAGCTTATTCAGGTATGTTTTGACATTTTCAACATATGTTCTAACATTATCATAAGAATGCATCTTCGAGTAAAAAATACTACATCAATTACTTGTATTTATTGTATAGATAATGATGGATTTTGATTGACTTGGCAGTGCAGGTACAAATCCTCTTGCATCATGAGCAATACAACTTGTCAACCATGGTCATGTCCAAGATATTTTTTCTTGTGCGCTTGACCAGGTTCATAATGTCACATTTTGTAAGTTCCTTTACGGTTCATAATTCAATATTAAGCTTGTTCATGATTATTATCTAGGTTTTTTGTATGTGTTTTTTCATCTATTTGATTGTAAGCAACTATGCATGTTTCCTGTTGTTCACTATGGTTTCTCCCATTACCACTCCCAGGATGAATCCGACTTTATTGTTACATAGGTTACTTTATTGTTACTATGATTTCTCCATTTACGATTTCATAGGTTACATCATGTAAAGTTGTCAATCTCAGGTTGGTGATGAGCTTTAGTTCTCCAGATTTGGGGCTTTTCTGATATTTTCTCCCTCATTTCATTCCTGCATCACCTCATTTTTTGAGCATACTAATTGTCTACCACCTGTACCAATTGGCACATGTCAATCTCTGAGTGGTGCCACATTTCACCTATTTTCAGTGAGAGTTTAGGGTTTCTCTAACATAGCTTCAAAAATCCGATTCAGTGCCTGCTTGAATATTGTCACATAATACTCATGGTTTGGATTGATGAGCATGTTCTGAATGGTTGGTTGATTCATAAGAACCACCCATATAGTCATCTTGAGATATTTCAGAAGGTTTCTCGAGTTTCCTTTTTCACCGTTTCTAGTGGGTGGGATGGTGTGGGGTGATCCATCAATATTGGTGCTCTTGTAGTAGGGAATTTGTTTTTGGGGATATAAAGGAGCATTTGATGTAGATATCCCATTGGATGCATTCATATATGGGCACGAGAGGTCAAGAATTTAAATTAAAAATATGCAACCTATAGCATGGCAACCTGAAGGCCGCGAGAGACACTAGTGAAAGATTGTTTTGTGGTGGCCTTAATATAGTCTTGATTTCTTTCTATTATCTTAATGCAAATATATAGTCCGGTCTCATTAAAATGAGGATTGTGGTTGTATTTCTCTTTGGTTGTTTCTCTCTTAATGCTCCAGAAGTTGCCAAAAGTTGCGATAGTTGTTTAGTTTGCCTGTTACAACTTAAAAGTGGTTTTTAGCAATGGGAGTCATGTTTTTTAAGGTTCATACTAATATGAAGATCTTGTAATTATATATTCAGCATAAGAGAAGATGTCCTCTGCTTTGGGCGGTATGAAAACAATTGCCACATCTACCTCATTGGGTAACAATGGAAAGGGGAAGAAGTTGGGTGCAATGTTTGATAATTATGGCAGACAATTGTCTTCTCTTTCAGTTTTTTCACCCATTTCCTTTAATTGCTCAAGCAGAAGAGTGACTCTGAGATTACACGACAGAAAGAAGGTAGTTAATACAAGAGCTATGGAAAAGGAGTTGTACTTCAACAAGGATGGCTCAGTGACAAAAAAATTGCAGGTTAGAGAAAAAATTATGTTTAAAGGAAGGTCACCTGCACGTGAAACTTCACTGCGGTGGATCTTTCCTTGTCCACTTATATTCTATTTTAATGTGTTATTTTAATTTTTCATGGAGGGTTGTTTTGGCATATGGTCTGGCATTCAATTGCACACTTACTGAAAGCATTGTCAATTTGTCTTGCAGGCGGTGTGAACAAACTTGCTGATCTTGTTGGAGTCACCCTTGGGGCGAAGGGAAAAATGTTGCCTTGGAGAGCAAGCATGGTTCTCCGAAAATAGTTAATGATGGTGTGGCAGTAGCTAAGGAGGTAATTTGTAGATGTGTTCTCTGGTTTTTTTTTTAACGTTGTATTAGTTCCCCCTCTTAAATGTCTTAGATTTGGTAGGCATAATTTGAAAACTCAAAGGTGAAAGGAAACATATTTGTTACCCGGTGGTCTACTTGGCCTATGGACTAGCCACATTAGAGTAATGCATAAAGCTTTTCACAACAATAAAAGGAAAGGGTTATGGCTGAGTCAAATTTTATTGTTATTGACGGTGTAATGAAATGTATCTCAATGCTATGGTTTTGGCCTTTTTATTGGTTGAATTAGAGGACCCAGTTGAAAATATTGGGGCCAAGTTGGTAAGGCAAGCTGCGACAAAGACAAATGATTTAGTTGGGGATGGAACCACAACATCTGTTGTTCTTGCACATGTTGGAATATTGAAAAATTCCAGAACAATGAATGGAGAATAAATCTCCCTTCCTCTAACACAGAGAAAATAAAAATTTCTTTGACAGGAGACAGAGTTTCAATACTTTGAAAAAAAAATTCGATTCCCTTCAATAACTCAAAAAAACTATTACACTACTTCCTCACTGAGAGGGATTACAAAATTATGACTGCTACAAAACGCAGTGCATAAAACCAACTCACTGTCTGTTCAAAACAAACATACTCTGTCTCTAAAACACTCTGCTTTGTTTTTCCCTTTCGCACTGCTGTGCATACACACTTAAAAAGTTACACTCAGTTTTTCACTTTTTACACACTGCTATGTAATAAAAAATTTACGTATTGTCTATAAAAAAAACTACCAAGATTTTTCGACCTTTTTATTTTTATATGCCGGAACATATAAAACATATTATAATAAACCCTCTTTTAAAAAAAATAAAATTAAAACTAAATTCTATGGCCCACCTTTCATTTTGCATATGATATATATATAACATATGTTTAAAACATATGTATATATTAAACTATCAAAACATTAAAGAACCCTTTCCGTTGGACTTCAAAAGTCTGAATAGATTGAATTTCAAACCAAATTCGCGTTCCAAAATGGGATGTTGACGTCTGCCTAATTTTAATTCGAATTCTCAATCCAATGTGCCCTATAAAAAATTCGGGTCCGGTTTTCAGGTTTTCAGATTCCCTTCAATTTCATGCGATCCAATATTAATGCTCCACGTGTCCTCCTTTTGAATTTACAAAACTGTCGGGTAAATTTCTATTTGTTTAATTTCTGGTTGGTGAATTGCGTTAATGTTGGTTGTTGTGTTTAAATACAATCCTGTACAAAAATATGGCTGCGGCCGTCTACAAAAAAAACTTGCAGGAATTTTAAATGTTGAATTAAATTTCTGGATGGCATGCAAGCAACCTCCAAAAAAAAATGTTGCTGCTGCATCCGTCCTTATGCTGCAGCAGTTGAAGTTAAAATTCAACAGCACAGGGTTTAATAAGTGAGGGTGTAAAGGTAACTTTTTGTCGATAGTATTGGATTAAGATCATCTATTCATTTTTGTAGGGTCTTACGGTGTTTGGTTTTTTAGTTTTGGGTTGGGCTTATTGAGTCTAAGATAGTTTTTGAGTGAAAAAATTGCTATCAGGCATTAAAAAATTTTGGTTCTTTTGTCAAAATTTATGAGCTTGTTAGGAAATACAAAACTGACAATGGTTGTATCTTAAATTTGTGGAAAATAATTTGAAATGAAACCTTTTTGTTTAGGTTGTTACAGCAGGTGCAAACCCCATTCAAATTACTAGGGGCATTGACAAGACAATAAAGGCCCTTGTTTCGGAACTCAAAATTTTGTCAAAGGAGGTAAACGCTTGCCTTTTTAGTAGGCTGGTTTTCCTTTTTGCTGATGGTTTGGTGTATCTAATTGAATTAGTTGCCTAAGGTATTTTTGGTTGCAAACTCCTTTTCATTTTTCATACGGTATTGGCCTTGTGGAATACATTTGATTGTGTGGTCTTGTTAGATCTACAACATTTGTAGTTGTTTAGTCTTATGGTCGAGGTGCACTTTTAATATGGAAATAGTTGATGCAATATTGTCATTTAATCCTTACTGCAGGGTAGCATGTTGAGAAGTTTCTTGTGAAACATTTGGTATTCAAAATGACACTTGATCCTATACGGCATCATGCACTTGACTTCAAAATTCATATTCAAAGTGTGCCAGACAATTCTTACAAAATTTCAAATATTTATGTTGTTTTAAACCATTATCTTTTTCATGTATTGGATGCTGAAAATGTGAAAAAGACTTTGGTATGAAACCAACTGGTGAATAATTTCAGCACAACAACCACTTCCAAGACATGATTTAGAAGTAGAACAAATGTGCTTATGAAGCATAGAAAGATATCCTTGATGCATTGTCAATGTTTGGCGAGGGTTATTTTTGGAGAAAATAACTCCTTATTCCTAGAATAGTGATCTTCAATACAAGTAAATGCTAGAGAAGAGAGATCATCGTGTGACGCAACAAAACTGAAATTGGACCCCCAAGGAGAGCTGGTGTGTCTACAATCGCTCTGTCAACATTTTCCCTTGGTGTACCCCGTTCTTTTCCTCCAGACTGAGTCTTAATTGACTTCTTCTTTCTTCGGGTTTATTTATCAAATTCGTAGAATTTGATAAATAAATACTATCCACAATGGTTGGACTTTAATTTATATTCCAGACTTTATATTATCTCCAATCCTTATAACCAATGTTTAACTTTCAACACTTTGTATTTATACTCCACGTTTCTTTTTAAATAAATAACTTGTAATGAACTTTCGGCTATATATTTCACCACCCAGCCTTACAACAATCACGCTCCAGACTTATGCTAATTATCCGCCAATCGTTTAATTAAACAATATCATTATACTCCGGCCCCACCTATATATATCAATAACGAATCAAACACTCGTATCGTACCTGGCTATCCTCCGCACACCTTAGTTAACCTCCGGGCAAGTTCAACGTGCGACCACCGTCCGATGGCCCTTCTCCAAATCAACGACTCTTGGCAATTTCGCTCGGCTTCCAACGTCGGGCTTTAACGTGCGATGGCGCGGGTTAAACGGTGGTTTTTCGGGGGTCACTTCGCCACGTGTCGCATTCCCTATGGAATCGCTCGCGAATAGGAAATACCGCCTACTCCACAAAAGCGGTGCGATATGGGCAACCCGCTTTTGTGATTCCGCTCGTGGTTTTGGTAGAGGGCTTGACCACGGGTGCAAGTCTGGTTCCGCTATCCTTTTGTTTGTTAACTCATGTCCAATCCTCGGGTCAGGTTTCGAAAGCACAACAATTTTGTCTCTTTATTAAGCGGGATTTTTATATTTGAACAGTTTTCACGACCCCGGTTCTCTACACAGACCTCGCCTTGGATATTTTTACATAAAAATGATTATTCTCAATAATTATTTATATAATTTTTCCACATGTTTAGTGTGGTATTCCCATGATTTATTATAAATATGTGTATTATCAAAGAAAACCAACACAAATTTTATAAGATGGGATCAAACAAAATTGTTCTTAAGTCGAGCCCGCCAGACTTCAAACAGTGATAAACCATAATTCAAACCAAATTCGCGTTCCAAAATAGCCTGCTGACGTCGGCCAATTTTGTGACGCGAATTTCTTATCAAATTCACCCTAATATTTTACGGGTCCGGATTTCCACTGCGCGAGCGGCCCAAACAAAGATCCGCTCCAATCAATTTCTGCCACGTGTCCTCAATAAAAACTTGCCCTGCTCCCGGCTGCAGGTGCATTCGATGGCGTTTAAGGTGATGGGAAATGGATATGGCGATTTCATATCATTCGCATTAACATTTAATGCTGTTCAATTAAATTTTCACATCAAATCTGCATTAATTAATTTTTAACACTGTTCAAGATCGGACCTCCACTCCTCTTAGCGATTCCGCACGCTCCAATTTGATCCGGCCTTCGGCTCTCATTATTAATGATCAAAGATTAATTATGACGGGCGTCCTTTGATTGCATTACAGACGGGTCGACAAAATGGCGTTTAGCCATGGTTTTTCAGACAAGCCGGTTGCTGGATTACACTGCCTGCTAACTGTGACGATAAGGAGAAGTGGCCAGCTGAACTTCTGCCTAGACGTTGCTGCATATTTGCATTTCTCTCGGTTCTGTCTCTGTCTGTCTTCCTCTGTTAATTGGAATTCTACTTCTTCGTCTCCTCTTGTGCCCACTACGCCTGAGATTGCACCCATGCCTCGCGTGCGTCATAGGATGCGTTGTCGTAGGGGGAGCACTAGACGTCAACCCCGGCGCGCTCCCTCCAGCCCCTCAACAGAGTTGACTTGCGGCCAGTCCAGTGATTATTACTTAGGTCGATATCCAAATACTAGGAGTGGGCGGGGTCGGCTTGTAGCATCTGGCCACCGTATGGATTCCCCTGCTCCTGGCTTCCCCACCGTTAGTTCACCTTCTCCCATGACGCGCACTGCGCAATTTTCCTTTAATTGCTCTCTCAACCGCCCAAGAATCACGGCTTTAGTCACTGTGGTCTTCCGCGAGGAGGCCCAAACGGAGGAAGAATGCACCCGTCTGGCGGGTCTGAGCTCGGAAAAATCCGGCCAGCATTCGGGCCTTCAGGAGGGGAGCCGTGGCATGCATGTGGAGGTAGCACCTAGCGATCCTGGACCTTCCGAAGGATGGTGCCGAATCGTGGAGGAACCACTGGAGGAGTAGTTTGGTTAATTTGTTTTTCTTGCTTAGCAGGCCCACTTAATTGAGTTTCTTTTAGTTTATTTTACTGTGCTGGACCTTTGTAATATTTTTGAATTCTGTAAATTAAACGTTCAAGACTGGTTTCCCCGTATGAGGGCAGTCTTCTTAATTTTTTGATCTTTTGATGACAAATTTGCCATGAGTATGGCCAGGCAATGTTTTTGACTTCGGTGTAATTTTATTTGCAATGTTAATAGATTAAATTTACTTAGAATTATCACATGATTAGTGTTTTTCTTGATCTGTTCAAGGATTTTGGGTACTTTAATTTGTATTTAGAACAATGGACGTCGGTACTCTATCTGTTGCTTTACTGTTCTACATACTACTATTTCACTTTCTTATAGATGCCTCGGGCATATTTGAATGCTTTCTCAGATTGTCGATAATCTCCATGTGGACCGTTACTGGATTTTATATCATGTCCTGTATGTGACATGGGGTATTTTTCTCTCATTGTCTGGGGTGGGACTTCCACTTTTCTGGATGGATATTTGGGTTCCAATCTTCAGATGTGAAAATGTAATGACTTCATGGACTGTTTTACTTCATATAATATATTCAAAACAACGTTTTTTCTCTTGTGAGAAAAAAATGATTAATGTTTATCACTCTGCCTTCAAAACTAGCGATGCTGGTCTATGTTGCTGGTTTATTGATATGGTCTGATGGTCTTTTTATATTTTGGACATATCACACTCCTCACATGATTAGCGTTTTTCTCTGTTCAAGGATTTTGGGTAATTTAATTTGTATTTGGAACAATGGACGTCGGTACTCTATCTGTTGCTTTACTATTCTACATATTGCTATTTCACTTTCTTATAGATGCCTCGGGCATATTTGGATGCTTTCTCGGATTGTCGATAATCTCCATGTGGACCGTTACTGGGTTTTATATCAAGTCCCTGTATGTGACATGGGGTATTTTTCTATCACTGTCTGGGGTGGGACTTCCACTTTTCTGGATGGATATTTGGGTTCCAATATTCAAATGTGAAAATGTAATAAATTCATGGACTATTTTACTTCATATAATATATTCAAAACATCGTTTTTCTCTTGTGAAAAAAAAAATGATTAATGTTTATCACTCTGCCTTCAAAACTAGCGATGCTGGTCTATGTTGCTGGTTTATTGATATGGTCTGATGGTCTTTTTATATTTTGGACATATCACACTCACATGATTAACGTTTTTCTCTGTTCAAGGATTTTGGGTACTTTAATTTGTATTTGGAACAATGGAAGTCGGTACTCTATCTGTTGCTTTACTATTCTACATACTGCTATTTCACTTTCTTATAGATGCCTCGGGCATATTTGGATGCTTTCTCAGATTGTCGATAATCTCCATGTGGACCGTTACTGGGTTTTATATCAAGTCACTGTATGTGACATGGGGTATTTTTCTATCATTGTCTGGGGTGGGACTTCCACTTTTATGGATGGATATTTGGGTTCCAATCTTCAGATGTGAAAATGTAATGACTTCATGGACTGTTTTACTTCATATAATATATTCAAAACAACGTTTTCTCTCTTGTGAAAAAAAAAATGATTAATGTTTATCACTCTGCCTTCAAAACTAGCGATGCTGGTCTATGTTGCTGGTTTATTGATATGGTCTGATGGTCTTTTATATTTTGGACATATAACACTCCTCACATGATTAGCGTTTTTCTCTGTTGCGGGATTTTGGGTACTTTAATTTGTATTTGGAACAATGGACGTCGGTACTCTATCTGTTGCTTTACTATTCTACATACTGCTATTTCACTTTCTTATAGATGCCTCGGGCATGTTTGGATGCTTTCTCAGATTGCTTTACTATTCTACATACTACTATTTCACTTTCTTATAGATGCCTCGGGCATATTTGGATGCTTTCTCGGATTGTCGATAATCTCCATGTGGACCGTTACTGGGTTTTATATCAAGTCCCTGTATGTGACATGGGGTATTTTTCTATCACTGTCTGGGGTGGGACTTCCACTTTTCTGGATGGATATTTGGGTTCCAATATTCAGATGTGAAAATGTAATAACTTCATGGATTGTTTTACTTCATATAATATATTCAAAACAACGTTTTTTCTCTTGTGAAAAAAAAATGATTAATGTTTATCGCTCTGCCTTCAAAACTAGCGATGCTGGTCTATGTTGCTGGTTTATTGATATGGTCTGATGGTCTTTTTATATTTTGGACATATCACACTCCTCACATGATTAGCGTTTTTCTCTGTTCAAGGATTTTGGGTACTTTAATTTGTATTTGGAACAATGGACTTCGGTACTCTATCTGTTGCTTTACTATTCTACATACTGCTATTTCACTTTCTTATAGATGCCTCAGGCTTATTTGGATGCTTTCTCAGATTGTCGATAATCTCCATGTGGACCGTTACTGGGTTTTATATCATGTCCCTGTATGTGACATGGGGTATTTTTCTATCATTGTCTGGGGTGGGACTTCCACTTTTCTGGATGGATATTTGGGTTCCAATCTTCGGATGTGAAAATGTAATGACTTCATGGACTATTTTACTTCATATAATATATTCAAAACAACGTTTTTTCTCTTGTGAAAAAAAAATGATTAATGTTTATCACTCTGCCTTCAAAACTAACGATGCTGGTCTATGTTGTTGGTTTATTGATATGGTCTGATGGTATTTTTATATTTTGGACATATCACACTCCTCACATGATTAGCGTTTTTCTCTGTTCAAGGATTTTGGGTACTTTAATTTGTATTTAGAGCAATGGATGTCGGTACTCTATCTGTTGCTTTACTATTCTACATACTGCTATTTCACTTTCATGGACTGTTTTACTTCATATAATATATTCAAAACAACGTTTCTTGTCTTTTAAGGTTTCAATTTTTTTTTTAAATTGAACCCTCCGTCGGTCTATCGACGCCTTGTAGACGTCGGAACCGCGACAGTATGAAAATGTCGGACCACATTGCGTCGGAATTGCGACAGAGTACAAACGTCGGAAGCGCGACGTTCCAAACGTCGGACCACATATCGTCGGAATTGCGACTGATTACAAACGTCGGAAGAGCGACGTTCCAAACGTCGGACCACATATCGTCAGATGCAATGATTACAAGCGTCGGAAGAAGCGGCGTTCCAAGCGATTGGACCATATGAAGTCGGCATTACGAATTCTAGGGGTAAGAAAAGCGGCGATCAAAGCGAGGGTACCGCGTTGGGTGGAATTTTGACAGTTCTGGCGTCGGAAGAGCGGCGTTAAACGTCGAACCACATTTCGCCGGAAATGCGACGGTTTACAAGCGTTGGAGGTGCGGCGGTTCAGCGAGGCGTCGGAAAAGTGACAGCTTGTTTGGAAGCGGCGGAAGAAGTGTCGATAGTCGCGACACTTTTTTAAATAATGTCGGGCTATGACGACACCAGCAATACGTTTGTCGCTTCTCGGCTGACCAAATAACTGCGGCGGCCCATGTCGAATAGCGTAGATGCGTAAATCAAATTTCATACAAAATTCTAGTGAGAATATTAAGCTCCTTAACCATTAAGAACCTCCATTACAATACATTAACATAATACTTTATGATGTAACCTTCCACTCATTTCATTATTCATGTAGTCATCACATACTTGCCATTATGAACATCATAACAAGAAAGGAATCAACATCATCAACTTGACACAATAATCAATCACATCATTGAACACCAATATACTCTGGAAACCCTGTAGGGTGAAAACCAACAAACATTTAATTTTATTATTAAACGCTCGTGAGGGTGTTCAGCGCATCACTCAATGGCTTATAAGGGAGACCATCCCTTAACCATCGTTTATATAATCTTACAAGGAAATATACAAATATCTAGCTTAAAGCCATTACAATAAATATGATACCATTTACCCTCTGGTCTTCATATCTACATATCTCGATGGCATGGTTGTACCTACAATGGTCCATCGTACACTGGATCATCCGGTAGTTCGCACTCATCTGCATGAACCATAAACATTTACCTACCACCGGGTTAAGCATAATATTTCCTTTATACATTCACCATCATACCCTGCTAATGTTACCTTCAACGTACATTGATGTCAAGTTTCATAAAGTATAATAAATCATTTCATATATCTATACTATAGTAGTTTCTCCATCTACTCATGTATATTCATGACATGCAAGTAAAGTACCTTGACATTCTCCCTTTAACAACACATACCTCATATGTGCTAGTTATAAGTAATCACATTAACTAATGTTTCTGTCGCATAAGCACACATTTCTGCAAGACAATAGCTACATCTCCCCAACATCTATTTAAAATAAAATTATACATTAGTTACGATATTCGTGCATGCGATTTATATAAATTTAATCAAAATAGCTAACCCTTAAGCTATTACTTTTAGTATATGGAGTGCAATCTAACATATCAAATGTTGCTCCCATGCATGCAAAGGCATATAGATTCCAAAAGAGTCTCCAACAAAGCACGTAGCTTCCTTCACGAGTCTTCCCAAAAGAAATCTCAATGCTAGTGAGCATGTAAACATATGTTTTCTTTTTGTAAAACTATGCAATTAAGAATATAAATACATGTCTTCTTTTTCAAAGATTATACTAAACAATCATTTCCAATATAGTTTAGCACCACATGCTATCTTTCCCACCTACAAATATTTATATTCTTTCCAATGAAAGTTATTACTTATGTTGCATGCCTATGCATGATCTTCTTCCAAAAGGAATTAACATCATAATCATGATAAAAAGTAATCACTCAGTTGGTTCATCTAAAGAAATATAACTGAGTAGTTCCTCTATCCGTGGATTTATTAAATAACCATTCTTTACTAACAACATGGTAATCTATTCATGGAATTATGAATTAACTAATATTCACAAACACCATGGTAATCTACCCATGGTTTTATGAAATAATTAATCTCTATCAACACCATGGTAAACTACCCATGGATTTATTGAATAACTAATCTTTACCAATGTAATAACATTAGTTAATAAATCTTATTCGTATCTCACATAATTTAAATATATGCATATGTTTTTCCTATCTATATGCATTAAATACGATGTATAGAGAATATGAAAGCATGCATGTTTATCCATACATGCATGAAATAAATACATACAATAGACACATGCCTATTTTAGATATGCATGCAATTCAAATGTCTCAATATAAGATTAACAAAACCTTAATCTCAATATGTCCACTAAAACATATTTTTACCTTAAGAAGGAAAATCTCAACAAAACAACCCTTTAGCGTAGAAAATGTAATAGCCCAGTGAGTCTACAAAGACTGGAAAACTGTCTAACTAAAACAGAGTTACAAATATTTAGCTTCCCAAATCACAAATAACATTAGTCTCAACCAAGATCATGCAAGGAACTACCAGCCGCTAAGCACCATCTACTAATGGAGATCATGAACGTAATAAAAGCATATTTAATTTTCATTTTCTGTTCAATAATGAATTAAATCCATACAAAAGGGTACCAACCTCACTCCTTTGCAGTTTTTTGCCAAATCTGATGGAGAGTAACCCCACTCGTCCTTCGCTCCATTAATGTATTGTGGTTGCTGCAAATAAATACAAAGGTTACCCACACGATCTCTAGAACCTTCCCAACTATGGCTTCATGTATGTTCGCTCCAACGAACGAACAATCAGTTTCTTCAAGTTCTGGTATCAGTCGAGATTAACCTATCCTGGACAAAACGAGCAACATGTCCTACATCTTATAAAATTCCAAGAGATTCGACAGAGATGCCTGCAAGTCATATTCCTGGATACGGAATACTTCAGAGGGTACTGCCAGAAAAACTCGGATTTGAAGCAGGTCTGCACGGTACACGCCAACTGTTGCAGAGCGCTACAGCCGAAGCTCCATGATCTATGAAACACTCTCCCCTCGTGTTATGTCTTGTTCATATTTATAACAGAGTAGCTCTCACAACACATATTCGCTTCCAACCGTTTCAAGAATCCGCTTACATAAAACTTATTCTTTATAAAATAGTTAAAAGACAATAACTTAATATACAATTTTAAAAATCATAAATTTAAAATATTTAATTTATGAAAATTTAACATCTTTAAAATTTTCTAAAATATTAAATATTCAAAAAAAATATTTTAAATAACAAAAACTCATAGTCTTATTAAAAATTCCTACTTCATTTACAAACATTTTAAAAATAAATAAATAAATACAAACATTGTAAAAAACAAACCCCACACACATCGTACTAAATTTATATTTTAATTATTAAACACAACCTTGCCCACAGGATTCAAGTACAAAATTATTAATCACATTTATTGCCGTATACTCAATCTATAGTAATGGTTCTTCTCAGCGTGCGTTACTTTTTTTATTTACACTTTGCTTCCCCTCCCCTTTTGGACTTCCTCCAGCATGTCATTTCATTTAGTTCACACGTGCACGTTAAATTAAACTAAATTACATTTAACGAAGTTAGAAGTCCTATGATTTTATTTTTTATTTTTTTTCAATGGTTAAAACTATATTATTAAGATTTTATTATATATATATATATATATTTTTCACAAAACAATGGCTGGTATATATATAATGAAAACTCATTTTAATATATATATATATATATATATATATATATATATATATATATATATATATATATATATTATAATAATAATAAATTAATAATTAATAATAATTATTTATATATAAATTGAAAACTCATTTTTAAAATATTTTTTTTTAATAATAATAAAAAATTAATTAATACTATTTATTTTTATTATTATTATTAATAATTTAAAAATAATTTATATTAAATTAATATTCGATTTATTTCAATTTTATAATAATTTTTTACTTTTATTTTTATTTTTGAAATTTGTTAATGTGAAAAATCTTAGATATATTTTTTTAATAGTATAGATATACTTAAAACAAAGAAATTATGAAAGTATTCTTTCACTAATCGTCCATCATAACACTTTTTTTAATAAGGGGGAATTTTTTTATTTTATTAAAAGATTACTTTATTTTTAATATATAAAATAGTAATTTATATTTATAAATTATTAATATTTATAAATTTCTAATTTTATAATTAAATAATATTTAATTTTTATGTCCATAGATATGTTTAGAATAAGGTTTTCACATTTCGAGTTTAATTATTATTAATTATTAAATGGATGGTAGAAATTTAATTTTTATATATTTTTTAGTGACATATATAAAGGTTATATGAACAAATGTTATATGGAATTAGTAATAGTAGTTTGAGCATATGGTATTGATAAGTTATGGTATTGGCCCATAGCATTGTAACAAAGCCTATTTAGATAATAAGAATCTCATGATAAAGTGGAAGTGAATTTTTTGGATTAATAATATTATTATTATTTTTATAAATGTCTATATGTTTAACTTATATATTGATTCATTTCATCATTAATAGTAACAAGTGGTAAATAGTAGCTTAGTTTAAATATAGCTAAATAAAATTAAAAACATTGAATTAGAAGGTTTTACATTTTTTTGTGTAAAGTATAGATAAATATATTTTAAAAGGTAGTTGTTCCTCCCAAATATATTTGTGAAAGATAGGTTGAATATATTCCTTGAAAAACTATAAATATTAAAAATGGAATTACTTTATTGCAATGTTGTCTTGTTTTGTTTTTGTTATGTAAACATTTTGGTTTGTTCAAATAAAATAAAATAAAATAAAATAAATAAAATTAATAATTATAATTATTAATTAAAATATTTTGACTCCATAAAATTACATAAGAATAAGAATAAGAATAAGAATAAATTAAAATTAAAACTAAATAAAATTAAAATTAAAATTAAATAAAATAAAAAATATAATAATTATAATTATATTGTTGAGAACTTCTTGTGACCTGTGTATTATGATTGAAGAGACCTTCAATATCGATCTTTCTGGTGAACACTTCACCCATCTTAAGGAAAGAGAAGGTTAGAGTAAGGGTGAAGATGACCATAAAACTAAATCAACATAGATCCATTTTAACTTTGAATCTACCAAACACCAAGAAAGAACAAATTGATAACCATTTTAATTTATTATTATTATTTTTTTACTCATTTCTTATTGATATTAAGTAAAACTACATAATTTTTTTACTATAATTTAATTTATTTGTTAAAATTTTTAATTTTCATAAATTAAACCAAATTTTGTAACAAACAATAAATACCTAGGTAATATAAATAAGTGATTTTTGTTTTTAAAATAATTATATAATAATTAAATAAATCTATATTAAATTTTAAAGTGTCTAACTATTTTTAATAGACTTGTCCATTATTAATCAGTAGTCTAACTAGCCTGCTTTTTTTCCTGAAAATTATGGAAATTATGGCAAGATTTTAATAAAATCCAGCATGAATTTTTGTAAATCCAGGTTAGAGTTGTCAAATTTCAAGGTTTTGCGTGCCCTCGAGGTTTTTGATGGCGCTGAATCTATTTATGCCATACAAAACATGATTCAAACAATATCATTTCTATATTTTTTGAATTTTTTGCTTGGAATACGGCCACTTTTGACTGTCCGGGTAATTCCTCTGCCTTGGTAGACTTGTCCTTTCTTAATCCCGTGGTCTAACTAGCCTGTTTTTTTCCCTGAAAAGTATGGAAATTATGACAAAATTTTAATAAAATCCGGGAAGAAATTTTGTAAATCCATGTTAGAGCTATCAAACTTCAAGAATTTGGGTGCTCCAGAGGTTTTTGATGGTGCTGAATCTATTTCCACCATAAAAAACATGATTCAAACACTGCGACTGATAGATTTTCTAATTTTTTTTTCCTGAATTTCGACCACTTTTGATTGTTCGAGAGATTCCTCCACCTTGGTAGACTTGTCCATTTTTAATCGCGTATTCTAACCGACTTTCTTTTTGCCCTGGAAATTATAGAAATTATGGCAAGATTTTAATAAAATCCAGCACGCCCTAGGATGCGAGTGCTCACTAGCTAGTGGCTTTGGGTTTTGTGCGAGGTTGGCGCGTGGCTTTACCACATGGCTACCCCTGCTCTCACATCGACTGCATTTAAGTCGCTCACCCGCTCTCATCCTCCTGAATTAACTCACCTCGCCCGCCAAGAACTATTCGCCCTCCTCCATAAGATGGTGTCCGATGGCTTCATCCCTGTTCTGCATCCTTTGCACAGTCTTTGCCCTCCTGTCACAGTGGAGCCATGCTCCCGCACCGTCACAGGGAGGCGCTATGCGATTGTTTGCTGCTTAGAGCTTGAACCCAACGTGCACTTCTTGCACAACCCTCTGTGCTCTTTGCGCTTGAATTGGTTTGCTGTGGATTCTCCTGCCCACTCTTCTCCGCCCTTGTCTCCCACTTCTGTGATGTTGCTCACTGATTTAGTCCACCCTTCTGCTATGCTTCCTGACCCTGCAATTATGCCTCGCCTTCGCCAGTGTATGCGCTGCAGGAGAGGAAGTAGTTGGGGCAGAGCTAGGCGTCTAGCTTCCTTGTCTCCATCTAACTCCTCCTCTCCATCGTCCGAATAATTCACTGGGCATTATCCTGCAACCCGAAGTGGTCGTGGCTGTGGGCGTCATGACACTCCTTTGTCTGACATGGGCTTTGCTTTCTCCCCCAATACCTGTGCCACCTCTTCTAATCCCCTGACTCTGGTGCAAACTGCCCATTTCCGCTTTCAGAGCTCCTTGAACTGCCCCTGCGTCACAACCATTATCACTGTGGAATTCAAAGAAGAGGCCTCTGGCTCTGCTATTCTTCCCCTCTTTAATCAAATGAACCAGGGCAACTCTCTGCGTGCCGGCATGGAGCGGATGGCTCCTTGCAGCGAAGGTGAGGATGTTGCAGCTGACAAACATGGAAGCTTCAAGACCAACGATGATCGTCAGACGGTGGAGGAAGATATGGATGCCTACAAGTGCCCAGTTGTCGAAGAATCTCCTCCCTCTCCTCATGTTCCTTAGCATGCTAAACATTTGTAGGTTTTTGGGTTTTTGTTTTCCCAATGTTTGGATTAATCCTGAGTATAATGAATTGTTGATAATTTTGTTAATTTTGTTATATGAAAATGCTGAAGAGCCGGTTTCCCCTGCGTGGGCGGCTAATTTTCTGTATGTTTGGCAAAATGGTAGTCTTCAGGCTCTTAGACTGAGAATGCCCCATAGCTAGGCTAGTATCGCATTGCCTCCATGTAATTTTTTGTGCCATTAATATAATTAGTCTTTAATATATATATATATATATCCAACACAAATTTTTGTAAATCCAGGTTAGAGATGTCCAACTTCAAGATTTTGGGTGCCTTAGAGGTTTTTGATGGCGCTGAATCCATTTCCACCATAAAAAAACATGATTCAAACACTGCTACTACTGCTAAGATTTTTGAATTTTTTTTCCCCATATTCCAACCATTTTTGACCATCCGGGAAATTCCTCCACCTCGGTAGACTTTTCCATTCTTAATCCCATAGTCTAACCAACTTGTTTTTTTCCCTGAAAATTATGGAAATTCTGGCAAGATTTTAATAAAATTCATCAAGAATTTTTGTAAATCCAGGTTAGAGCTGTCAAACTTCAAGATTTTGGGTTCCCCAAAGTTTTTTGATGGTGTTGAATTCTTTTCCACCATAAAAAACATGATTCAAACATTGCTACTGCTAGATTTTTTGTTATTTCGTTTTTGTTTTGCCTAAATTCTGACCACTTTTGACCGTCTGAGTAATTCCTCCTCCATAGTAGACTTTCCCATTCTTAATCCCGTAGTCTAACCAACTTGATCCTTTTCCTTGGAAATTATGGAAATTCTAGAAAGATTTTAATAAAAATTGGCAGAGATTTTTGTAAATTCGGGTTAGAGCTATCAAACTTCAAGATTTTGGGTGCCCTAGAGGTTTTTGATGGTGCTGAATCCATTTCCACCATCAAAAGCATGATTCAAACACTACTACTGTTAGTTTTTTTGATTTTTTTCCCGGATTCCGGCTACTTTTGATCGTGTTGGAAATTATTTTGCCTCGGTAGACTTGTCCATTCTTAATCCCATAGTCTAACCAACCTGCTTTTTTACCTTGAAAATTATGAAAATTCTAGCAAGATTTTAATAAAATATGGTAGGAATTTTTGTAAATGTAGTTTCGAGCTATCAAACTTCAAGATTTTGGGTGTCCCAGAGGTTTTTGATGGTGTCGAATCCATTTCCACCATAAAAAACATGGTTTAAACACTGCTGTTGTTATATTTTTTGAAAATTTATTTTCCGGATTCTGGCCACTTCTGACCATCCGGGAAATTCCTCCACCTAGGTAGAGTTGTCCATTCTTAATCCCGTAGTCTAACCAACCTGCTTTTTTGCCCTGAAATTATGTAAATTTTGGCAAGTTTTAATAAAATCAGCTAGGAATTTTTGTAAATCTAGGTTAGAGCTGTAAAAATTCAAGATTTTGGGTGCCCTAGAAGTTTTTGATGGTGTTGAATCCATTTCCAAAATAAAAAATATGATTCAAACACTGCTACTGTTAGATTTTCTTATTTGTTTTTTCCCGGATTCCGACCACTTTTGACTGACTGGGAAATCCTGTACCTCGGTAGACTTGTCCATTCTTAATCCCGTAGTCTAACCAACCTGCTTTTTTTCCATGAAAATTATGGAAATTCTGGAAATATTTTAATAAAATCCGATAGGAATTTGTGTAAATCCAGGTTAGAGCTGTCAAACTTTCAAATATGTTAAGGAATGTGGTACCTGTCAAAGTAATAAGGTTGAACATACACACCCGACAGGTTTATTACAACCACTACCCATTTCGGAACAAAAATGGGAGAGTATATCCATGGATTTCATTACAGGGCTACCCTCCTCACAAGGCAAAGATTGTATTTTTGTGGTGGTGGATCGTCTCACTAAGTACGCTCACTTCTTTGCAATCCCCTCCAAAAGTTCTGCATCTCAAAAAACAAGTAATATGCTTATTATAAAAAACCCTCATGATAACATATACACATAATACTTCATCACACATAATTAAGTTCAAATCACCATATTTAAACAAGCCTTATGGAAATCCACCAAATATCATTTATTAAGGAATTTATCCCATGTAATATAAGCATTTTGACCAACAATGTAGATGGGTCAATTACATCATAATGCCAATTAATAACCCTTGACTTAGTGCTGTGGTGCTGCTGCAATAGATTTGTGCTTTCTTCCTTCCATTGCTAATCTAGAAATGCAAATAATTATAATAAAACCAGCAAGGCAGATCTCAAATCCACGCTCATAAAGTGTAAAGTAAAAATAGATGAAAACCCCTTTCAAAACAAATATGAAATGAATGCGACCAGCTAGGGTGATTATAGAAACCACCGAAGTTGGGTTTGCTTACTAGGGTGAGATTCTCGAATCTCACCGAAGGAAGCTTGAGGATCTCACCTGAAAACACTCACTTGAAAACTCCTCTGAGCTCTCAAAATATCAATAAAGAAAGATTAAATCCCATGAGTTGCTCTCGTTCCTCTTCCTTTTATAGTCGGGCTACTTGGAAAAACCATGGGAAAATACCTGGGGTCAAAACAACCCAAAAGGAAAAACCATGGGCCAATGTCACTTTATTTATTAATTTATTTATTAGTCTACTACTATAATGATTTGGTCCAACCGGTTAAACGGTTGGGGATGTTACAGTTCCCCCTCCCCAAAATTGCTTGCCCTCAAGCAATTTCAATGTTGGATGCTGCAATATGTGTTCTCCTTCCCAAGTGGCATCCTCGACGGGCATATCTTTCCATCTGTTACACATTATTTTGTCACCATGACATTTACTGTCTATATGGGTTCATCAATACCTATATAATGCTCCCTTAGAAGTCTACAACCCTAAAGTTCCTAAATCAGGTCCTAAATTTGGAGAAAAGCTTGTAAAAATCATAAAAATACTTTTACCGCACTTTTCCTTAGCCTTACCTATGGCACCACACCTTTTTGCTCTAAAACCTGCGGAGCCGACCGCATGTTTTCTTCATTACGGACCCTTGTAAAAGGTAAATTGAAGGTGAAAGTAAATTCTAGAAGCCCAGCTGGTCAAATATTCTCCCAGCTGGAAGCTTCTAGAAGGCGTTATCCAGTCGAAGCCTTACTCCCTCCATTCATCATGAACATTCATTCCTTCATAAAAGGAGTCTATTCCTTGGTCTTTGGAACTTAATCCCTTAATAAGGGGACTCTATCCCTTCCATTTTGGAGCTGTAACCACTTTCCTTCTCCTATAAATTGAAGCTTTGGTTCAGTCTCAAGGGTACATGCTCACATATGTAAAACTTCTCTATACATTTTGTATACACTTAGTACTTGCTTTGTACTTGGTAGCTACAATAGAGAAGGGAATTGCTGAAGAAACATACTCTTTTTTCTAGCTACAAGAACGATTACATACTCATAGTTAGGCTGGTTCAAGAGTGGAAGGGCTTGTCAGACCAAAGGAAAATGCTTGTTCCGGACCTCGAAAGGACCTGTACAAAATCAAGGCGAATGCGGTTATAAAACTCCTTCTTTTATTTAAAGATAATACAATTGGATCCTATTTTCTCAATAAGTTGTTTATGTGTTTACTTGAATGACTTATTTCTTAAATTCCTTGATCATTAAGATAGATTTATGATTTTTGAATTAGTATATGTTGCAGGTGCTTTTGATTCTCTTCCATGTCTTTGTTTGCAGATCTTAAGAGGTGACTTCTTGGAGCGACGAGAAAGAAGAATTCAACTAGCATTGGATCATAGGTAGGTTCCTTCTTCATCATAAAAAAATCTAAATCATATATAATCTAGAGAAAGTAGTTTACATTTGTCTTGTTTGTTTCTAGCTATCCTTGTGATACTAGGGAGATCTTTCTTGTCCGCAAGAATGATTTATCCGCCTAACAAAATGGCGACTCCACTGGGGAAACAATTTTGAACTTAGTTTTCTTTTTCTTTGAGTTTGAATTTTGAAAGAATTTTTCTGATTTTGATTAGTCTGCACTGGTTTGGGTAAATTAGCCTTAGAATCCCTGAAAAGTAGATTTAGAATTTTTTATTTTTCTTTATGTTTTCTGATCTCCACACTTTTTCTTTGAAAACAGTGTGGTCACCTCCGTAGTTTCTCTGTGTAAATAGTGCGGTACCGCACCTTTTTACACTGAAACCTGCGGACCTTGAGATTTTTTTTGAAAAAATCAAAATTCTCTTTTCTGGTACCATCTTACAAAATTCTCTATGATTACCCAGACTTGTATTCACTGTCAAAAGTCTCTTGTGAAAGTTTCTTCTAGCATTCCTAAGTTTTGAGTGATTTTCTAAAATATTTGCATTTTATAAGTGATTTTTTGCTTTGTCTTTGTGTTGCTCAAAGATCAGAAACCTTTATATACCTTAGATCACTGGTATTTCATTGTTTTGTTTCCGAGCCTTTGACTTTATAGCATAACTTGCTTCTATGAGAATTAGATTTAATTTTATTTGCAAATCTTAAGAGACTTTTATTTCAATAAGTTTTGAATTTCACTTTAAAACCACCATTGGATGATTTTGATTTCTTGCTGGTATAAGCAAAGGATTTCTTGGTTAGATTACAAACTGAGCAAAACATCCTCAAAATTTTTAGAGTTTTTAGTTTTAAAATTTAAATCTTTAGAAATTTTTAGAGTTCAAAATTAGTATTTTTAGTTTTGAATTTTGATTTCTAAGTAATCATACTTTTCTTTGGGAAACTGTTTTATTTTTAGTTTAAGACATGAATGATTAAAAGGGATTTCTTTTTGAGCAATTAATCATTGAGTTCTCATGAAAAAGATTTCTTTTCATATATTCTTGTTTTAAAAGGAAGGATTGATGTTTTAAAAGCAATTGCATCCCTCAACTCTTTCTTTTAGATAGGTTTCATTGAAAAGGAATGAATTGTTTCTCATATAGATGCATTTTAGTGTTTTTTGGTGTCGGATCATTATACACCATTGAAGTTTCACTTTCATGCCCATTGTCCTAGGAAACAACCAACTAAAAGTAACGCTTAATTAAAATCAATCTAGCAAATTTTTATTTTTCTAGGGCTCTTTCCACCAACATAGCTCATGCTAGTGTCTTGGAATAGGTTTTAGTTAACTCTCCAAGACAGTAAAACAAACAATTAGTCGATCTTGCGGTAGGAAAATCCAATAGTAGCATATATGCTCTGGGAAGCTCCTCTTAAAGGAGTGAAGCACGAGATCATATCTGAACCAGTGAGGTAATCAATCCTTCCTCATTGGGAACGATAGAAGATATACACGTATTAACAACAGTAAACCTCGGATTGGCCATTGTCGAGGAGCCTGGGGTTACTTGTTAGTAAACCTTGGATTATGTCAAGGAGCCTGCAAGGGGATTGAGCTTTGTTACTCTGCCCTTGCGTGTGTATCGGATCGTATACTGTTCCCCTAGGTATATTTGTTCATGTTGGTGACCTTAGTGGCCATAAACTTTAGGATTCTTTCCCAAGGTGAGGGTGGAGGGAAGATCCCACTGTACATGGAGCAGACGTCGGCTAGACTCACTTGGACTCTCCGGAGGGTTATCTTCACTTGAGATTATTTAAGTGGAGAAACTTGCACAGGTCTATTTCATTAAGCAGGTTTTCGGGGTAACTGTTCCAACCGCCATTTCTGCATTAAAATACTACGATGTTGGATTTCATCACCAACTAGTGCTTTTAGTGCGGGAATCTACTGTTTGTTTGTGGTTTTCTCCCTTAGATTTTATAGGCGTGTAATCATTTGATTGTTTCTTAGAGACTTCAGGAATTTTTGATTGAGAATTTATTTGTTTTCGTGTGTTAAAAGTTTTAATCGTGGCTGAATTACCGAGACAATCACGCAGAACTCAAGGGAAACCCCTTGTGTACACACCAAGCCAAATAGAAGGACTTGAACCTCTGATACCAAATGTTATTAGTAGAACTAGATTAACAGAACAAGGAGAATCATCTATAATCAATCATCCTGATTTCGAAGTAGACGAATCGCAAGTATCACAACATACCCCACAGATGGTTTCAATTTCCAAATTAACCGAAGTTGCTTCTATAACAAGTGAATTATCACCTGAAGAACCTGAAATTTCTGAACCGGAAACTGGAACCTGCTACATCAGAACCTACTTTAGAATTCACTAATCCAACTCTTGACTATCCTGATTCACCCAGAGTGAAGAATCAGATCACATAAGATCTTCCTCCTGGTCTCATTAGTATTGAAGAAATAACTGATATAGAAGAAGAAGTAATTCTCCATTCAACTCAGGAAAATTTAGAACTTAGAGAATGTGAATCAATTTTTTACAGTCCTTTTAGAAAAGACGCTTGGTATTCTTCATTGACAGATTTTCTGCAAAACGTAGGTCTTCAGTATATGCCACCCTGAATACCTTTTTACTCTACACCTATAGGTTATAGACCTCAGATAAACATGTCAGGTGAGTCATCTATGTTTTCTGAATCTCCAGAAACATTTCTCTATGGTGGTCCGTCTGTTCCTGTAGGCTATTAGTCGCTCTCTGGTACATTCCCAGGAGCATCTCCTTTTCCAAGCAAACCAATGTCATCATCTGGCCTGAATGAATCAAATAATGGAACATTGAACAATGAGAAAGTTTATATGATGTCTGGAAATATTTCGAACTCCACATCTCAAGGTAGTAATATACAGCCTGGGGGGAAACCTAAAAATAGCCAAATACAGCCTGGGGGCAACCCCAAGGACAATACATACCTCAGGGTCAATATCAACCCCAGGGACAATACATAACTCAAGGTCAATATCAACCCTAGGGACAATACATACCCCAAGGTCAATATCAACCCCAGAGTTAGTACATGCCTTAAGGTCAATATCAACCTCTAGGGTAGTATCCTGGTCAAGGATTACAACCTCCTTTAGCACAACAGTTCTATCCAGAACAACAAATGTTACAAGGAGGTAGAGATTATCCAGTTAATTATCAACCATCTGTTCAACCCAGTTATGGGCCATCTTATGTTCAACCTTCAATGGAACCCTCATATCCCGGAATGGTGTAGGATCCATCCCAAGTCTAACAGAATTTACAACCAAATATGCAAGTACCTTATTATCAAGCAGGACAACCTGTTAGTTATAATCAACCCCAACAACCAGTCCAGCCTTCAATTTGAACACCTGCATCTGGTCCTGTTCAGCAACCTGGTCCGAGTTCACCTAGTACTCCACCCCAAATAGCTGCTCAAACTTTTGTTCAACCTATCACACCTATTCCTACATTGTCTACAGTTCCTGTTACATCTGCCCCTCAAACATCGATATAGATTCCTCAAGTTTCTATTCCGCAGTCTGGACCGACAATTCAGATTACTGTTTAGATACCCGCAGGAAAAAATGGTACAAGTACAATAATAATGAGTCAACCTCAATTTACTTATTAACCATACCAGGGGTTGTACCAATATGGACCTGTTCCACAAAATCCAGTCTACCCACAACAATCGTACCCTTGATATACATATCAAACACCTATTCAACCTTAGTATGGTCCGGTTATTCCTGGTTATCCAGGGGGTAATATGATTCCAAATGCACAACCTATTCCAGGTTATCCTGGATATCCTCCTCCTGGGACTGGTTTAGTCGCACAAGGTTATCGACAAGACCCTACCCGTCGATTATCGTTCATAGCAACTTTGGATTTACTAGATTTATCTCGCCTTACGAATGATACCATCTACTATCATTTGTATTGGCCACCAATGCCTCATAAGTTGCCCAGTGATATCCCAAAATTTGAAGGAAAAACAGGAGATGATCCTTACAACCATGTTATGACTTACCACCTTTGGTGCGCATCTAACTCATTAATCGACGATTCTATTCGACTTAGAATTTTTCAGAGAACATTAATAGGATTAGCTACTAAGTGGTACATTGAACTACCATGAGGCTCGTTTAACAATCTCATGCCTTCTTAACTCATTTTCAGTTGCCAGTCAGATACGACAATGGCACGGAATTATTAACTTCACTAAAACAATCTACGTCTACATATATATTAGATCATATTCATGAATGGTGACGTAGAAGATGTTTGGTAAAAGTTTTTATCCTAGATCAAATATTGGCAGAATGGTTTGTTAAATCATTACTACCAAATATCACATAAGATGTAGCCAAAGCAAGAGTTGTTACAGAAGAACAAGCTATTGCTCAAGCTCAATATCTAGACTTGGTATATACCCAGTCCGAATCTTTGTATGAGAAATTCCTGATTTACTGTGTCCTGGTCAGATAACTACAACTCCTTCAGGGTCTCATGCCACTGATGGTGTAATCGGTTCGGTTACTACAACTAAGAATAAGAAGAAATCTTCAAATATTACTTCTCCTATAATAACTTTATTTGATTCACCAAAAGGAGAATCTTCCTTGGAAACTAATGCCGATATTCACATTGTAGATTCATCTACTAAGTCAAAATCCGAAAACAAGAAAAAGGGGAAGAAGAAGAATAAACAGAACTCATCTCCTAAAGAAAAAACTGATAAAACTGAATCAACTGATGACAAATGGAAACCTCGTTATCCTTGTCTTATCTGTGACGAGGATCATTTCACCAAGGAATTTCCACATAGGGCCAAAGTTTCTAAGTTTGTCAAAGTTTCACCCACACCTGCTGTCTTGAAGGATCCTTTTCCAATTCAAGATAGTAAAATGAATGGATCTTCTTCTAATACATCAGCAGATATTTTGATGGTTACAACACGATCGCAAGACTGTGGTAGTAAAAATCCCGTTACCGGTAAAGAAATAGAAAATTCTAATTCAACACCAGCTACATCTCCCTCGGTTTCTAATCCTCTTCATATCGAGAAACCAAATCGTGACTTAGTAATCAAACCGCCTGCTAAAGGTGTGCTTCGTAAATCAGCTTTCAATCCACATGCGAGGGCTGCTCAGAACTACAACATTGTTGAAGATTTGGCAATTTCCCCTTCAACAATGTCGGCCTTGGAAGTGCTGCAATCATGTCCAACACAAGGAAATTACTATTGTCAGTTTTAGGAGCCGTAGATCTGCAGGATTCGAACCTTATGGTCTTCGATTTAGAAAATTTTAAACCTCGCCTACCCATCAAATGGTTTTCCAGATTCCAATGTTAGTAAAAAACAACCGTTGATTTCGTACTGTGATTGATGAAGGGGAATCTACGTGTATCATGTCGTTGAAATGTTGGAAATCGCTTGGTTCTCCTATGATTAATCGATATCCGACCATCCTCAGAGGTTTTGATGGAAGAGGATTCCATCTGTATGGTATTTTACAGGATCTACCTATAGAGGTCGAAGGAAAAACTGTT
Organism: Pinus albicaulis; assembly: GCA_034641835.2. NCBI lineage: Eukaryota > Viridiplantae > Streptophyta > Pinopsida > Pinales > Pinaceae > Pinus > Pinus albicaulis. The sequence goes on from CM076573.1 coordinate 949,067,005, forward strand.
AATCTAGATGTGGAGGTAGTTGATGCCTCTCTAGATTACAACCTTCTCTTGGGTCGAAGTTGGTCTTATGCTATGACTGCCATTGTATCATCAATATTTCGGTTAATCATGTTCCCTCACAATGGACAGATCATTAAAATTTACTAGCTTTCATATTATTCGTCTGACCCAGCTTCTACGGATAATATCCAACATATTGGAAATCGATTATCCTTTACGAAGATGTTGGGGTAGGTTTAATTAAAGACTCTGCTTTATTAGGGAATTTTTCTATGCCTGCACCCAATGTACCACATACTATTGCTAATATCAATATGATTACATCAAGCACTATTCCATTTGATGATCCTTGGATAGTGCCTTCAGAATCAGAATTGGATTCTTTCGATGGCAAGATGCCTTTGAGTCCTTTTGAGATAGCATATCAAGTGGTACAGTAATTTTCTGATACCCCTTCAACTGCATATGATCCAGTGAATATGATCAATGAAGAATTATTTTCGACATCCAGCTCAGCCTTGACATCAATTCTTGATCCTTTTCAACAAGTATTCAATACTGATGAACATATTCGTGAATTTTTGTCTACGGATGAATTACCATGGGAAGATCTACATCATAGATCTTTATTTCTACCTGATCTTTATCGATTTGAAAATGATTTTTCATCAATTTTCACTATTGACAATGTCAAAGAACCTCAAATTCCTCTATCGATCACAAATTTGGATTCCAAATTGAATTTCAAAAACATTTCTACAACGGTTCCCATTGACATCTCAGTACAACCAGGAATTGTTGAAAACATTCATATAGGCGGTTCTTGTACAAAATATGAAATTGATATATACAAAGCCCTATTTCAAGAATTTCGTGACATTTTTGCCTGGTCCTATGAAGAAATGACAGGAATTGATCCATCCATTGTCGTTCATGAAATTAAAACATAAAATATACCCGGATGCTAAACCTATCAAACAAAGATTATGTCAGATACATCCACGAAAAGCTGCTACAATCAAAGCTGAAGTTGAAAAATTACTTCGAGCATGATTTATTTATCCAATACCTCTCACGGATTGGGTATCTAATATTGTTCTTGTTAATAAAAAACAAGGAACAATCAGAGTATGTATCAATTATAGGGATATAAACATAGCTTGTCCAAAAGATAATTATCCAACCCCTTATATCGATCAAATCATTAATGATTGTGCCGGAAGCGAAATGTTTTCATTTATGGATGGATTTTCCGGTTATAATCAAATAAACATACTCCCTGCTGATCAACCAAAGACAACATTCATTTGTCCATGGGGAACTTTCGCTTACCGTAAATTACCATTTGGACTTAAGAATGTTGGTGCAACTTTTCAAAGGGAAATGTCTTATGCATTTGATGACATTAAACACATCGTGAAACCTTATCTCAATGATTTACCTGCTCACTCATTACACAGGAAATATCATCCTACTCATTTACGAACAATCTTTATGAGATGTAGGCATTATAAGATTCGTCTAAATCCTCAAAAATGTGTTTTCTGTGTACAATGTGGAAGATGTCAACATTCCTTCAAACGTATATTGGTTTTGCTGATGGTGCTTGTCGTAGTACACGAAACATTTCTTCCGCAACATGGGTTATTTATTCACCCACTGATTAGTTAATATCTATGCATGGGGTAAGCCTCGGTCAAACAACGAATAATATTTCAGAATTTAGTGCAGTGATTGAGTTATTATCTGAATCCATTTCATTTGGAATTTGACATTTGATTGTTAGGTTAGATTCTGAACTCATTGTATTACATTTAAATCGAGTATATGCAATTAAAAATCTAGTATTATTGAGATTATTTTTGAAGGTACGTCTCTTGGAACGAGAGTTTGATTACATTGAATATCAACACATTCCGAGAAATTTAAACACATTGGCTAATGCGTTAGCTACTATTGTTATAAACAGAAATTTGCAACATTAAAGCAGTAAATCAAGGCAACATTCGATAAACATGTTGAACAGATAGTTGGAAATAGTAGTAATATCATAGAGTAAAGTAATGTTTTCAAAAAATATTACATCGTCCCCGATTATAGGTTTAAAACACCTTATAATCGAAAAAAATAGTGATGCAAAAAACAAAATGTCATAGTCTGCAAAATCATCCACTATGCGTGGTGGTGATCATGATAGTACACGACAGCTCGCTCTACTCTATTCAGGAATCTCTTGAACTGACTAGGAACTCCAATAACATGTCTCTGAAGACGGAGAGGGACATCATCTATCGAAGTATTCGGGATATCCAAGGTCAACCGTTCTAGGTCAATAAGAATCTCAACTGCCTGATCCTGTGGTGTTGCAACGGGCTCTCTTTGCTTCCTGTCGAAACGACGGAGCGTGGCTGGCCTGCATGGACCAACATTTGCATTTTAAAATTTTTTGTCATCAATATTGGACGATTTAAACAAAAAAAAAAAAAAAAATTAGAATTTAGAACATGTCAAAATTATTCTTACCTGAGTCATTCCACTGTGTTCCCGGAGGAAGGGACATCTCTCGATCACCACGGAAGTCCATCCCCGCATATGGGAAATCTTCTATGGTGAATATTTGGTTCTCCAACCAATGGAAATAAGCTGGAGTGAAACGAACAATATCACCGCCCTCGCTATGATGGGCCATTAGTGCAACCCATCGGACCATCCGAGGCTCCCTGACTGTACTGCGATCAATTGAGATAAACTGCGAGACAAGTGAAGGAATTATCTCCAGGGAAAATGTGACAACAATAGCTCCATACCCAAAGTTTTTCAACTTTGAGTTCTTTTCCCTGGTCAATTGGCCTTTTACATTGGCCAATACTGCTTCACACCAATTGAAAGTGGTGCCTCTGAAACAATCAACAACAGTCTCCATCTAGGATCTAGTAGCAACGTGTGGAGCTGCACTTCCACACAACCAGGTTACACTAAATGCAACCACTTTGAGTTCAGGATGGATGAATGTTTTTATATCAATGTGTTTGTCTTTAGGATTCACTTCCTCATTACAGAACTCTTGCTGAAGGCTAGTGACAGATTGGCCACCTGCCCTAGCCCCAAAAAAAGAGATTGGTTCACCTCTCATTGATAAACCAGAAAGAAAGTATATATCTTCTAGCTTGATTTCGAGCCAGTGATCTCCAATTATGAAGCACTGTTCCTGGACGTCCCACTTGTTTACTAGCCATGTGAGTAAGTCTACTTGGGCCCTCATACCTTGAATAGCCCAGAATTTATATAAACCACATTCCCTCAATAAACGCAATGTGGGCACATGTACCATTGCGGCCTCATCAGCCTCTTCATGTTCACGTTCCCTCCACTCGAGCATTGTAGATATTCTGCAATGGGAAAATTGGAAGATTAGAAAGAATTTGAGTAAAAAAATTTGGTTTATTTTGGGAGAATCTATCATTTTATTTTCTTCATGGTGCCCCCACACGTTTTGCATAGAGACAGTGCGGAGGTTCGCATGCGTCCTGTACAAAAAGTGTGGGACCATGACAATTTTCTCCTTGAAAAATTGTCAAGGTTTGCAGGTGTCATGTGTATTACCTGCGGACCCCTGTGGGAAAATTTTTGAACATATTTTTCTCCTAAAAAATGAATTTAAAACCTAAATTAAGAAAGTGAATGGAAAAAAATGAAGGCGAGGATCATGTGGATTACCTGGAGCTGACGATTTTTGATTTCGAGGGTTGAATTTTCCGTAATCTCCTCTGGAACATTTTTCACCAAAAGCTCTCAAATTTCACTCTGGAATCGAATGGTAAAAATGATTTAGAAAAAATCCTTTTTATAAGATTTTTTGAATAAATGAAATATAATTTTGTTCATTTTCCACTTTGAAAAGTTGTTTTCCGAATTATTTTTATTAAGCATAAACAGGTATGTTTAATTTTTGAGTTTTTTTTGTGCAGAATACAAGACTTTTTGGGTAAAATGATAATTTTGACAAAAGAGTATACTTTTTATCACTTTTTCTAACTCGTTAAAAATTATGAAAAAGCGAAACCTATGAGTACATTTTTATCCCTTTTTCGAACTCGTTAAACTTACGAAAAAGAGAAAACTATGAGTACATTTTTATCCCTTTTTTGAACTCACTAAAACTTACGAAAAAGCAAAATATTGAGTTCTCTTTTAAGCCCTTTTCAGACTCTCTAAAGGAAATGAACAGTTGTCCCTTCAGTATAAGTTTACCCCTTTTTCAGACTGAAATGGACTATTTACGAAAAATGTATACGTTGACTAATCATGGTCAATAGAGTTCTCTCCAGTATTATTTTATCCTTTTTCGGGCTTGAGAGATTAAATTTATGAAAAAGTATACCCACAAATTTTTCTTAAGTTTTTCTTCTGAATCCCTAAAATTGAAAAACACCGAGTTTCTCCTATACTGGACTCGTTAAAATTTAATAGTAAAGAACCTGTCAATTATAAACGGGAACAAACCAATCCTTCTTAGGGTTCGACTTTATACTAAGTTGGACTTATCCGAAGGATGAGATTATATAACAAGCAAATGTTATCCTCCTCAAGCTTGTCAAAAATAAAGAGGTACTTGCCAGAAATGGTGGGGGAAAAAGAGAGAAAATGGATCCAGTTGTTAATTTTTTTTTAAAACTCAGTATACCACTCTTGAACACGACACTTTTTGTCACAGTTCTACCTGGGTTGGGAAAATCCTTTGCCTATCAGTTAATCAAACCATATTGAAAATCTTCAGCCGGGTTCTGGGTATTAGCTTTAGGTCAATTGTTACCAAACCATTTGCAGTGTCGTTATGTGTTCAAGAGGGAAATTCAAATAAACCATTCATCTGCAAACATATGTCTCCATTTGCGTTGACCATCCCTGAGTCAGTCCTTGCAAATATTTCTACAAAACTTGATCTAATGGTTTCGTGTCGTGGGATTTCCTACGACGGGTCACTTTCTATCAATGACAGCATATCATATAGGAAGTTGATCTAGAATCCTTCTGTACCTTGGAATCTGCATGCCCTAATGGCAGATTTCTCGCCTTCGATGACAGGTTACATCATTGACCTCCGATCAGATGATTCTATGAAGTGTTCGACTTCAAATCATTTATTCACACTTCATGGATTGTACTGAGTACTTTGAGAGCCATTGTCATTATTGGTGGTTTCTCTCACACTTGTTAACAATTCACATCATTGACTTGTAATCAAGTGGTTTCTACCATGTTCGACTTCGACACAATCAATCACATGGATAGAATCATACTAGTTCGGGAAGCAGAAATCAAGACCCTGGATCTAGTTTCCACCATCCATCCAGACAGATGGCTGCATCCCTACTGTGTATACTATTGATTTAATATTAGAATAATTTCTATATCAGAACATTTTAGTTAAGTTTTGATTTAGTTAGTTTTTGCTTTGAGTATGGGAATGCCTACCTCAACGACGATATATATATATATATATATATATATATATATATATATATATATATATATATATGTTTGCATTGAATGTTGTTACAGGTTCCAACCGGCGTCCACAAGCCAATCCTCGGAATGATAAAGAACTTCACTCTTCGAATTATCTCAGACTTCGCTTTAGGGGGAAATCTGTTACACAATATTTTGTCACCATGACATTTTACTGTTTATATGGGGTCATCAATACCTATATAATGCTCCCTTAGAAGTCTACAACCCTAAAGTTCCTAAACCAAGTCCTGAATTTGGAGAAAAGATTGTAAAAATCATAAAAACACTTGTACTGCACTTTTCCTTAGCCTTGCCCACAGCACCAAACCCTTTTTCTCTAAAAACTGCGGAGCCGACCACACGTTCTCTTCATTAAAAGTGCGGACCCCTGTAAAAGGTAAATTGAAGGTGAAAGTAAATTCTAGAAGTCCAACTGGTCAAATATTCTCCCAGCTGGAAGCTTCTAGAAGGCGTTATCCAGTCGAAGCCTTACTCCCTCCATTCATCATGAAAATTCATTCCTTCATAAAAGGAGCCTAATCCTTGGTCTTTGGAACTTAATCCCTTGATAAGTGGACTCTATCCCTTCCATTTTGGAGCTGTAACCACTTTCCTTCTCCTATAAATTGAAGCTTTGGTTCAGTCTCAAGGGTACATGCTCACATATGTAAAACTTCTCTATACATTTTGTATACACTTAATACTTGCTTTGTACTTGGTAGCTATGATAGAGAAGGGAATTGCTAAAGAAAAATACTCTTTTTGCTAGCTGCGAGAACGATTACATACTCGTAGTTAGGCTGGTTCAAGAGTGGAAGGGCTTGTCAGACCAAAGGAAAACGCTTGTTCCGGACCCCGGAAGGACCTGTACGACATCAAGGCAAACGGGGTTGTAAGACTCCTTCTTTTATTTAAAGATAATACAATTGGATCCCGTTTTCTCAATAAGTTGTTTATGTGTTTACTTGAATGACTTATTTCTTAAATTCCTTGATCATTAAGATAGATTTGTGATTTTTGAATTAGTATATGTTGCAGGTGATTTTTATTCTCTTCCATGTCTTTGTTTGCAGATCTTAAGAGGTGACTTCTTGGAGCGACGAGAAAGAAGAATTAAACTAGCATTAGATCACAGCTAGGTCCCTTCTTCATCATAGAAAATTCTAAATCATATATAATCTAGAGAAAGTAGTTTACATTTTTCCTGTTTGTTTCTAGCTATCCTTGTGATACTAGGGAGATATTTCTTGTCTGCAAGAATGATTTATCTGCCTTACACCACCGTACCAAATATTCACGGATGATTCTGCTTCGAAGCTTTCTTTATCTAACCTCCAACACCTCCTCAGGAACTAGTTGAAGATGGCCCTCTTCATCTAGTGGCAGTAATTCTGGTGATGATTTTTTGTTTGATCCTAATTCTTTCTTCAAACAGGAGACATGAAAGATGTTATGAATTCTGCTCTCTACGGGAAGCTCTAGCTCATATGCCACTTCTCCTATTTTCCGGATAACTCGATAGGGCCCGTAAAATCATGGATTTAATTTTTCCGCTCCCTTCTGCTTCAAGGTAGACTGCCTGTACGGCTGAAGCCAGAGATAAAATACATCTCCCACTTCGAAACTCCTCTCTATCCTTCGACGATCTGCATATAGATTTTTTCGATTCTGTGTCGTTTGCATATTGTCTTTAAGGGCTCTCAGAATATCCTGACACCCCTGAATCCAATCCTTTGCCAATGGTGCTCTACTATCTCCAAATGCTGTATCTGCAAAAGATAGTGCCTCATATCCATATAAGGCTCGGAAAGGTGACATCCATATGGACACGTGATAAGTGGTGTTATAGAAGTATTCTCCTAAGTACAACCACTTGGTCCATGCTCGTTGTTGTCTTATGACATAATCTCGTAAGTAACCTTCCACCCATTTATTCACTGCTTCTGTCTGTCCATCTGTCTGCGGGTGATAACTGATACTAGGGGTGAGTTCTTTTCCTGCCAACCTGAATAACTCTTGCCAGAATTCTCCCATGAATCTGCTGTCATGGTCACTCACAATGGTTTTGGGCAAACCATGTAGACGGAATACCCCCTGGAAGAATATTTCTGCTATTTGAGATGCAAAACTTTTGCAGGGGATTGCAAAGAAGTGAGCGTACTTGGTGAGACGATCCACCACCACAAAAATACAATATTTGCCTTGTGAGGAGGGTAGCCCTGTAATGAAATCCATGGATATACTCTCCCATTTTTGTTCCGGAATGGGTAGTGTTTGTAATAAACCTGCCGGGTGTGTATGTTCAACCTTATTACTTTGATAGGTACCACATTCCTTAACATATTTTATAATGTCCTTCTTGAGTCCCTTCCATGTGAACCTTTCCCTGATGGTCCTATAAGTCAGAAATCCTAGATGTTCAGCTAAAGGGGAGTCATGGGCTGCTTGTAGAATCTTCATCTTAAGTTGAGACTCAGGTACTAGTTAGATTTGATCCTTATAATAGATGATATCATTGACAACTCTATAACAGATGTCTGATGAATATCCGTCAAGGATCTCACAAGCTGATTTATTTTTTGAGTATTCCACCAAAATATGGGACTTCCAATCATCCACAAGATCTATGAGAGAGAAGGTAGTTGGTCTCCTTGACAAGGCATCTGCAACTGCATTGTTTTTACGTTTGACATATTGAATCTCAAAATCATAGGCTTGGATCTTACTGACCCATTTTTGCTGCCTTTCATTTAATCCCTTTTGATCGATGAAGTATGTGAGACTATTGAGATCAGTTTTGACTTTGAACTGGTTCCCCATTAGATATGGATGAAACCTTGCCAATGCATGCATAATATGCAACATTTCTTTGTCATAAATGGAGTAAGAGCGTTCATAATAATGCAACTTTCTACTCTCAAAAGCAATGGGATGATGGTTTCGTGTTAGGAAAACCCTGATTCCTTCCCCAGAAGCGTCACAATCCAATATAAAGGATTGAGAGAAGTATGGAAAGGCTAGAACTAGACACGAACTCATGACTTCCTTCATCCACTCAAAGGTCTCCTGGGTTGTTTCTGTCCATAAAAAGACTCCTCTTTTTGTCAATTCAATTAGAGGGGTTTCTAGCTGTGAATACCCATTTACAAATCTTCTGTAATAAGTACAAATACCTAAGAAGCTCCTTAACTCTGTTACATTTTTGGGAGTTGGCCAATTGAGAATGGCTTCAATCTTCTCTTGGTGGACCTTAACATCCTAGCCCCCGATGATGTGACCCAGATATAGCATTTCCTTCATCCCAAACTCACATTTAGAGATTTTGGCATAAATTTTTGTGCCTCCAATATTCCCAAGACCTCGTCCAGGTGCTACAGATGCTCTTCCCATGTTTCGTTGAAGATCAAGATGTCGTCGAAGAAGACCAAAAGAAATTTACGCAGTTTCTTGTTGAATACATGGTTCATGCATGACTGGAATGTCGCAGGGGCGTTGGTCAACCCAAAAGGCATCAATAGGAACTCATAATGTCCATAGTGGCATCTAAAAGATGTTTTTGGAATGTCTTGATCACGAACCTTGATCTGGTGATACCCCGAGTGAAGGTCAATTTTTGAGAAGTACTTGCGCTCCCTTTAACTCATCCATCAATTCGTCGATCCTGGGGATAGGATATAGATTTTTGATAGTATTCTTATTCAGTTCTCAATAATCTATACACATCCTCAGGGACCCATCCTTTTTCTTGACCAAGACTACAGACGAAGCAAAAGGGCTCGAGCTCGGCCGAATGTGTCCTAATGCCAACAATTCTTTTATTTCCTTTTCTATCTCATCCTTGTATGCTTTGGGGTGCCGATAAGGGGTAGCGATGATAGATTGGACCCCTTCCTCTAGTTCAATGATGTGCTCAAATCCCCTATTAGGTGGTCGTCCTGGGGGTATATCTCCAAATACCTTCTGGTATTTTTGTAATAGTGCCATAATATCAGGGGAGTACTCCTTGTGTTGTTCTACTGGTTTCTTCTCCACGATTCGACACTCTATTGCCCATACAATATCCCCATGCCGAAGGTCTTCCTCCATCCGATTGGATGTCACAACCTTGGGAGGATATGCATGCATTCCTCTCAACTTCACTTTTTTACCATCTGGTCCTGTGAATGCGAGTTCCAAGTCTTCGTAGTTTACTGTATGAGTTCTGATAGAATATAACCATTGTACCCCCAATACTACATGAGAGTCTGGGCAGTCTACGACAAAGAAGCTATCTGTAATTGTGTAGTTTCCCATTGCTAGGCTCATGTTAGGAACTATCTTAGTGCATGGAATGTGGTTGAGCTGTTTCTTTCCAGGAATCAAAACTATAAAGCCTTAAAATTCTTCAGTATCTAATCCTCTTCTGGCTACGAATTCTGCATCAATGAAGTTGTGGGAGGCCCCACCATCAATTAGCACAGTAACCTTATGTCCTTGTATGGTTCCCCTAACCCGGAGGGTGTGATATCTTGGGACCCTTGTAAGAGAAGCAATGACTCCTTCCTGGATTTATTTCTGTATTGCCCCCATGCCTTGTGATTCCCCTTGATCGAGCTTTGGATTCTCTTCCTCATCTTCACTTTCAGAAAATACTTCAATATAGTGGGCCTTCCCTTTAGTACACAGATGTCCCGGTACCCAAGGTTCTTGACAAGAGAAGCATAGCCTTCTCCTTCTGAGATCTTTCCTGGTCTCATCATCCAACCTCCCCTTACCAAATGGCTCCCGTTGTTGCTGCTTGACTTCCTTCCCTTTCTGAGGAATATACAATTTAGGTAGGAATCTATTCTTGGGTACTACATCCTGCATATCCCTTGCACGGTTAATTGCATCTTTCAAGGTGGCAGGTTGGTAGGCCCTAACCCAACCTCGTAGGGGTTCTGACAACCCTTATATAAATAACATGACCTACTGGGTCATGTAGAGGTCACTGACCATTACTGCAAGCCTTTGGAATTATGCAACATAAGATTCAAGGTTCCCTGTTTGTCGGAGCTGGGTTAGCTCCTGGAAGTACATCTCAGGATCCTTCCTATCAAATCTTTCTATTAACCTCTGTGTGAATTCTATATAAGAGATGATGCTGGCATGTCCCAGAGTGGTCATACCATGTTTCTACCATTCATGTGCTTCTCCGTCAAGATGAAGTGTGGCATATTTGATGGCATCCTTCTCCCGCATGCGATTGAGCTGGAAATATGTATCCAGTTTCTGTACCCATGACCGTGCAGAACACTTCGACGATCCATCAAAATAAGGAAGAGTTACCTTTCCCACAACCTTCTTCAAATCTACGTTTGACTGATGGCCCCCATATGTGGTTGCCTTCCTTTGTTGTTTGCTCCTCATGTAGTAAAAGTCATTAAGGCTCAGGTTTTCTTTCACGTTGGGAGGCAACGTATCATATTCTTTCATCCATGCGGTAACCATTTCTGCAATTGGTGAAGGGCAGTCTTGCTCCCTGGAGGAGTCAACCAAAAATGGAGGCATGGTTAGCCGGCTAAAAGGGCTGCTCCGAATGTTGACATGTTCGTGTGATGGACCGTTGTTACGAACATTGATATACTCATGCGGTGGGCCATCCCCACCTGAATGGGAACCTCCTTCCCCATTATTTCTTTGCACATTACGTTGCCCGATCTGTACTTTAAGGAGTTCCATGATGGCATTTTGAGTGTCGGCGATCTTTTGTAACGCATCTTCAAGTTTGGTATTTTCATGATCACCCATTGGTCTTTCTTCCCCTTCTTTTTTCCCTTGACTCCTAGCCCTTTTTCATTCCCAATTGACAGTAATACCCTTTTGTTTCTCCTTCCTTGGCATCCCATAGCTGGCCAAGATGAAACTCTGATACCACTGTAATATCCTTTAAGAAATATATAATGCCACTGCTGTAATAATTGTAAAAATATAACAAAAAAGTAATATGATTATTATAAAAAACCCTTGTGATAACATATACACATAATACTCTATCACACATAATTAAGTTCAAATCACCATATTTAAACAAGCCCTAAGGAAATCCACCAAATATCATTTATTAAGGAATTTAGCCCATGTAATACAAGCAGTTTGACCAACAATGTAGATGGGTTAATTACATCATAATTACAATTAATAACCCTTGAGTTAGTGCTGTGGTGGTGCTGCAACAACTTGCTGCAATAGGTCTGTGATTTCTTCCTTCCTTTGCCAATCTAGAAATGAAAATAATTATAATAAAACTAGCAGGGCAGATCTCAGATCCACACTCATAAAGTGTAAAGTAAAAATAGATGAAAACCCCTTTCAAAACAAATATGAAATGAATGTGACCAAGTAGGGTGATTATAGAAACCACCGAAGTTGGGTTTGCTTACTAGGGTGAGATTCTCGAATCTCACCGAAGGAAGCTTGAGGATCTCACGTGAAAATCCTCACTTGAAAACTCCTCTGAGCTCTCAGAATATCAATAAAGAAAGATTAAATTCCATGAGTTGCTCTCGTTCCTCCTCCTTTTATAGTCAGGCTACTTGGAAAAACCATGGGCAAATACCTAGGGTCAAAACAACCCAAAAGGAAAAACCATGGGAAAATACCTGGGGCAAAACAACCCAAAAGGAAAAACCATGGGCCAATACCGTTTTATTTATTAATTTATTTATTAGTCTACTACTATTATGATTTGGTCCAACTGCTTAAACGATTGGGGATATTACAGTGCCCCAGAGGTTTTTGATGGTGCTGAATCCATTTCCACCATAAAAAATATGATTCAAACACTGCTACTGCTAGATTTTTTGAAATTTGCTTGCCCGTATTCCAACCACTTTGACCTGCCCGGGCAATTCGTCCGCCTCTAGACTTGTCCATTATTAATGAGTTTATCTCATTGTATTTGTTTATGAATAAAGTTATTTAATTCAACTAATAAAATTTTAAACATGTTAAGTGACCATATTTATTAATTTTGAACTTGTTAATTATTAATATTTATTATAAAAATAATTTAAATATTATAAAATAATTAAGTTACATTTTAATTAATTAATGGTTAATAAGATTTTAAAAAAATTTCAAATTGATATATGAAACTTCAAAATTAATTGCCTACTAAGAGGCAATGACTTGAATAAATTTTGGTGAGTAGTAACCACTTAAAATTCCACATATTTACATTTTTAATCCTACTTATTAAGTCTACACATTTACATTTTTACTCTTAGTTATTAATTTGTTAAGAAAACATAAATAATGGTCGGCAATAACAACTCCTCATAAGTGTATTTATTTACATCTTGTTCCTATCTATCTTGTTTCTATTTGAGTATGAGCTATTTTCAAAGATTTTATTTTTTGGTGGTTTTCTATGAAGCTTAACAATAAAAATATAAAAGTATCCAAAAATCATGGCATAAATATTGCAATTGCATTAAAAAATCATGCCAAAAAATCTAAGGAAGTTGTCCACATGGCATTGTGTTGTGCAAAGGTTGTAATAACAATCATTATGAAATAAGACCTGAACCAATCATATTGCACATAAATATTTAAAAAAAAAATCAAAAAAATAAATTCAACCCATAATATCAATCTATGGAGAAACTACAAAAAATAATTGGTCAAAAATAAAGTAATACCTTGTCAATGGAAAATGAATAAGTAACCATGCATGTATCCTGCCACTTAAGTGGATGTTATGTTTTTAGAAAATTTGCAAATTGATATATGAAGTAGAAAAGTTAATTACCTACTAAAGGATAAGGACTTGCATAATTTTTTGGTGGGTAGTAACCACTACTAACTTGATACATGTACACTTTTACTCGTACATGTTGAAGCATTGAAGAAAACATAAATAATGGTAGGTACAGTAGGTATAATTGAACTATTCCAAAGGAAGGATTTTGATTATAAAACTTAACAATGAAAAATCATTGCAAAAATATTTAAAAATCACCACACAAATATTGCAAATACATCAAAAAATTATAGCAAAAAAATTTGAGGCACTTATCCATGTGACACAAAGGCTGCAATAAGACCTTCAAAATTATGGTCCAAATATTTTTTCAATAATATTGAAAAATAAATATTTGTTTTTGAAATTTAAACATTATAACTTGGATTGGTCAATGCTAAACTAATAGCAATAGTGGTCAACACACAAATGGATTGCTAGAGTTTTTCCATAGCAGGGACTAATAATAATAATCTTAAATAATATGATAATTTACTTAATTTTTAAGGTTTTTTAGGTTTTGATGTTTATTATGAATTGATGCCTTACCAACTATTTAATTTATACAACTACATTATTATTTAAAAATTATGGCATAAATATTGCAACTACATCCAAAAATTAAAACAAAAAATTCCGAGGCAGTTATCCGCATAACACAGGTTACAATAAGGTCACCACCCAAATGTATTGCTAGAGTTTTTCCATGGGAGAGACTAATAATAATAATAATTTTAAATTAGATGATAATTTACTTAATTTTTAAGGTTTTTTTAGCATATTATGAAGCCAATATTTTGATGCTTACTATAAATTGATAACTGCCAGCATTTACCAACATTTAATTCATACAACTACATTATTATAATTTGAGTAAGTTTAATGTTTAATAATATGTGTTTCTTTTTAAAAGATTATATATTCAAATCCAAAAAAAGTTAGAATATGTAACAGAGATCTCTTGTCCCAATTACATAACTCAATTTAATGAATGAATTTTTATTATTATTTAATAATAATAATGTTATTTAGTTAAATATTAACTTATAATTTGTTAACACTATTTTAAAAGATATAATGATAACTAGTCAAATTTAAACCTATTATATTATTATGGTATAACTAAATATTTACTTTCATATTTTTTAATTTTCTTTTTCATATATATAATATAAAAATCAAAGTCAATTGGTATATATGCCTTTTTAAATAAAGGGAAACTATTCCAACACATGTTCAATGGCTTACCTAATACTTCTTTTAATTGAAAAATATATTTCTTTTTAAAAAAAAATATTTGAAAATTTATAGGATAATTTTTATATTTTTATAATTTTTTTGTTTTGTTTGGAATATGTTTTAAAATTGCTTTTGTTTGGCTTTCATTGTTTTTTTACAAAAATATTTGAAAATTTATGAGATAATTTTTATATTTTTATAATTTTTTTTGGTTTGGAATATGTTTTAAAATTGCTTTTGTTTGGCTAAGAGTTCGTCTTTTTAAAATGTAAGAAAATAAGTTAATAACAAGTGATCTAGAAATATCTAACAAGAATGAAACTTTGCCCCTTTAAAAATCATCAATAAATAATTTTAAGTGACATATTTTTCTTAAATAACAATAATAAATCATTAATAATGGCCCCATTAATAATTTAACGACTAAATTACCCTAACTTTTCTTATGGTTTAAAAAAAAAACTAAACCTTCTTTTAAAGAGTTTCACATTGATAATGGGCGTCAAAATTCGTGACAGTTATAACTCAAGCGTTGAAGGGTAAAGTATGCATTAAAAAAAATGAAATTAGTTTTCCAAACGCTTTTTCGAAATAAAAGTTGGAAAATGAAATTTGATAGGGATTTCCATGTTAAAATGTGAGTCGTGGAGGAATTGCCCGGACGGTCAAAATTGGCCGGAATCCGGGCCAAACAAATTTAAAAGATCTTGCAGAAACAGTGTTTGAATCCTGATTTTGACATTGGAAATGGATTCAGCACCATCAAAAACCTGTAAGACACCCAAAATATTAAACTTTGATAGTTATAACATGAATTTAGAAAAATTCCTGCCAGATTTTCTGAAAATCTTATCAGAATTTTCATGATTTTCAGGGCGATTCCTCTGGCGGCTAGTTAGACTACGGCGTTAAAATGTTACAATATAAAACTCCCGACCAATCTTTTATCTTGGCACTTTCTTTTAAAGCTTATGTCTTATTAAAACAAACTAACTCACACGGAGCCCGAGCACACCGAACGCTTACTTTCTTTAACATATTATATATGTTTGAGTTGCTTCACCTTCCCGTTGTGTAACCTAAAAGTTGAAAAGTAAAAAGAGCAGGGTTTAAGTATTTTGTAACGTTGTATGACTAATTTTTTTATTATCAGGAATAAGATTTAATGGTGTATACACTTTATTATAAATTCACTCTAACACGATTAAATCTAGCATTTGCACGTTGGGTGCAAAGAAACGCAGGGCAGAGGAATGACTTAAAAACACCACTTCGAGGAGATCTCTAATCTCTAATAAAACACGTACTCCCAGTTCGTAATCCTTTTTACATGTGCAATATTTGTCAAAGAGAAATCCAATATTGTTGAAATTGGCATGAAGATCAATGAAGCTGTTGAGAACGCTTGTGGGGATATTTGCAGAAACATTTGTTGTAATGCTCTTCATTTTTTTTTTAATGTATCTGTTTCTCAAATAATGAAAAAATTATATTCTCGAAAAATTGAATTATTGAATTTTAGTAAAAAATATCTCTAAGATAGAACACTTGAAATGCACCTATATTAATAATTTATACTTAAGCCTTATCAAGATGCTTAGACTTTATCATAGATCATTATTCATTTAACAATATGCTTAGATCTTATTACAAGTCACAAGACATTTTATACAGGTATTGGTTTGTGAAACAATAGATATGTTTACCATGTGGCATATTGAATTGTTATTTTGTATATAAAATATCGTCTCTCCTCTACGAGAGTGAAGTGAAGTGTACTTGCAATGAATAATGAATTCATATTTGTCCTTTTATGATAAATGATGGTCAATGTGCTCATGATCATAACATATTATCAATATTATTACACACACTCATATCTGTCACATAAAACTTAATCACTAGTGTCTTATCCTTCCATCCACATTGTGGACTCGATGGAATCTGGTGAAGGAACATAGAATAAACCTTTTATGTCATCTTAATCAAATCCCAATATCATTAATTTTATATGAACACTTGGGGCTTTAGAGAGTTTGAAACTATTTTTCACATAAAATATTTGATCTATTTTAATCATGTATTTCTCTGTGCCAACGAGAATTAAAAAATGCTCTTGAACTTTTAAATTAGGGTTGACCACCTCCTTGTAGTATCATAGTTTCCTTTCATTTTTTAACTCTTTATTTCACCATAATTTCTCTTTAAATTTATATGTGATTATCATTCTAATATTGTTGGTATCCTACACGACGACGTCTTCCTATATTCTCTAATGATTTAGCCAAGACTTGGCATATTGATGCCATCTTCACTTCAACTATCGATGGTTATGACTAGAGTTGAAAGAAATTTTGGGGATCCACTTATCATCTGTGTTGGTTATCTTGTTCTTTCACATTAAGTACCTAACCATGGGTATGCACTCAGTGGGGGAGAGGCTCACTTCTATGAGTAGTATAAGATAAATTGTATTGTTTTTAATCCTAAGATTATATATTCTTTTGATTTTATCTATCCTTCTCCAAGATTATCCACAAATATTGCATCCCCAAGCTTCACATCCATGTAATATGACATGAATGATGAAAGTATTAAATAGTAGTTCCTTTTTTTACCCTAAGCTGAAGGTCTATTAATTTATGATTGTTTTGAAGCCCATAATAAGTTTTTCACCCTTTCATTTATTCCTTTTTCAACTCTATATTTCTAATTAAGCTGATTATGAATATCGATTCCAAGATATTTGTATGAATGTGCTTCTTCCAAACTATTATTTTCATATATAAAAGTGTCATAAATAATCTTATGGGATTGGATTATCATAACCTTTGTTTTATCTTTGTTCACAATGATAATCATACTAGAGGAGAAGTCATTGAGAATTCTTAGATTATTATTAAGGTTATAGAGATTATGTTCCATAAAAAATATGCCATCAACACAAAAACGATGATTATACCAATGAGAGTTGAGCCATTATAATCAACTTGTCCAACTGAACTTTCTAACTTATCAATGTAAATGTTTCAAAGAGAATAGACATTACAATGCATCAGTATGTAAACTCCATTATGGTATACAAAAATTAAAAGTGTACAATCTCAAGAGCCTCATTTAGTGTTGTATTTATACATTCTCTTGTAACTCTTTAAAACTCAATTTTAAAAATTTCAAACTAAATTTTAAAATATTATAAAATTAAATCTAACTTTTGGAGTCTATTTATGTAACCAACATATTTTTGGTTAGTAAATCGATTCCAACATTGAAAAATCATAATAATTTTTTTAAATAAGGAGTGGTTATAGTTTGCATTGAAGTAGTTTGGTTTGAAGGCCAAAACCTTGTACATATTGGACCAAAATTTCTCCAACAAATCCATGAAAAAGCGATACAACTTTCATTCTCTACCATCAAATATACAAAACTGAACTTCTTCATACCATCCTCAAAAACTCTTAGGATAGCTATATATTTGTAGATCATACAATAAACTAAGTAAAACTAACCATTTTCATTTTCCCTAGTAGCAACATTCACTTGGTTCTCAAGAGCCTCATGTAGTGTTGTATTTATACATTTTCTTGTAACTCTTTAAAACTCAACTTTAAAAATTTCAAACTAAAATTTAAAATATTATAAAATTAAATCTAACTTTTGGAGTCTATTTATGTAACCAACATATTTTTGGTTAGTAAATAGAATCCAACAATGAAAAATCATAATATTTTTATTAAATAAGGAGTGGTTCTAGTTTGCATTAACGTAGTTTGGTTTGAAGGCCAAAACCTTGTACATATTGGACCAAAATTTCTCCAACAAATCCATGAAAAAGCGATACAACTTTCACTCTCTACCATCAACTATACTAAACTGAATTTCTTCATACCATCCTCAAAAACTCCTAGTATAGCTATATATTTGTAGAGCATACAATAAGCTAAGTAAGTAAAACTAACCATTTGAATTTTCCCTAGTAGCAACATTAACTTGGTTCTCATATGATTCTAGCTCTATCTGAGAAATAAGATGGACCAGGCATGTGCTAAATTCAACGTCAATCTCATTTTGATACGGAGGGGAAGTCGAGTTTGCAACAATTCCAACATCAATCTCTTCCTGTAGTTATGGGATATCCATTTCCTACCTATGGGAGTCCTTTTTTTCCATCACTTCAAACTTTAAACACATGCTCATCCATCATTAGAAACATGGTGTCCATCCTAATTTTTAACATTTGTGTTTCCAGATGCAACTTATCCATTTTAATTTTCTTGATGCCAAGTTTCTAGTTCAAAATATTGTGCCTGAGATTCAGTCAAAATCATTTCCACATGGTTTGAAATCAAATACATAGTGAAGCCCATAACCCCTTCCATATGTACTAAGGATAAACTAGTGCCTTCCTCTCTTGCTCTGGAAATTTCGTCCATTAAAAATTCATCACAACATGCCCTCTGTCTTTCTTGGCGAATTATGCAATTAACTAACCACCTCGGAATTGCATGTATGTTCCATCTCCTTTTATAATCTAGAATACCAACTCTACTCAATTATATGCTAATCTATGAATCATTAATACCATATGGATCAGATGCAATTGCCTGATAAGGAAATTCATTGCCATTATGGATGCACTATGGACGAGATCAAGATCTATTGAATACTAAGATTTTAACCATGCATTTTGCACTTTGGCTGAGGGAATACCATGCTTGTGCATTCAATAAAATTTGATGGCTATTGAGATCACCCTCCATCTATCCTCTGGCACACATTTATTGTCATTATGGCTGCATGATCTTGATTCTGAACATGATGTAATAGTTGTAGAGACTTGAAGGGAATTGTGACAATTAGAATATTTTCAGAGTATAATATGACAAGGAGGAAGAATAATCGATGTCCCTTTTTCCTTGTACTAATTTCATTTATGAAATCCTTAAAATGAACTAGGATTGTATCCTTCATGGAAGAAGTTTGATAACTGTGTATCCATTGCCCATTTTCATTATTCCTTGTTCCAAAATAGCACGTTGATTGGCTAGAGAGTCTGCCACCAAATCAAGATGCCTCTTGACATAAAAGAATTAAATCGATTCAAATATTACTAGTTGGAGACTAATTCAATGCAAGATGGGAGCTAGAGTGTGCTCAGGATTTCCCTTGACCTTGCTCACTTGTTGGATTACAATCATCGAATCACAAAAAACCATTAGTTGACTAATTTCCTTTGAGAGTGCCAACTCTAGCCCTTTCCATAAACTTAAATATTTAGCAAGATTGTTAGTTGAGACTCCTAAACCCCATGGAAATTGAATCTCTCTTTCTTCATCAGGGAGAATGATAAACCCTCCCTCTCCTACCTCCCCAGAAAAATCATAATATTGACATTGAAAATTATGAGTTTTTAAAATCATGACATTGTAAATGAAATTTTAAACTATTTTTTCATTATAATAATCGTATATTACAATTTAGATAATCAAAACTTGTAATTTCAATAATATATCAAAAATCGAATCAAATTATATATATAATAATAATTAATCAAAACTTATAATTATAATAATTTATCAAAAATTAAAACATTTAGAAAATTAAATAAATAGAGAAAAACTTATAATTTTATTCATCTGTCAAAAAACAAATCAATTTTAAAAACATTAACCCAAAATAAAATAAAGTACATTTTTTTTTTGTAAATTAGAACTCTTGGATTTTATTGACAAAATAAGGTTACAAAGCTCTCCTTTTCTTATCCCACCCAAAAAATACATAGGAAATTGAAAGATCCAAAATATCCACATACAAAAAAGTCACATAGTAGTATTACTCTCTTCAGTTTAACAAAATACAACACTGCAGACCTTAGATAGACCAGTTTCACCATAGATACATAAACAAAGCTGAAAACCATAATTCTAAGATGCCACAAAGCGTTTCACCTTTCTCTAGGAACATGAAATAACATAATGAAGCATAAATTGCAAACAAGACCCAACGTTTTCAACCAAGGCAAATCACATCTCCAAAACCATATATCTTGACAATCTTGGAGAATAGCCCAAATAAAAATAGTGCTAGTGGTCCTTAGAACAAATGGGAAGTGGCCATTATGCACACAAAGCCATAATAAATATCAACCACCAAGAAATTCATAATGCATATAATCCCACAAGAACAAAGGGCCATCCAACATAAACACATATATCCATATCCAATTATAGGTAAACCATAATCGTCTCAAAAACACATCAATGAGAGCCATAACCTCACCTCCCCAATTTACAACTCAGAGAAACAAAAAGATACAAGAGCCAACCATAATAACAAATATCCATTCATAAACGCATAGAGCCATTGATAACAAAAAATAATCCACAATGATAACTAAAAAAATTGATAGAGACACAATTCTCCACATTATAAACTAGAATGTCAACCATAAATATGTTACTGAACAATGTCCTTTTGAACCAAAACATAATGAGGAACCCCATGAAGAAGCCATACCTTAGATTTCACATGCCAAAATTGATTAAAAACCCCACTATTTATAGTCATGACCAAAAGAAGATATTGTAGTCGACGCCTGAGCACTATCGTCTGGAGGGTTCGTAAGACTACCAAAGGTAGAATCATTCACAAGAAATACTTCTACACGGGCCAAACAAGAATCCAGATGGTTTAAGTAGAAACTTTGATTACGAATCATGTGTTTAATGTACTCAAATGAGGGGAAGACATTGTAATTTTACACCCACCTGTCTTTGAAAATCAACGACAATAGGGTCTCCATTTGTTGATGTAAAGCCACAAAATTCAGAAAATGTAACCACCTACTCCTAAATATTCCAGAAGCAGGAACCCATTTCATATCTCCACCAACCAATTCATAATCTAAATGATAAGGTGATCCCCTATATTTATACACTCCCATAAGATAATTTCTTTCCTCACCTCTGGAGGAATTGCATTAAGGAAAGTAGCCACGGACGAACCCTTTTCTACCCTACAGTAAAATTTCCTCCTCCACTCCTTCTGATACTCATAATATATCTAGGAGGAATGAGCATAATTGAGAGGGAACACTTATGAAAACAACTGAAAGACCCTAAACCTATAAAGAGAGAAGAAGAACTAAACACAGTACCATGATCCCTAGTGTTATGCATAATCTACGACTGCGAACATAAGTATCTTCTCTAGACCTAGTGGCATGGTCTAGAACAACAAAAAGAAAGAGAATATAATGTTTTTCTTAAAGTAAATGAACAAGGAGATGAGGCTTACCTGCAATCCGTCACAAGATTCACTCTCTTCTTGGCTTGTACGTTCCAATCCTATATCTAGTCGATATAATTAGAATATGCAGATAAAACACAACAAGAAAAAGATCTACGATATCTATGTAGCATTGTCCAATCACTTCATTCAATGGATCAACATAACATTGAAAATATGAGCATCATCATCATATATAGGAAAACAATGTACTCATTGTATTAGTAGAAGTGGAGACAATTACAACCAAATATAGTAGATGATCATGTAAAGAAACTCCCCAAGTTGACTTGTCCTTCCTTGCCACAGAGTACACCTCTATGTCACCTCAATGCATGGAATGATGAATCTCCTTAGTTTCAGGGAAGAAAAATGAGGGTAATCAATATCCAAAATCCAACCCCTAGCTTGTGGATGGAAGTAAATATGTGGGAGAGGATGGTATTTTAGGAATTATTATCCATTTACCAATCTAGGCTTGAGATCCACTCTTGATGGGAGGATGATATCAAGGGACAAGGAGTGAAATATCCAAAGTAGGATGAGATGGGATTCAAAGGTATTATGCAAGGTAAATGGTTAAAAAAAATCCTGGAAGCTTTTGGAAGAGGAAGCTTCAAGATTATTTTTATTTTTCTCAAATTTCTAGAATCAGTGCACCCCAAGGAGGGACAACCTGCTGATGATCAGTGTAGGTGCATAGTGGAGAAACCTACTTTGAACCTAGTATCGTAAGGCCGAAGGGTACGTTGGGCCTCATAAGCATGGAAATGAAGCAGTTAAGCCCATAAACTCAGGGATTATGGATAGGCATGCCTAAGGAATTTTTCAAGGAGGATAACAAAGTGTTGTTGGATGTTGATTGATCTAGTTAACATGCCTATTGACCATATGTGACAAAATGGCCTATGACATATTTCTCCCTGAAGTGAAAATTCAAAGGTAGCGACTTATGACAAAAGTAATTTACTTTGTGACAACTGATCAAGATAAAGATCTGTTATAATACATTTACATCTTGACATCTATGCTGAGGGAGTCATACCCATACTCAACACATAAGCTTAACAGTACATGTACAATGATGAAAAAACATGTCCACTGATGATGAAAGGTGGACCCATGAATAGATGACTGTCTTTATGATCATAGCCATGAAAAGTGGACCCATGACTAGATGAATGTATCTATGATCATATCCATCATACTTTGTATTCTTGTATTAATCCTGAAATTGCAGCCTGGATGGATGAAACTAGATTTAGGGTCTTCTATCTCGTTCACATGATCCTCCAATGTATGAGTCTAACCATGTGACTTAATAAGATGAATTCTAACACCATAGACACCATTTTATTATCGATTAATTATGTAAGACATTAAAAAACATGAGAGAAACCACTGATGATGTTAATGGTTCTCAAGGTACTATACTACAATTCATATGGTGTGAATGAATGAGTTGAAGTCGAACATCAAAAATAATCTGTCGGTCGAAGGACATTGATGAAAGCCTGTCGTCAAGAGCGAGGAAACTTACCATTGATGTATGCAAGAACCAAGGTACCAAAAGGTTTTTCTAAGTCAACATCCTGGATAATGAATTGATGTCGACATGAAGCGACCTATGACAGAAGGGCCTTGATATATCCCCCATCAATGACACGAAACATGTATCATGATTTGAGACAGAATGATGAAGATACTAAACTAGATTAGGAACGACAAACATGGAATGA
Organism: Pinus albicaulis; assembly: GCA_034641835.2. NCBI lineage: Eukaryota > Viridiplantae > Streptophyta > Pinopsida > Pinales > Pinaceae > Pinus > Pinus albicaulis. The sequence continues at coordinate 949,090,546 of CM076573.1, forward strand.
AGGCTTAAGATTATTGTAGCAAATATTGACTAAATCAATTCTATTGAACACATCGACGACATTGTATGGAGTTGGTAGCATTTACCCAAAGCCAAAAATGGAGGCTTTGATATGGCATGATGAATTAAAAGATAAGAAGATTTCCCAACCCAACAACCATGAAGATGAAGTGGAAGAGTGTCATGTTCAAGAGTGACTCGCTGCCATTAACAAGTGAAGTACCTTGTTTTCCCAATTTCCCCAACTATTGTTGGTCAATACCTATTTATTTTTTAACAAGTTTGAGGAGCATAACATATGCTTGACTTGTAAGTTCATCCTTCAGATGAATCCCTCTGAGTATGTTTAACGAACCCTGAGAAGAAGTGGTTTGGTCCCGTCATGATTGATGAGTACATCACAGTTTGATGTTTTACGAGTCCAATGAAGGTAAAAATCGACATCTTTTTCATGTTTAGAGATTTTGAAAAATAGGCGAAAACTACAAACTTCAGATGTTCCTTTTTGTAGATAGTTCCTTGAGTCCGAAAAGGCAAAAAATGATACCCAAGAGAACCTCTTAGCCACGATCAATTAAGGTATTACTTTTTCGTAAATAGTATATCTCAATCCAAAAAAGGGCTAAACTTATACTGATTAGACGTATTTTCATTTACTTTAACGAGTTCGAAAAGACAAGTGCTCAGAAATATTTTCATATTTTGGGAGTCTGAAAAGAGATGAAACAGGACTCTGGGGGTTTACTTTTTTGTAAGTTTACAAAGCCTGAAAAAGTGATAAAATTTTTCTCTCTGGTCAAAATGATTCATAACATGACAAAATCCGTTAAACAACTGCCGACCTACTTGGAACACCATCAAAATTTAAAAAATACCCATTTCATGATAAAAATGAGTCATAAATAGGTCAAACCATTAAATATCAATAAAATAATGATAGGAATGACTATAAATAATAATTTTATTTTTATTTTTATTTTTACCGTTTCACATTTACCCTCTGAAGTTTTAATTCTGAGTACTTTTTCCCTCAAATTTCTGCAGTTGAGTGTGTTTTATTCGGTAGATAATTTTAGGCATTGTCTTGAATTTTGTGATTTCATGCATGTTTTCATGGTTTTTGAGGTTCATAGGGCTCTAATACTATGCCCCAAGATCAATGCACCCCCAGAATGTTGAAAGGAGTGTTGATATGGGGTGAATTACACTAGGGAAAACATTGCAACACACTGTCTCCCTTGGGAGGGTGCATTGGGTGCAATTCCCAGCTTTGTTTCACTAGTTTTCCTCAAAATTTTTAAAGTTTTTTGGATTAAATGAATCCTAATGAATCTCCTTGTGATGTTCCAGGACTTCATTGGAGAAAAATGGATTTTATATGGAGGGAAAGAGAACATGAAGAACAAGATATGAATGCAACAAATGAATCTTATACCATCCAGACATTAAGAGGCTGTGGATTAATTTGTACATGCATGGGATGTTCAGGCTCAGGTATTCAAAATAGGAGCACATACACTTGAGATACAGGTTGAGGACATATATTTATTGATTGGTTTATCTAGAAGAGGTGCTCCCGTCTCCTTCACTGGGATGAGAATGGGTGGAGAAACAATCAAATATTATGTCTTCGCTCATTACAGACCTCAAGCCCAGCTGACCAGGGATTGGAATATCAAAATTAAAGATGTGGTATGATTTCCCTTAAGCTTGATCTTATTCATCATTTCCAGATTGTTTGATAGTTCTACACATCATGTGGCCAATAGTTCATACATGCAGTATGCTCAGGAATGTATAGAACCAACAATTTTCAATTGGAATGAGGGGTATTGCTCAATATGAAAGAAAAACTGAATAAAGAAAAAGATGGACGATTGAATAATTTTGGCTATGGTTCAATCCTAATCTCCTTCACTTTAGAAAGGATTTTATTGCTACAACCTCAACATATCACACTCGAGCCCATTGATCCGAGAGGCCCACATATGAAGAGTTGGATGAATCTCATGTCTCGACATGCATGTCCATCAACGATAAGCTTCTCACCAACCTTATTAAGATGGTTATGTAGGAAAATCATTATGATAGAGGATTATCCATATGCAAGAGTGGGTTTTCATGGAGACCCTAAGCTCGCGCTTCCGGATGGTGAGAGATGGGGTGCTATAGGTAATATATTTTGACCATTTTGATTTTAAAGTTTTACAGTTTGTTGTTTGTGTTTTTGATGTATCCGAGACTAAACTATCATTTATACATGCAGATGTTGGGTCCGTTCGACCTATGGGTTCCTCATATTTGCAGTGTGTGGGAGACCCACAATAGGTACTAACATCAACACAATTTGTTGTAGCAGGATGAGATTTACTACAAGATTTCAATGTGACTGAGACCCTAACAAAGGTAAAACGTCATATGGAAGGGCTGACACATGGAATAGCTGAGATCGCCGTCGACCAACTTCATTTGAGATTGCAACGACACACTATCAGAGTGCTTGGTCGCATTAGTCGATTACTATGTAAGATAGGTCGTGCTGTGGCATGTTACTATGAGCACTATGACTAGTCTACTAGGAGGCTTATAGCCATATTTGCATGTATGTTTTGGATATGATAGGCCGTGTGGCCAATGCATCCCGGGAACAAATTTTGTAAAACCAAAATTTTATATATATACAACTATCTTCAATGTTCCTTATGTTTCTATTACCTCTTTCAATGGAGTGATGTGTATTGTAAATGTCCATCTAAAACATAATTAGCCAATTAATTGGTTAATGTGTTTAGATTTCTAGAAATATGTTGATATTGGATTAAATCAAAGTATATTTATAGAAGAAAAACCCTCAATAACATATGGAGCATATTTGGACTCCTAATTGAGTATACATTTGTGAGTTGTAGTACTACAAGTTGTACGTCAAGTCTAATGACTATACAATGGATATGAGGAAAAATAGCATTAGACAATAGCTCTACCACTATGCTATACTCAACGATGTTATTGGTAAAGTGACTAATACAAATCCCTTGTAGACTCACTAACTCGCCATTTGAACCAAAGATAGCCCACGCCGTGGAGGATAGATTCCGAGTACTACGACTATTGCCATCAGCATAACCAACATATGGTTCGAGGGACATAGACATCTACAAACCAAATTTAAGAAATATCAACAAAAAATGAAGGAAAATTTGAAGGGACACACCACAAACATACTAACAAACCCATATATAGTATGTACACAATGCACTACGCAAATAATCAAGCATAGTATTTCTTAAGGTACAACATATTTCTAGGTTGTGCCAGTGGAACTCCATCAAAATCGACTAAATCATAGGCCCCTTTAGCAAGAAAACACTTGACAATATATGGACCTAGCCACATGGGTTGGAACTTTCCTGGTCCTAATTTATTAGAATCCTGGTCATAGAGTAGGAAAAGGTCTCCTTCCGAGAAGACTCAAGGCTTGACACTTTTGTCATATTGTACCTTGATAGCTTTCTTATGTGCTTCATTATCCATGGCCACATCACACCAAGTCTCATATAAACATGTCAAATTTAAGAGACTATATTCCTTTATGGAAGTGGCAGGAATAATTTCTACAACAAGTTTCAGTGACAAAATTTCACATTCTATTGGAAGGATAGCTTCCAGATCGTAAACCAATTGGAATGGAGTAAAGCTGGTAGTATTCCTAATGGAGGTTCATTATGCCCACAAGGAATCATAAATAATCAAATGTCAATCCGATCTATAGACCCCTATCATACGTTGATGCATCCTCTTGAAAACTTTATTAATAACCTCAACTTTTCCATTCGCCTGAGGGTAGTAAGGAGTGGAAATTTCATGGGAGAGTCCCAAATTGGAAGTTACTTCAGACATCATGTTATTATGAAAATATTTTCCATGGTTAGTAATAATGGCTAGTGGAACACCAAACCGTGCAATGACATGGTTAAAGAAAAAATAAGTAGTTGTTTCACCGATATTATTAAATGTAGGCATCGCCTCGGTCCATTTTGCAAAGTAATTAAATGCTATGATGAATATCCATGCTCCTCGACCGAGTGAGGGTTACATTTCATGAAATCGATACCCCATTTTTCAAAAGGTCATACGACAATAAAATGATGAAAAGGAGTGGGCAGAGCATGAGTCTTATGATCATAAATCTGTCAGGCATGAAACTTATGGACAATGAGAATACAATCGCAGAATATGGTAGGCCAAAAGTAACCCGCACACAAGATATTTTGTGTAGTGGAATAACTAGATAAATGGTTGCCACATGCCCCCAAGTGGCAGTCATTTAAGACTTTCTCAACCTCCTCATGAGTGAGGCACCTTCAAAAAACCGTATTGATACCGCGAAGATAGAGGGTGTCTCTAATGATAATGTAATTCTTGGCTTGATATCGAATACGTCATTTCTCAGAGCGAGATGCATCAGACTAGAAAGTATGGGTCTAGAGATATATAAGGATGTCTCCATACCATGGGTTAGATGATAATATCAAAAACAACTTCTTATCTGTAATGAAATTTTTAGACATTGATTTAGAATCAGTGGTGGGAAGGTCACATATCAGCGCAAAAAAAATTAAATGTTTTTTTGATTTGGATTTGATGAATTCCAAATAAAAATCCTAGAGGATGACGATCCATTTGGAGTATTCCCCCCAAAAAAATTTACGTCACCAAATATATGTCATAGGATTGCAATTTGAAACGACCATATTTTTACAGAGAAGGATATAATGGAAAAATATTTGGACAACTTGAACAACCACCAAAGCTAAATTTTCTAGATGGGTATACCTAACTTTGGTATCCTTAAGATTATGACTCAATTAATAGATAGTATGCTCAGTCCCTACGTTATCCTCTTGGACCAATACCATAGAAATTGTAGTAACTACAACAACGAGATACAGGAAATAGTCGCGCTGGTAATCGGGAGGATATAACAAGGATGCCTGAATTAGTACATATTTCAAGGCATCAAACACTCTTTGAGAAGCATCATCCCAATGGAAGGGAACCCCTTTCTTTAATAGACGAGCGAATCCTTTAATAGATTCAACGTAGTTAAGGACAAAACTTTGTAGAAAGTTAGCCTTCCCTTGTAGTCGTTGAAGCTGAAGTAGGGAAGAAGGAGAAGGTAGATCTACGATCGCGTGAAATATCAAGGGATCAATATGAATTCCATGTTTTGAAACAAAAAAACTGAGAAGCTGACTAGAACTAACACAAAACAAACATATATGAGGATTGAATCGAATATTATAATGTCTACATCGTGAAAATATTTCGTTAATATGCATCGGGTGATCAGTTTGATGTTTCGAGTGAGAAGGAAAATATTCCATATAAGGTTTCATGATATGTTTGATGTCATGGAAGGCATAATACATTTCCCTCTAAAATGTAGTCCCAACATTCTTTAATCCAAAAAGAAGTTTCTGGTATGCAAATGTTCCCCAGGGAAAAATGAATGCAATTTTAGGTTGGTCCTCCAAGAGAATGTTGATATGATTATAGCCGGAGAAACCATCCATAAACGAAAAGATCTCACAATCAACATAGTGATCAAAAATCTGGTCGATGAACAGGGTAGGATAATTTTCCTTTGGAAAAACATGATTTATGTCCTGATAATCAAAACACACACGAATTGTTCCCTGTTTCTTCCTGACACGAATAATATTTGACACCCAATCAGTTAAAGGTACTGGCTATATTAAACCAACATGTAGAAGTTTTTCAACTTCAGATTTAATCACGACAACCTTCTTGGGATGGATTGGGAGGAGATGCTGTTGAATTGGCTTAGCATTAGGATAAGTTTTGATTTCGTGCACCATGATGTTCATATAGATACTTGGAATTTCCTCATAAGACCAAGCGAAGACATCTCAAAATTCCTAGAATATGGATTTATAGGTCTTAATATCATCTGAAGAACAAGATACACCGATGTATAGGTTCTCGACAATGCTGGGTTTGGTCGAGAGATCGTGAGTGATAGTCCCTTCAATATTCGACTGGTTATTTTCAAAATCGACTTCATGAATGAAAATGAAATTTGTATAAGACTCAACAATATTGGGTTGATATAGGTCACTAAGATTATCCTCAACATAATATGGTAAGGGTGAATGATGGTGATGATCATCCCACGACACATCGTCTGGCATCATGATCTCCATAATTCTCTCATCGATAGGAAACGTATGAGAAAAAATATAAGAGGATGTGCCATAATCCAATGAACGATCGACCCAATTAGTCGAAGAGGAGAGATCAAAATAAGAAACACAAGCTGAATAAATGGCTTCATAATCATGCTCAACGAGTCAAAGTGGCATACAGTCACCAAAATTTTCGATATTAGTCTTATCTATTACTATCCAAGGGTTAGTTGGAATAGTAGAAGAAGATATCATATTGATATAGGAAACTAAAGGAGAGTTGTTAGGAAGCGATGGAGGAGGAAGTGAAAAGGTTCCCATGAGAGAGGAGTACTTAACCAATCCAACCCTGACATGCTGATACAGGTGTAGAGTTTCCCTCACAATAGGGACACTTCCAGTAACTTGAGAACTATAGGTAAAGAAAGCTAGTTGATCAATGGATACTATACTGCATTTATGAGGAAAATCGATCATTCGGAAATAAGTCAAAACAACAATAACTATGGCATAAACCCATGTGTGACAAAACATAATATTATAGTCGAATGGTCCAACAATAACTTCGAATTCTATGGATATATATTACCTCCTAATTCTACTTATAGCGAATTAAAATACCACAAGGCTTATATGTTCATTCGTCAAAAGCCTTCAAGGTGGTCGGTGATTGAATCAATTGAGGAGAACCAATATCCTTCCAGCAAGATAAGGACATAATATACATTGAGGTTCCCTCATCCATAATAGAATGGTGGATATTCTTACTACGAACAACAACCTAGATCATGAAATCTAGTTGAGCCGGAATTCGAGGTGAATAGTTCTCATGATTGAAAATGACTAGGTTTGAATCCAAAGGATCAATAAATCCGATAGAAGAAAGCAAAGCCTTCTTTTGGGAGGGAACATTTTGTAACACCTCAAGAGTGGACATGGAATATGGAGACTAAGCCAAGTCCTCGACTACATTGTAATTCTGAGTGGTTCTCGTGTGAGGGTTGAAAGAAAATTTATGAATAATTCCTTTCGGAGGCCTAATGGTTAATTCAGCAAGATCATAGGTGATAGGTTTGGAGAGAATTGGCGGGTGGTAGGTTGATCGGTAGCCTAACATGGGATAGCACGAGAAACGAAATTATTTTTTGTTCCATAATAAGGGTTTGGGTACCGGGATAGGGAGGATTTTGATAACCACTGTCCTGCTTTTTGATACGGGTCAGAATAACCTTGTAGCGAATCTTTAAAATGTTTTGTGTTTGGATATGTTGTCCTTTATAAGGCACTTGATAGGTTGATACTATTTCCTTGTGGTATTTTTCATCATCCCAACATAAGTTGGAGTCGGTGGTGGCTGTGCCATACCACATGCAATCTTTCGTACTCGAATTTGAGGAATTCCTTGTCCAAGCAGTTGAGACTATAAGTTATGTTGTCAAGGCCGAATAAACGAGACTTGGGAGGAACCAGAAACCGATGGAATAAATTGAGTCATAGGTGCAACTTATAGAGGTTGGCTTACTTTGATATGAGCTTGTTGAGATATAGATTGGTAGGTAGGCATATAATATGTAGATGGCATAGTTTGAGAAATTAAATATGGATCCACAAATGCACTAGGTTGTACGTGAAAAGTAGATTTCCAAACGTTATCGATCATCCCAAGAGATGAAGGATTCGAATAAGGTCGAGAACTATTCTGTGGTATATCGATGGCAGGTTTCCCACCTACCAAAGGAGGAGGGAATGATGGAGGAAACTGACCCTCAAGTGGAAGGTACCCAACATAAGGAGATTTGGGATGTTGTAGATATCCATGCCCACTAACATAAGGGCTAGCCTGCTATTCAATTGTAGGTGTAGGCGGAGGAGAAGGAGAAGACTATATAATTTGCATTAAAGAAGTGCTAGATGGAATTCAAGAAGTAGATAACACGGGAGAGTAGGGAAAATTTTAAGAACCCCCATATATTTATATGTATAATAAATGGGTGAATCCCCATGATACATAAGGAAAATGGAAGGCAATTTTATCTATAGTATAATATGTATATATAATTTTTTAGTGAATATCTCACATGATTATATCATCTTGTAAAATCATGGCGAATTTTTCACTGAATTATAAAATCTTGTAAGATCTTGGATAATCGTTCACTGAATAATAAAAAATTGTAAATTCTTGGTGAATCTTTTACTAAGTTATATAACATTATGAAATCTTGGCATGTTCACCGAAGACTCGTAAAATTTTTCAAATTCACCGCAGAGTTAAATTCACAATGTTTGCCACGTTGTGATTAGGGTTCATCGTAGAGACCACTATAGGGATCAAAAGAGACAATAACACCTCCCATTGATTATACTAGAACTTGTTCGTAAAGAGAACGGAGATGCATCTCTAGGGTGCACTCTAATTCTCATATTTTTCATATTTTCAATATTTATTTGTATAAATATCGTATACTAATTATTTTACAATGAAAAAATGAACTTTCATGATAATAGGGCCAAGATTAGTTCTGAAATAAATCTAAATCTTTGGTAGTGTCCAAATTTACTACAATGATGAACCATATTAACCAAAAATCGATGACAACCAGTGAAAATTAGATGTCACAAATGTCTTTTGTTGGTCACCAACATGTCGTTTTAGTGCGTACATACAAATTCGATGGAGGTTTTGTGTTGAGTGCATCATTGCAGCTATAGGAACAAAGAATATAAATACAAGTTCACTTTTATTCACATTGGAAACTATAAGGTGCTCTAGTTTTTTCAAGTACCGAACTACGTAATTTATGGAATGAACAAATGCTACTAGATAAACCATATGAAAGTAATGATTTATATCACACTTATGCTACTAGATCAACCATATGAAGGGAAGGGAATGAGTCCTGCGCTGCATGAGATAATGGCTCTGTTTAAACAAATGGCCGGTACACGTGAATCAATATTGTTGCACCAACACAAATTATAAGAATGATGAACACACACAACATTATCCATTTCCGAAGTGATTCAATACCAACACTAAAATTGACATAGAGGAGGAATTGTACACAATATTATCTTTATTTTCATATTTGGATCTGCGACTATATATCTTTACAAGAGGTCTCTGACCTACTTCAAGTATTGAATGGGAAATAATGATGGCTTAGACGCTTGTAGTGAAAATAAAGAAGGTGTGGCCAGATGCTTAACATCAATTATGCTCACCAGATTTGGTGAGAACTCACCTATTCATTCAGAAAAAATGTCTTCATACAACCCTTACTTTTCTCTTAAGACACATACACCTTTAAGGCACATTAAGATGTCGGGGTTGGAGTTTCATGTCCAGTGTTTGGAATAGGGTATAAAATTTGAAATAATAAGAATAAACAAATACTAGGAAGGTCATGTAACACGATGCCAAAAAATCCTTGCTAATATCCTCTTAACACCAAAATGCCAAATACGAAGATGTGGAAATGGGAGGGGAAGTACAGTCATTCAAAAATATGAAAAAGATAATATATTTATAATCTAAAGCTTTAGTTTCCTCTTGTACCCAACCACATCATGAAAACCATCAATCCAGGTTTCAGATATCATATTGAATAATAAAATATGTATTTTATATTTACAAGGACCAAATAACAAATGATCTGTCACATTGGAGGAAAAACGATGAAACAATAGCAGTGCATTTCCAAGCATTCATATTTTGATAATTCATACATTAGCAAGTGCATTGCATAACTGGTGAAAATAATTTAGCCACTTCTTGAAAATAATAGAAAAAATACTAGTGTTCAAATGCTATATTCAGTGAAAATAATTTAGCCACTTTTGAAAATAACAAGAAGAATACTAGTGTCAAAATGCCACATTTCTGATCCAACACAATAACCAAAACAATTCTCAAGCTGGATGCTCATTAAGTAATACTGGATCGGTTTGGGTGAACATTAGTCTCAATTTTTCTAAATTTTTATTGAAGGTAGGGAATACATGATCAGTTTGGGTGGGCATAAATACCAATTTGTATTAATGTAAATCAGGGAATATAGGATCAGTTTGGGTGAGAATGAATCTCAATTCCCAAATTTTTATTTATTTAAGGCAGGGCCTATATTCTTTGTTAAGATTTGTAACGGAAAAAGAAAAATGCAGTTATAAAGTTTAATTCTTTAACACTTATTTATTATTACTGTGTATCAGCCCCAACTAAAACAAAACATTAAAGTAAAATAATCTTTGGAGCAAATAAAATTTCCAAAATCATGTGATGGATTAAAAAAATTACAAAGTTTAACTTTGTAGATTATTACTTTCTATCAACTGTAATTATGACAAAATGTTATGCTGAATATCTCTAAGGAGGAAAAAAATATTTTCCAAGATGAGGTAATGATTCATGAGAATCAATATGTTATCGTAAATGCATGAGTTTTAAGCACACTGCCATGAGATGCATGCATCCAAGATTGAGATTGAGATGGTTTTTTAATTGATATACAAAATGGTATTCAAACTACCCAAAATTACATTATGGTTATGGTTTTTACTCTTTGGAAGTTCAAAACACCAAGAGTTCAGATATTTTGAGAGCTCACGCTGACCCATATTCATTAAAAATAATGATAATAAAAATAGTATGATATCCTTGCTTTAGTATTCATTAAAAAATAAGAGTACTTTGATATAGTTGCTTTTGCTTTACATTAAAATCAAGTGGAAATTTCCCATATCATTGATAAAGTATAATCACTAAAAGAAAAACTGTGTGTCAGCTAACCATTGCTAACAAATAATTGATGTCCCAAACAATACCTTATGAATATCCAAAGGGCCAAAATAGATATAAAAAACTTGAACCTTGCTATCTTCAATCAACGAAACAAGGGGATCTGAGGGCCCACCTTAGAATCCCCTTGCATGGAGACCAATCCCTCCTCATTCCATCTTTAAAGGATTTTCACACTAATCTTTTGAAACATACTCCTTATTTGAAGTCAAAATTTTCATGTTAAACTCAATATCAGAATTTACAACACGTTTGCATAGGAAACACTTGGAATTGGATTTCGAGATGGTTGAAATACAAATTCACATCCATAATTTGTTCAGTTATTCCAAGCCACCAAACTACTAGTCACGTGAAAAACTATCTTCTCCCACATAATAGTGCAAACAAATAAACATGAAATTATGCTAATTCCAAGAGTCAAGAAACAGGGGTCGTGTCCCTTACATAAAAAAATTTAACAATATATACCAACCGATTTAAGAAAGACCTATTTAAAAGAGTCTAGACTTAACACATATAAGCCATGATAGGAAAATAAAAGAATATAAAACAAGAAAATGATATTAATACAATCAATATCTTTGAAGGATATCTCCTATTATACAACTTGCCTTTTTCTAGAACAAAAAAAACACTTTCTATTAATATTTGTAAGAAAGTACATATATCAGAGAAAAAATTTCTAATTTCTCTCATAGATGGATCATGAAATAAATTTACCTGGCAGTCCTTATAAACATTAGCTATATCATTTTCCAAAACAAGAAAATAAAATCTCCGCTATGTGCGTTTTCTAAAGGTATTTCAAGCTAGAGAATCCAACCATTTGAAGGAAACAAAGGACTTGGAAGATGATAAAACACGATAGTCAAAGAACCCTGCAAACAAGTAAGAGGTCAACGTGGGACCATTGCATTCCTTTGCTCCAACACCTTGTTGAATCAGATGACACTTTTTTGAAATCCTCTAGACAAAACTCTAAGAGAGAATAAAGTGAACGTTCACAACTACATTTTTTTGAAGCACTGCACTATAGAAAAAATAATCAATTAACTATATCCGTACAACGAACCATAAAAAAAACTAAAATATCACAGAAGTGATAAATTTTCCAAAATACTTCAGTAACGATGCAACCTACATTCTTTTTAATGTTACCTGATATCAAAATAATAATTGCAGCAGTGTACGAAATCTAGAAAGGACAATCCTGCCTGTCAATTAAATAACCATGATCAACTTTGAAATATTGAGACAATAACTATGAATACGAAATACCACCAAACAAGCAAATATAAGATGTCTTAAGAGTATTTTAAGTAGTCTAATAAATATTTAAAAACTTAAGCATAATAATTACATGTGAAATGATCCAATAAAAAGGCAATCTCCATTCACTTCGATACAATAATTTATTATTTTGACTAATAGAAAATAGGATGGTAGTTCAAAACAATATGTAAATCCATGACATACTGAGTCATTACTTTCGTTCTCTATGAATATATACAATGTAGAGGCATCTTAATGCTTCAATTTGTATATGTTTTGCTTCATACATGTATCATACTCAATGCCATTTTTCTATATTCTCTATTATAGGCTATTAATAAATGAGAAACCTTTGCATAAGTGGTGTATAATGGTTCAGATTTACAGTGATGTAGATGAATACATATAAGATTTAATTTTGCATATTTTATGTAATTTTTTTAGACCAGTTTCTCAATCCAGTTTTGTAGTTACAAATTTGGTCTGATTTAGTTATTTTTAGTTCATATATGTTGAAGCCGTAAAATTAAAGCCACTGCCATTTTTTTCATTAATATAAATACCCATTACTATTACATAATTGATGGTATAAGACTTGAATTTTGGACTAAGCTACATGATGCAGCTAAAAGATAACAACACTTTATGAACGTTCCTACAGTCAGTTGTTATGTCCATGATAGTGAAAATAACTCAAGATACCCATTATCATTCTAGAAGGCCTGCAACAAAACTTTATAAAATTTCTTTCAATAAGTTTCTATGTACAATATCATGTGAAATAACTAGAAATAACTACTGAAGACTCTGTCCATCACTACCAAAGGCTCTTGATTCACACAACTAGGTCCAAACAATAACACCAATAGAGACACTTGTCAAAACGTACCATCAAAAACAATATATAACATATTAATTCACCCAATATAATAGAAAAGATTGACTTTGTACCATAGAATGCATGTTACAATATAAATTGCAACCTTGACTTTGGAGTCTTAAAATGTGTTATTTCATTATAATACTGCCCACCCATAATAATAAAACAAAATCAATATGGAAATTTTTTTAACCCCATAAGCCTCGATTTAGCTTTGGTTAAATAGTAGGGCTAAGAGAAGCATTTAATTACCTCTATTTGTATATTATCAACACCATTTCCACTTATCAAGAATACAAACAATAAACAACTATTCTGCTGGCAAAGTTTGAAAATGAAAAGCGTTGAGATAATGAGCCAATACCATGTCATGCAAGAGATTGTCAGTGAAAGACTGCATTATCCCCCACATGAGAGAGTTTAAATTAGATAATGAGGTTTGGACACTAGGTGCCACATGTCTTTGTATCTCAACATTTTCCTCACCAAAACAAGTCTTTGAGTACATAAAAGACAAGTAAATCTTACTCAATTACACGAAACTAATAATAAATGTTTCATGTTGGAAGAATGGGAAATTCTAATATTTGGAATTTAGCAAGGGATTGATTCTATAGAATAATGAATTGTGGTTCCTTCCAATGTATTAGAAATATTTTTTAGTGCATACCTTGAGTTGCTACGCTTGAATTGGTGCACACAACCATCAACTCTCTTGAAATACTCTGGTGCCTGATTGTTGTCCCATATTATAAATTTGAAAGGATTTGTTATCCTTTCCATATTGTTAAACACTTACTGGCGCAAAATTCTAGAAAAACTGAAAAACACAAAATCTCCATTTGCAACCTTAATTCTCACATTAAAAATAGGATCACATGTTGCTTTATAAAAAAATAAATATTTTCATTTGAAGCATATGTGTAAAATGAAGGGCTGAAGACAGAATAAACAAAAGATGTTTCTATTATACAAAAACCAATATATCTTGGAAAATCATGCAATACATACATAGTCTTTGAAAAGTCAGCCAATAGTTTATGAGAGTCCTCAAAGAACAAAAAATGAACCTCCACAACAAAGTCAAGATTACTCTCATCTTGTAGCTGCTAAAGTTGTGTGAATTTATCATCCACGAATCTGTACAAAAATGTGCAGAATCATGAGATTTATGGACAACACTCTCGTGAAGCAGCGCCATAATTAAATCAAATGAAAAATTTGTGGTGTGTACCACACCTTTTGTTATAGTTTTCAGAACATGCATATCAAAATGAATAACTGGAACTACAGTGTGGATTGCAAAGAAAACATATAACTATTCTTTACAAGACCACTTTGCAGAGTCCAATTCTTCAAGGAGGTTATGAAAATACTATTTTTTATTGCATTACCCATCAAAAACATTGATGTCACCACGAACACTATAATTGCTCAGTTTTTCTAATTCCATAACAGACATGACTTTCTGGTCTAATGGAAAATTTAAAAAATCATTGAACACAAGTTTCAAGTTCCATTTATCCTACAGAGGGGATCTAGTTGACATAACAACAACCTATACTTATCTAGGGCTTCAGTTTTCAGGGCCTTCTTTCAGTGTAAGACCTACAACTATGCAGGGGATCTATATTGCACTAACATAAACAGGTAAATGGATACGAAGATGGGGGAAATGAATATGGAAAGTTGTTATAAAAGTTGGATATGATACATCGGGAAAACAACAAAAACTATATAAATTGTGTGTGTGTGTATAAAAAAAATACATACGCGAGACATTAAAACTTCAAAATTACGAGGAATTGCTTATTAATGATCAATAATTTAATATTATACATCAGTATACGTACGTTGTTACACAATTTTAGAAATTCAAGGACATGCACTATAAGTTCTCAACACTAAGATGACCTTCTATGCAAAAGAATTTTATAGAGCTATTTGAAAGCCTCATTATCACACTAGCATACACACTTCACCAATAAATGCATGTATTGAGGATCCCTTTCGACCATTTCTGAGTGGGTTCATAGTTCCTGTGCAATCCAATCACCATATCTCTCAAGCAGACATGGTTTTCCTATTCTAGCAGTATAGGAGGGAGACACAAATAGATGAGCATCCAATTCACCCAGTCTTTAATCATGATTTTATTTACCTCATCAACTCAAGTGGCATGAGATATCCACTTACTAAAATGACTTATTAGGTGATGGCACTTGGTAATCCTTCAACACCATCCACTAGGTGTCTCCAGACAAGATAATTTTCCTAGCTCATATTCTCTTCTTTGTGGTTCCCAATTTTATATCTCAATGCTAGATGATAAAATTTTGATTTTACATATTAGATATCATTTATTAGATGTTAACTAAATAATATCATATTATATGGAAGTACACTCTCCATGTTCCCTAGAATGGTGTAGGGGCCTTCATAGTGTACACCCCAGGTACCAAGATATATTAAAAAAATGAATGACATGACACCATGGCAGGACACTAGAGCCTCGGGAAACACCTAACAAAATGCCTAGACCATCCATCTTTCCAATATGAAAAAGAAAGTTGGAGTTAAATTATAGTGCATTGTAACCTTCCAAAATCGGAAGTGTGGACGATAGAGACTTTCAATGATATTATGATGTTACTAGCACATTTCAGGTGCAACAAAAACTCTTTCACTAAGATTTGGAGAACATCAATCTTATTTGATTTATTTCGTTGTGAATTTTAGGAAAGAAATTATACTTGAACTAGAAGCCAACTGTCTACACATTCCCATCATGTTGAAAGTTTCCAATGGCAGACAGATGCAGAGCACCAGAGCACTGGCTTATTGAACATGTACAATGGCTTGTGCCTTGTTCCATTTCTATTTTGGCTATTTTTATTACGACAACCTACTATTTACTATTAAAATGATCGTGGATGTAATTATATGACTTATCACTGTATTTAATTTTTATTTGGACTTTGACTATTTTACAATAACAAACTCATTGGCTCACCTAATTTTCCGATCTCCAAACTATGTAATTTCCAACTATATTAAATATGGGTGATTTAGCACTCATGGTCCCTATTTTGTGTAGTATGTTAAAGCATTTTGTCTTGTCAATTTTATTAGATGTGATTGATTTAGCATTGAAAGTCATTTTGCCTCATATGTTAGGTATTTTGTAAGTTTATATGTCTAATATTTATGGTATTTTCCCCTGTCATAGGACCCCAATGTTCCGATAGAATTCACCTGAAATTTGGGGGTCTCTTCGCACCTCCTCGAGATGCATCCCCACATACATTTAGAACTTCAGTTAGAAAAAAAAATGCAACTTCAAAAAATTGAGACGAGGTCAATTATGTGGTCTCACCGTAAGTGTTCTCTATCAAAGAGTATAGATTACCAGAAAATGTGTTTAACATTAGCATTCTAGATTTTACTAGCTCCAACATTGAACATGAATGCCATATATTTCCCATTATACCTTTCCAAATTTTTATTATTTGCTAAAAAATTGTTAAATTTCTTTTATCTATGTACAATAAATAATAGAGGTGTACACAATAGAGCCAAATTATTTCATACAATTAGGTTATCTCATTGGGAAAAATTAAGTCTGCAATACCTCATACAACAGTTGTTCTAAACAATCATGAAACAAAACTACCATAAAGGAACTACATATTCCTTTATCATTTTGTAAATGTATCACAACACATTTCTATAAAGCAATATGATTTCATAAAAATATAATTGGAAGTGAAATATATGAAGCAGGTAAGTACCTAGCGGCGCAAAACTTTTCAAGGGCCAAGACAACCTTGGAACCATTTATGTTTTCCTGACCTAAATGATTTTGGTACCCAAAAAAATTAGTATGCAAAGCTACAAAAGTAAGCACGTAAAATAGACACACGATCAATTTCTTCATATAAATGGAAATTATCCATAGAGTTAGATTTTCTACATATAAAAATGGTTGCAAGAGCTGATTAAGGGTGTAAAAAAGAATCTATTTTAACCAAGAAGAAAAAATCCTAACTCGTATTGTAACAACATAATGGAAAAAACTATTCATGTTAGGAAAATATGAAAATATGAGGGGCATCCACTCTAAGTTAGCAAGTACTCCTACACCCATATTTTTCATCCTACAAAGGATCGTGCTTATGATCATCTTTATGAGCCTACCCGGGTGGAAGTCCAACATTTCGATTTTATTTGTTTGAAGAAGCCCATGGATGGATGCGGGTGCATAGAATAAAATTAGGGACGTGTAGTCTCTTCTGTCCTTCGCAAAGGTGACCAAATATGATCCAATTGGATAACTATCCAAATCGATTGCTTAAATATGAGAACATATGATTGTGTAATGTTCTTTGGTGCAGAAAACATATAAAGGAGTGCTTGAAATAGCCTCCGTCAAATGGTGTTGCAAGGTATTGTTTCATTTGATAACTTTGGGTTATTGCACAATTTGAATCTCTCTTGTGATTTTTTCACAGTGACAATTTCATAGAGTTGGTAGCTTAAAGCTGCCAGGAATACTCGACCTCAACTTTTACCCACTATGGGTTTTTGAAAAATCATTGTCTAATTGCAGACACCTGCAGTTTATATATATTGCATGAGACCAATAACGTTTGAATATCTTGAGTGGATGTATTTCAACTTCTCTCATTTGCTCGTTGGTTTAGGAATTTGATACAAATAATAGGTTCATGTCAACCCCAGATCTGTAATTGTAGATAACCATTATTGATTTATTGCAAACTTTACCTCCAACATTCACAGGGGAAATAACAGACTTGAAGTTAAGGTGGGAAAATAATCACAACATACACATATTTCCAATTTGTGTCAACTTTAAGTCGAAATATCCAGACTGGTAATAATATATCTGTAGCCCTTATCAATTTTGGTAACTTGACCTTTCATAAATCTAATTACAAATAGTTTCACTAGAAGATCTCTGAAGCCATGCCCAATTTGAGAAAGCTTGAATAACTTACCTTAGTTATGATTTAGGAGTCATTGGAAATATCCCACAAGGTACTTGCACATATCCCACATACAATAGGTCAGTTCTTAAAAGTCGTCTACTTAATAATATTTCTGGGATATCTTAAAATAATTAATTGGTTTGTTTCACTTCAATGATGATATCTATTAGAAAGCATCCAAAGTGAACTATTTGTGAAGTTATTGGAAAATTTGTGGCGCTATAGCAGTCTAATATTGTATGGACACAAACCCTCTTACTGATTTGGCTAGAACCTTAGTTTCAGATTGTATGGACAGAAACCCTCTAACTAATTTGGTTGGAACCTCACTCTCATATTGCATGGAGTCTAGAAACAAACCCTCCAACTTATTTATATGGAACCTCAGTTTGATATTGTATGAATATGAACCCTATAATTGATTTGGAAGGAACCTATGGTCTCATTCTAGGAGTTTTTAAGGATTTCCTGATTCCATTCTAGAAAATTTTTAGGTTTTTCTAACCAATTATATTGATTTACAAGTGATCTTACTGGACACATTGTATCGTTTTGATAATTTTAAGTGTCAGTTAAGATAATATTGGTAGTTCCACTCTTCAAGTCATTACAAACATGTTAAATTTATCAATTGATAAAATTTGTAAAAAATACCATTCAATGTGCAGAGACTTCTGGGATTTGCAATGGATGTATTTTCATTGGAAGAACACCATCCAAACAACCAAATGAACTGATATTTGGAATTTAGACATCAAAAGATAATAATATACTCTAACATATAAGGCTTTAAGTTCAAGTCTATTCATTATAGGACTAGAGATTCACTTGTCCTAAAGATAAACAAAGTTTCACAAAAGATAAACAACAACTACCAAAAATGTAATTAAGTGTCATAATTTCGAAAAATCTACTATAATGAGAAGATTTTAAGATAATTATTGAAAAGTGAATCTACACAAAATAATTTTTTTTTCAAGATGAATTATCAGGGTAATCACTTACTTGGTCCCGGTGAAATCCATCTGTGTCGCGCCATCAGACTTGTGGCACCAAATCATTGACGATTGTCTTCATTGTATAGATCTGACCTAATACAACATACTCTAGATGCTTTAGATAAGAACTTGGAAGAATTGTGGTAATACCCACATAAAATATAAGTTATCATTACCTAGTATAGATCTGACCTAATAGAGCATACAATTATCTAATATAAGAAAGGATACTGTTGTTAACATTGCATCAAGAAAGAAAAAATCATAGTAGAATAAACTTTACAATTTAAAAATGGATGGAATTACTCACATTCTCTGATGATGGGTGATGTTTTACACCTAAAATGCCAACATGTACAATTCTCTTTCACGAATCTAACAATTACGAGCAATTGTAGGAAATTCCATTCTCTTGAAATAATCTAGTTGTTGGACAACACGAAGCAACATCAAATAAACAGTAACCCAAAACCATATAAAACCAAGTAATCAATGAAAAAGAAACCTTCAAAAGTAATATTACAAAAAAAATTGACAAGAAAAAGGTGTGATATAGAAGTGAAAAAAAGACACATAAGAGGACACAAAGAATCAACACCAAATCACTTGTAGATTGACCTGTAAAATCTTGAGAGAAAACAATGAAGGGAAAACACTATCAAAAGTGCCATGTTTATCATATGAAGATAAGTGTGGAATAAATGCGTGCACCGATTATAGATAGATACCACCCTTAGATTTTTGTGGTTCTATGGCTAGTTTGAACTTTTAAAGTCACAACAATAAGACTTAAGAGTCTAGAGCATGCGTTCCAAGAAGTTAATAAATAAAGTAATTTTGAGTGCATTCTTGTAGCGCCAAAATTTTCTGATTACACAGAGAGACATGAACCTAGAAAATCCTTTCTTGAAAAAACACAATAGAGAGGATGGTGGGGGTTTCAGTAATACATCCTAGAAGTAATTGGTACACCCTCTATGTCATGGAATCCTGTAAGGCACGTCCCTTTCACAATTTTTGGCATCCCTGAAAACAAGGACATGCAAGACCCTGTCAATTAGTGCACTTTTTGGCATCCCTATTCTTGGGGTGTTGTTTAAGATTTTTTTTTAAAATTCCAACTCACACCTAGTCACCCCACATACACTATTACACACATAAACCCCACACTAAACCAAAACAAAATATAATGTTCAATATTGATGGTTCTAACTTCTAAGTAGTGAATGGAAACTTGGTGAATAAAAACTGATAAAAACAGAGAATTTGTGGCGTATTTTCACTAATAATATATTGGCCATCATTGAGGAGAATTCTAAGCTTTATTTATATATTTCCTATAGGAAATATTAGGGACATCAATGGAATTTTTTTACTTTATCGATGGAACAATAGTTGGAAACATGAAACATCAGTCTTTTTTCTGTGATACAATAACCCACTCGCAAATGTTTGGACCTGATTATTTCTCAAGGCTATGGTATGATGCTGCTTTCATAAATGATAATTTTAGTTTTTTTTAAGATAAATTATTTTTGATTCATTGTTTGTTATGTAATCATTAATCATTGACAAAAAATTCATAACAATTTTTTAGATTTCCAGATTTATATTTGATATAAGTTCTATATTTAGGGCTGAATCACACATGCTATGATATACTACCCCCGCCATACACTAGTGTGTTGAAATAGAGAGGTTTCTACAAAAAAATTGGTGGTAATTTCCTAGATATCCCTGTTGGATGAAGGCTGCACTTTTGGGAATCCATCACACAGATAAACCATGACCCTGGGAACTGTTACGTGGATTAATCCCTCTTGCGGACAAGAGCAATATCCCTAGTACTCCAACGAGTAACTAGAAACAAATATCCATTTGGAAACCCTTTCCTCTAGATTAATTACATTTCAAAATTAATATAATAAAGTAGAGAGGACATGCCCCAACCTTGGAATCCAAACGTTTGATGTAGTATTTTATCCTGTCGCTTCAAAGTGATTTCTCCAAAGAGTAGAACCTGAAATCAAAGACAAGACAAAGAATCAAAGCATTTGCAACATATTGTTAAAAACCATGTTGAAGCACACACATGGTGTATGAGGAAGATGAACACACACACACAAGAGACTCAACACACAATGAAGGATAAGTGTGAGGCTTTCTTATTTTTTCCATTATACATGATATACATTTATAATACAATGGTGTGACTCTTGGTTTCACATTCCAAGGTCACTTGGACTCCATTGTGACTTTTCGCATTCCACACCTACCCATGTAGGATTAAGTGTTCCAACATCCCCCCTTAATCCGAAGGGGTATGTGTGAGTCCAAGAAAAGAGTTGTAATACAAATCTGCAAAGTATACATGGCAGCACTTGGGCTGAATCAACTCTCCGAAATGTTGGAAAAAAGAGGTGGTTTTAGGATGACCACAAACACTGGAACGCAAAACTTGTTGCAGTTCCCGGAACTCTTCCAAAACTGGCAAGAAGCTGAAGGCTTCTGCTAGAGGAATTGTCCCTTATAAAAAAGGGAGACCTTCGACCAGTATGGAGTATTCATTGCCTTGATGGTTTTAGATTACCAAATAACTCTAGAATGATTTGAAGCATTTTACCGGAACTCAACCAAATACAAGTAGTCAAGGCTCACAGCCGAAGGCTTCGCTAGAGGCGGCCCTCATATATGAAAGGGAGACCTTCGACCTAAAAAGAAGGGGAGGTCTACTACCCGTGATGGTTTAGGTTAATCACCGCCAAGACATACATGGGTTGTCCACTAACCTTGGCGGCATGCTCATGGGCATCCGTATCTCTGGCTACATCTCTGAATCCGGAATGACGAATTGTGGCTCAGGCTCGCTTGAACTGCTGGCTACAACTCTGGACATGGAATGAGAGATTGTGGCTCAGGCTCGCTTGATCTGTCGTCGAAGCTTGTACATGACCACCATTTTCCCCCCTGTCAGGGACAAGGTGAGATGATGGCGAAAACTCAACTGCAAGTTTGCTCAATATCCGTGAACATGTTCTGACATGCGACTTAAACATCTTCTTGGCTGCTGATGCCCATTGCCAAGAAGCGATCCATCCAAGATGAATCTTGGTTCTTGCAGGAGGCTTGTGTCTGAAGCATCTGTCTGAAGAATGGGTGTGCCGACCACAGTGCTTGCATGGATGAAGATCAAAACAGTGATCTTTCATATGGCCAACTCGATCACAGTGTTGGAATTTTACAATCTGATGTTGTTGTGGAACATGATCTGGAATAGCTGCAGGTGAACTGTCATACAGGAATTCGGCACTCTGAAATATGATGGGCTTGGTGTAGTCTGGAATATGAAAGGACACATCCTTGTCATATCCAAGACCAGTTCGGTGCTTGTTGTGGACAAGCTCTTCCCAAGGTCTGATGATGGGCTTGAGAAGTGCAGGCTGAGCTGCTGCATCTGCATGTACATCTGCTCTAGTACAAGGAGGTGAATGTGGATGAACTGCAACTTTATCTTCTTTCTTCTGATAAGAGTCCTTCACAATCTTCTGAACAGAAATAGGTTTAGAATGGTGACTATTTTGCTGAAGTTCGTCTTGCTGAATCTGAGTTTCCAACTGTAAAAAATCAATCTTTTCTTGTGCATCTAGCGAACAACTCTGAATATTACAAAGAGCATCCTTGCTCATTTTTATCATATCATCAACATTTGAATGAATGAGGCTATTCAACAACTCTAATGCCTCATTGATTTTAGCCATTTTCAACAATTTAGGCTCAAAAAATGAAAGGGTGTCGGCTTCAACCGAAAATGCACCCGTTTACAATGTGATTCAACAACAAATACAAATGACTCCAAGGAATTCTCAAAGTACAAAGTGTGCTCCTCAAATGATGGAGGGCAATCAACAATCCAACAACTCAAATTTACACTTCAAATCTTGATTGCAACTATGAATGAAGAAGCAATATTCACTCACAATGTGAGTTCAATACAAAATCTCTGCAAAATATTTTGTAAATGTGCAGCTGAAAACACTATGCAAGAAGTCTCAACAAAGAGTTGTTTTGCACCAATAACAACTCGTCTTCAAATGTCAATTTCTTCAAAAAATCACCCTTATGTCAATGCCACAAATGTAATCTACACTTTTCTTTATGTATTCAGTCCATTTTCTCTTCATTTCCTGTTGTTCATTTTCTCTCTCTGCTCTTCCTCTCTTCCTCTCTCTCTCTACTGTTTTTATTTTTTTATTTTTTTTAATTAATTAAAAATTAGTTAAAAAAGAATTAATTAAAAAAGAATTAAAAAATGAATTAATTAAAAGGGAAAGGGGCTTTTTAAAAAAATTAAAATGGAAAGGTGGAAAATAATTTAAAAAGGGAGGGGATTCACTTTAAATGGGAGTGGTGGAATGGAGTGATAAGGGGAATATTAAAAATAAAATCTAATCTAAAATCGTTGAGCGTTGGAGTGAGAAGGTGTGAGGGGCGTAAGGGAGCTGTGCGTGGAAGCGATGAGAGGGGGCCGGGTTGAATGGAATGAGAGGGTTGAAAAATAAATTAATTGCAGACAGGGGCGTTTTTGTATATGTGAGAGAGAGCGATGGGAGGTAGCGTTAGGTGTGTGAACAATGCTGGAGTTTTGAGAGAGGGCGTAGAGTGTTGGAGAGGGTGGCTGTTAGCGTAGAGTGCCGAGGGGGGTAGCGTTAGCGTAGGGGGTCGATGAGTGTTGTGAGGGATAGCGTTTGCAGAGTTGTGAAGGCTGAACGCCGAGAGGTGCGGTGAGAATGTTGCAGGGAGGTATGAGTGAGGGTGCAGATGTGTGAGGGGAGAGCTTGAATTTTTATTTTTATTTTTATTTTTTATTTTTTTATTAAAAAAGCAGAGAAGAATAGAAGATGTAGATTTTCTTCCAGCATCAGATGAGTAAAACTGAGACTCGAGATTTAGGCGCATAGTGAAATTTCGTCGTCGTAATGTGATTTTTGCTAAAAGATACCTTAACAAAGCCAGACAAAAATAGGAGAATAATTTGCGGTAGAACTTAGAAATTCAAAATTTTTCAATGGAAAACTAATTTTTCCAGCCCAAGAAAAGAAATGACTTTAAAATATACTTTCCAATTTAATGTGAAAATCCGTAAACTTAAACTTTTAAACTATTTCAATGTTTTTCAAAATGGCACTTTAAGTGGGCGTTAAAATTGCACATAAGTTCAAATGAAAACTCGACAAAAATGAAGGTTCTTCTTTCAAAGCCACGTTCGAATGTCAAGCAATTTCTCAAATGCTGGATTTGAATACGTCTTCAAAACACTTCTGAATGGCGGCAAAAACACTGCTGCAGAAACTCTGAGTGCTGCAAAAATTTCAAGAATTTTTGCAGATATGCACATGCCATAAACACAAATGGCTCACTCAATTTGGAGCAGGGCCAACAATCGCCCGCTCTGATACCATGTTAAACACCATGTTAAAGCACACACATGGTAAGAGGAGAATAAACACACACACACAAGAGACTCAACACAATGAAAGATAAGCGTGAGGCTTTCTTATTTTTTCATTATACATGATGTACATTTATAATACAATGGTGTGACTCTTGGTTTCACATTCCAAGGTCACTTGGACTCCATTGTGACTTTTCGCATTCCACACCTACCCATGTAGGATTAGGTCTTAACACATATAATAATTTGGAAAATTCTAATCCAACTTCAGACTAGAGTCTAAGTATTGATGTTATTCCAATAAGAATAGAAACAAATCAATGAGAAAAAGAGATCCATATGTATTATCTTAAATAAATGAGTAATTTTACAACATGATGCCTTGATATCGTACAAATTTCTCCCGGGGTCCTGAACAATCGTTTCTCCTTCAGCTTGCTAAGTTTTCCTCTCTGAATACCAACATATAGTTATAGACACAAGGGTGTGATCATTCTCATGCCAACAACAACTTACTAGTGTAGAAAGTATGCACTCCACTCTTATGAACTCTCTTCAGCTTAGAAACCGTATAAGTCAACTTTTATCATTCACATCTATGTGTGTCTACCCTTCAACCTGAAACTTGAGCTCAATTTATAGGGAAATGGAGGTAGTTTCAGTTCCATGAAGAGGGGGATGGATCCTTCTCGTAAAGGGATTTGAGCTCCATGGACCAAGGGATAAGATCCATGATGGAGGGATAAAAATCGAACTGATCAAGACTCTAGAAGCTTCCAGTTGGGAGAATATTCGACCAAATAGGCTTCTAGAATTTAATTTTTTATTTTATTTGTTTTTCACGGGGGTGCACAGGTAATAGTGGCAAAAAGTGTAGGAGTTTCCGCAGTTTATGAAAAAGACATCAATGCATGCACAGGGAAAGGCTAGAAAAATTGCGCAGGTAGAATTTTAAGGGTTTTACAGAGTTTTTCTCCAATTCCATGACTTGATTTAGGAACATTGGTGTTTTTCACCTCTAAGGGAACATGGTATGGATGGTGATAGATCCATATGAATAGTCAAATGTCATGGTGAAAAAATGACGTGTAACAGGAACATGAGGCCAACTGCCTACTCAAATTAATGGTAAGGGTTTGGAAATTTACTAACACTTGCAGGTTTTCGGTGTAATGGCAACCCTCAACATGGTATCAGAGCCTTCACCCAAGTTTAACCCCCCCGAGTCATGTCACAGGGGGTGTGTTTCATTAACTGTCACACCTCTGGGAGTCAATGACGTGGCCTAATTGCCACCGAGGAACATGGGACTAAATTCCCACTCAAAATAATGGTAAATAATTGGATATTTAATAATTCATGTAGAATTTAGTGTAATGGAAAACCTCAACAATCCCTTGGTGGAACAATGGATATTATCAAAAAAATAAAAATAAAAATCAATTAAAATTTTTTCTACAGTCAAAGTCCTTGTTCAATTTGTTCCTGCACTAAAGCATATCTTGAATGTTTATACTTGTAAATGTTATTAAATATGCATATAATTATACACATAATGTATAAGAATAAAAATAGATATTCATCCTAAACAATGAATCTGTGCTTTGTTCTTTACAAAAAAATATTAATGAGATTTCGCCATTAGGAAAATCGAGCCTAGATCTAGATGTTAAACTCCATATATCACAACACATAATGATCTAATGTCAACTTTATTCCCAACAAGCCTTAGAATTGAAAAATGAATTTCACAAATTGATAGCCAACTCTAGTCAAGAACAATATTCAAAGCATATACTAGAGTAGACTTACCAAGAACTCCATTCATTGGTGTACGGATTTCATGAGAAACTGTAACAAGGAACTGCATTACCAAAAGAGAAAAGAGGTTAGCGTAGAAATATATAAATTGATTCAGCTGATCTTGTAATGCACTAAAAAAAAAATACTAGATCGTGGAGCTCCTCAGGAACCTCAGATGGTGCGATGGGTAGCACTAATGGCTCGCCATGGTGGCGAGGGTGGTTCAGTGGTTTGGTTTACTATGGCTTATTTCATGTGGCTCAGGAGTCAAGTCTTCACCATTGAAGACTTTCCTTACGCAGGAATGGATTACAGGGGTGATACTGAAACATATTTGCCTCCAGGGGCACAGTGGGATGAGACAGGTTAGTGAATCATTTTGATGTTTTTAATCTAATTTTTATTTGACTTTTATCGTCCAATACTGACAAAATTTTTTAAATGCAGATGTTAGTCCGCAATGACCAGCAATGCTTCGTCGCTTTGAAAGGAAAGAGGCAAAACCTGTAGCACCTCCACAGGACCATGCAACAGAGATTCTGGCATAAATGGAGCACAACCTTGAGAGGTTGACCATTGATATTCCTGAGACATGAATTGATGATATCCCTCTCAAGCTCAGAGACACGTGACAAGTGTTCCAGGTCCATTCAGGAGATTTCTGCGCAAGGTGACACATGCTATAGTTTATTACCATGATCATCATCACAGATAGTTGATGGTAAATGTAGATCAAAATTTTTGTTTTTTGTATCGGTATCTATTAGATCATAAGGTGTTTGAACCTATGATCACAGACGATGTAATATTTTTTGAACAAAAACTTATCTATCCTAATGATATTACTACTTTCGTTCTGAGTATCTTGTTCAACATGGATTGAATGTTGTTTTTATTTACTTTGTTCATGTTGCAAATGTCTATTTAAAACGCGATTAGCTAATGCATCAACCAATGTGTTTAAATTTCTTGAAATATGTTGATATTCAATATAATAAAATTGTCGTTCCAAGAGACGAACCTTAAAAAATAATCTTAGCAACACTAGATTTATAATTGCATAAACTCTATTTAAATGTAATACAATGAGTTGTGAATCCAACCTGATGATCAAATGGTGAATAAAAAATGTAATGGCATCAGATAATAACTCAATGATTGTGCTATATTTTGCAATATTGTTAATTGTTTGACCAAGTCATATCCCATGAATAGAAATTAACTCATCGGTGGGTGAATAGATAACCCAAGCCGCATAAGAGATATTCCATGTACTACGATAGGCACCATCAACAAAACCAATGTATGTTTTAAGGGATGTAGACATATGCAATATCAGGAGTAATAAAGATAAGCAACGCTAGTAGTAATAACACAAACTAATCTAGGCACACTTATCTAATCAAAGGCACATTATTCTAAAAAGTTACTATTGTACAAGAGAGATCTTCACACGAAATTCAAGCATAATATCTCTTAAGATAAAGACAATTTCTAGGTTTATCTAAAGAGTCCCCATCATAATCAATTAATTCATAGGCTCCTTTTGAAAGCACACCCTTACAATATAGATACCATGCCACATCGGTTCGAATTTACCAGTGCCTAGCTTGTCATTAGCTTGATCGCATACTAAAACTAGGTCACCTTCTGAATGAATGAGAGGGTTAAGACTTTGATCATACTGAGCTTTCACATGTTTCTTGTGAGCTTAGGAAACCAATTCAGTGGTTCGTTGAGTCTCATCTAATTGTACTAAGTATAGAAAGCGTTTCTCCTCTTCAGAGGTAGTTGGTAACAACTCAATGGCTAATTTGAGTGACGATATTTCGCATTCAATGGGTAACACAAACTCTAAACCATAGACAAGATGAAATTGAGTGAACCCTGTAGCAGTTTTTGCAGAGGTTGGGTATGCCCATAATGCAGAAAAAAGCATGGTATGCCAATTCGATTTATGAGTTCCGACAATCTGTTTAATCATGGTGGTTAAAACCTTATTGATGGCCTCAAATTGACCATTAGCTTGTGGTTAATATGGAGTAGAATTATCATGGCATAGGCCAAGTTGATCGGAAAGTTCGGTCATCATAATATTTTGAAAATGACTCCCATGATCCGTAATAATATCTTGATGCACACCAAAACGAGCAATCACATGATTGAATACTAAAGTAGCTACATTTTTGCCGTCAGCCGCGAATGTAGGCATCGCCTCGGCCCATTTGGTAAAGTAATATATGACAAGAATAATATACCCATGCCCCCCGGGAGAGTGAGGGTTACATGTAATGAAATCGACGCTTCATTTCGAAAAAGGATTGACAACAATGATTGGGTGAAGAGGATCTGGAGGTGCACGCATATTTCGATAAAAAAATTGGCAATTGTGGCATTTTCAGACCGCAATGATACAATCTTTGAATAAAGACGACAAAAAAAAACCAATGCGCAATATATTTTGGGCTGTGGCAAACCCAGACATATGATCACCACACGCTCTAGAGTGGAAATCATTCAAAAGCTTTTCAGCCTCTTCGTGAGTTATACAACGTCAAAAAAATAATCCGCACCATGATGATAAAGAGTGTCTCCAAAAATATTGTATTGATGGGATTAATATCAGATTCTCCTTGGATCTGAACATGAAAGCTCTGGGTGAAAGATTTGGGTTTGAATATATATAATGATATCTCCGTACCATGGGTCTAAAGTACTTATGAGAAACAAAGATTCATCTGCGATTGGATTCTTTGCCACAATGTCCATCTCAGTATTGGGAAAATCACACATAAGCTCAACAAACACTAGTGATTTCTTTGACTTGGATTTCTTGAATTCCAAATCAAACTCTTGTAGGATGACAATTCATTTGGAGTATTTTCCCCTGAGTTATTGTTTTTTTAATATACACATCATCGAGTTGCAATTATACATCACTTTTGTTTTACGTAACATTATGTAGTGACATAATCGTTGGACAACTTGAACTGCCACGAAGGCCAATTTCTCCATATGTGAATATTTAATTTCCGTCAAGTTGAGATTTTGACTTAGGTAATAGATCACATGTTCATTGTGAGATTCATCCTCCTGAACCAAGACCATTCCAATTGTGGAATCATAGGTAGATAAGTATAAAAAGTAATCCTAGTGGTAATTGGGTGGATGTAATAACGGTGCATGGGTAAAAACATTTTTTAGTGCATCAAAATATTTATCAACAACATCATCCCAAATAAAAGGAAAACTTTGTTTCAACAACCAGGTAAAACCTTTTGTTAACTCAACATAGTTCGGGATAAACCTACATAAAAAAATTTATTTCCCTTGCAAACTATGGAGTCGGTGAAGAGTGGAGGGAGGAGGTAAATTGGTGATAGCCTCAACCTTCGAAGGATCGACACGAACACCATCTTTCTAAACAATGAATCCAAGTAATGGTCCTGATTCTGCACATAAAAAACATTTGTGCGGATTCAAACGAATTTTGTAATGCCTACATCTCATGAAAATAGCTCGTAATGGGAACTAAGTTAGATACCCAATTTGTCAATGGAATTGGATAAATATATCATGCTAATAATAACTTCTCAACTTCATCTTTTATTGCTGCAAATTTTCACAGATGTATTGGATGTAATCTTTGTCTAATCGATTTAGCATCTGGGTATGTCTTAATTTCATGGATTACAATCTTAGGATTGATTCCTGGCATCTCTTCGTAAGACTAGGCAAAAATGTCTTAGAATTTTTGAATAGGGCTTTGTAAGTGTTAATCTCTTCCATCGAACAAGAAGCACCTATATGAATGTTTTCAATAATTCTAGGTTTAACTTATATGTTGATAGGAACTGTTGTAGAAATATTTCCCAAATTTGTCTCAGTATCCGAATATGTAATCAATGTGGGATTCTATGGTTCCTTGACATAATCAATCGTAAAAATAGACGAAAAATAATTTTCAATATTATCAAGATCAGGTAAAAATGAAGATCTATGATGTAGATCATCCCAGGGTAACTCATCCAATGACAAAATTTCCTGAATAATTTCATCAATGTTAAATACATGTTGAAAGGGATTTGAAAATGATGTCAAGGTTGAGCTCGATAGAGAAGATTATTCTTCATTGATCACATTTATTTGATCAGGAGTATTTGAAGGTGTGTCAGAATACGATTGTACTGCTACATATGTTGTTTCAAAAGGACTCAAAGGCATCTCGCCATTGAAAGAGTCCAATTCTGATTCTTAAGGCACTACCCATGTGTCATCAAATGGTATAGTGCTTGATGAGATCATCTTGATGTTGGAAATTGTTTTCGGTACGTTAGGTGGAGGTATAGCGAAAGTTCCCATGAGAGCAGAGTCCTTCATTAATCCTACACCAAGATCTTCATATGGGATAACCATTTTCTCGACATGTTGGATGCTATCTGTAGAAGTAGGGTCTGATGAAAAGTATGGCAACTAATCGATTTTCACAATATTTCCTTTATGAGGAAACATGATTACCTGAAAGACTGATGAAACGACAACACCCATGGCATAAGACCAACTACGACCCAAAATAAGGTTGTAAATAAGAGGGGCATCAACAAATTCCACCTCTAGACTAATGATTTTTCCTTCTACTTCTATAGGTAGATCCTGGAGTATTCCATATGGATGAAATCCTCTTCCATCAAAGGATTTAAGGATAGTCGGTGATTGATTGAGTGTTGGAGAACCAAGGGTTTTCCAACAGTTTAACGACATTAGACACGTAGATGACCCCTCATCAATTACAATACGAAAAATTCATATTGATTTGACTAATACTGGAATCTGAAAAGCCATATGATGAGGGAATTTTCGAGGTCAAAGACCATGAGGTTTGAATCCTAAGGATCAATAGCTCCGATAGCTGATAATAGTAATTTCTTTTATGTTGGAGATGATTTTTTCACTTCTAAGGCCGACATTGTTAAAGGGGATATTTCCAAATCCTCAACAATGTTGTAATTCTAAGTAGCTCTCGCCTTTGGATTGAAAGATGATTTTCGAAGTACAACTTTAGCAGGCGGTTTAATCACTAAATCAGGATTAGGTTTCTTGATTTGAAGCGGTTTGGAAACTGAAGGAGGTATGGTTGGTGTTTGACTAGAATTTTCTGTCTCTTTACCAGTTACAGGATTTTTAGTTCCATAGTCTTGAGATCGTGTCACAACCATGACCTGAGACATCATTAAACTATATGCCGATGAATTTGAAGAAGATCCTATCATTTTACTATCTTGAATGGGAAACAGATCCTTCAAGATAGTGGGTGTGGGTGTGTTAGAAAATTATATATTACAGAGAAATGGAACACATAAAATATGCGGAAAATATAAGCACACAAAACCCATAAAACCAAAGAGACACAGATATACGTGGTTCACCTAGTTTGGGCTACGTCCACCCCGGACAACTAGTCTTTCCTTTCTTTTATCTAGCAAAATGAAGAGACACAACCTATCATAGATCCGCTGTAACATACTTTGTTCTCTCACACAGTCTCCCTATCTGTTTCTCGCTCTGAGAATACACATACAATACACAACCGCAATACAATACCCTCATACAAAGCGAGGGGTTTCCTTCTAGGGAAAAAAAACCTAAACTAAACATAACTTCTACCACCAGATCATCTGCCTAATGAATGGCCCAGATTGAGTAGAAATTACTATACTTTTACAAGGAAATTTTACATCTGTTTTTAGCTTTGGGGGCGCTGCCCCTGAAACCCCTCGCTAGGGGGGGCTCCATAAAGTCGCAACTGCCCCCCTAGACCCCCTAGTCAACATTTAATTATGGGCAGTGTTGCCACCCCATTAAGGTACAGGGGCCCAACGCTGTGATACAAAATAAACAAGATATTTAGGCTCCACACCCAACACTCTCCCACTTGGAGACTGATTGTAGAAACTCCACTGCTGCTTCGTTTGCTAGACAATGACTCCACTTTGGACTTGGAAGTTTCTCATCTTCATCATCATTCTTGAACACCAATTGAAACTAAGCATATTCTCAATTTCTCCCTGGTTACAACTTTTGTTAGCATATCTGCAGGATTCTGGCTAGTGTGTATATTTTCCAGCTTCAACTGTCCATCTTCCAACACTGACCGTATGAAATGGTACTTGAGTTGCATGTGTTTAGTCTTGGAATGAAATGCTGAGTTTCAAGATGAATGGCACTTAGGCTTTGACTGTATAACTTGCCCATATCGTGCTGCTTATCTAATTCATCCATAAACCTTTGTAACCAAATCATTTCTTTACTAGCCTCTATAGCAGAAACATACTCTACTTCTGTCATTGAAAGTGCAACAACACTTTGGATTTTTGAAACCCAACTAACAGTTGTTCCACCTACAGTAAATACATACCTTGTAGTGCTCCTCCTGTTATCTCTATCACCTACCATATCTGCATCAACATATCCCCGTAGAGCAATGTTTGAACCACCAAAGAATAATGCCTGATTTGTGGTAGCTCTCAAATATATGAGGATCCATTTCACTGCCATCTAATGTTCTTTTCCTGGATTGTTCATGTACCTGCTTACAACTCCCACTGCATGTGCAATTTCAGGCCTTGTGCAGACCATTGCATACATTAAGCTTCCAACTACTGATGCATATGGAAATTTAGACATATAGTCCATGTCTTCTTGGATCTTGGGGCACATCTCCTTAATAAGTTTGAAATGGCTGGAAAAAGGTGTACTAACTGGTTTTGTATTCTGCATATTAAATATTTTCAACACCTTTTGTATGTACTCATTCTGAGACAATGTTAATTTGTGATTTTTCTTGTCTCTAGTTATTCTCATACCAAGGATTTGTTTTGCAGCTCCCAAATCCTTCATTGCAAATGAATTTGCCAATTTTATTTTGAGCACATTTATTTCCTGCATGTTAGACCCTGCAACAAGCATGTCATCTACATACAATAACAATATAATATAGCTTCCATCGTTTTTCTTTTTCAGATAAACACAATGATCGAAGTGACATCTAGTATAACCTTGTTCGGACATAAAATTTTCAAATTTTAGATACTACTGCCTTGGAGCCTGTTTTAAGGCATACAAGCTCTTCTTTAGCCTGAACACTAATTTTTCCTTCCCCTTGACCTCATATCCTTCTGGTTGCTGCATATAGATCTCTTCCTCCAAATCTCCATGGAGAAATGTTATCTTTACATCTAACTGTTCAAGATTCAAATCTTTCGCTGCTACAAGAATTAAAATAGTTCTGATTGAAGTCATATTAACAACAGGAGAAAATATTTCATCAAAATCAATACCTTTCTTTTGTGCAAACCCCTTCATCACAAGTCTAGCTTTGTACCTCTGTTTTCCTCCATCTTCTTCCTTTAGCCTGTAAACCCATTTATTCTACAATGTAGTTTTACCTGCAGACAACTTGAGTAAGTCCCAAGTCTAGTTATGCATTAAGGAGTCCATCTCTTCTTCCATGGCTAGCTCCCACTTCTTCCTGGTTTCAACTTGCATTGCTTCTTCATAACATTTGGGTTCACTAGAATCAGTCAACAATAAATAATATAATGAAGGATAGTATCGTTCAGGGGGTATACTTATCTTGGTAGATCTTCTGACACCACTTTCAGGTGTTTGAGGTGCCTGTTGCTGCTGTGGTGGCTTTTGTTGTTGTGGTTGTTGATTATTATTATTTCCAGGAACCTTTACATTT
Source organism: Pinus albicaulis (assembly GCA_034641835.2). NCBI lineage: Eukaryota > Viridiplantae > Streptophyta > Pinopsida > Pinales > Pinaceae > Pinus > Pinus albicaulis. The sequence goes on from CM076573.1 coordinate 949,124,713, forward strand.
TCAGTGATCTCATCAAGAACTGTGTATTCTTTGTTTTCTTTTTCCTGTTTCTTTTCCTGCAACTGATTCTTATTCAAGACCTTTTCATTGAATATTACATCTCTGCTCCTAATGATTTTGTGATTTTCATAATCATATAAGAGATAACCAAAATCATTAACACCATATCCAATAAAGGTACATTTCTTTGATTTTGGCTCAAGCTTTGTTTTATTTTCTTTATTAATATGGACAGAGGCCTCACAGCCAAAAGGATTTAAAAAAGAGTATTTTACCTTTTTACCTGTCCATGCTTCCTTTGGAATACCACCATCCAAGGAAATTCAAGGCCCTCTGTTTATTAGATAAACATCAATATCTACAACATCTACCCAAAATTTTAAAGGCAATCCTGCATGTAATCTCACGCACCTTGCATGCTCCATGATTGTTCTGTTCATCCTTTCTGACACACCATTTTCTTGTGGTGTTCTTGGAATTGTCTTCTCTCTGCGAATTCCATGCTCTGAACAATACCTATCAAACTCTTTTCTGCAATATTCACCTCCATTGTTTGATTTGAGACACTTCAAATTCTTTCATGTCTCAATATCAACCAAAGATTTCCATTTCTTGAAAGTATCAAATAGATCAGATTTATTCTGAATATAATAAATCCAAGTCTTTCTAGTTGCATCATCAATAAAAGTAACATAATAATGACAACCACTGAGAGATGATACCTAAGCATGTCCCCATACATCTGTATGCACAAGCTCTAATTTTTCGCTCTTCTTTTCTTTCCCAACTCTGAGAAATCTTACTCTCTTCTGTTTTCCATAAATTCAATTCTCACAGAAATCCAAATCAACATTCTTCAAACCCGACAAAAAATTTCTTGAGTGAATAATCTTCATCCCCTTCTCACCCATGTGTCCGAGCCTATGCTGCCATAATGCTACATCTGCTCCTTTGGAAGTTAAAGCATTAACAGAGTTAGAAATACCATTGCGTAAATACAATGTACCAGTATTTTTTCCTTTTTCTATTACCAGGGCTCCTTTGGTGACCTTCCAAATTTTATCTGTGAAAGTTGTCACACAACCTTCATTGCCTAATTTCCCTGTTGAAATCATATTTTTCTTCAGATCTGAAACATGCCTTACCTCCTTTAATAGCTAGTGGTTTCCATTATTTTGTTTTACAAGAAATTTACCCATTCCAACAATTTTACAGGGTTTATCATCACCCAAACAGACTTGTCCAAAATCTCCTTGAACATAGTCATGAAAATATTTCTTATCAGGTGTGGCATGGACCGAGGCCCCTGAATATACTACCCAGGAATCGGTAACATTTTCGAAAGAAAGGATCAAAGCATCTTGTAACACATCACCTGTCACATTTTCTTCACAATTGTTTTCTTGTTGTGTGTCTCCTTCTTTTCCCTTTTGAGATCTATAGTCTTTCTTCAGGTGTCCTTTCTTTCCGCATTTCCAGCACACTATCCCCGATATCGACTTGGATCTGCCTTTCCTTGATTTAATACGATATCCCGAGCTCTTTCCTCTTTCCATTTTTCTTCCCCTAGAATCTGCACTCAAAGCATTAATCAATGTCTCACTGGAGCTTTTCCGTCGCATTTCCTCGCTAAGGATAGCAACGGAAACATCATAAAAATTGAAAGCACTAGATCCAGAGACATAGTTACTAATGGCCATAACTAAAACATTCCAGCTTTCTGGCAATGAGAATAGAAATAAAAGAGCCCTAACTTCATCATCAAAGTTTACCCCTACAAAACTTAACTAACTGGTAACTGTATTAAAATAATTTAAATGGTCTACAATAGATCCAGCTTCTGACATCTTCATATTAAATAAACGTTTCATGAGAAATACCTTGTTTGAGGCCGAGGGTTTTTCTTATAATTTTGCCAATGCCTTAATCAAACCCTCTATTGTTGTTTCCTTCAAAATATTGAAGGCTACCGATGCCACGAGGCACAACCGTACTGTTCCGAGTGCCTTTCTATCAAGAATATCCCATTCTACGTCTGTCATAGTAATCGGCTTCTTTGTTTTTCCGCTCAATGGTAGGCATAGATCTTTCTGAGATAGATAATCTTCCACTTGCATCTTCCATAGTGGGAAGTTTTGTCCGTTAAATTTCTCGAGCCTAAACTTACCATCTTCTGCCATTGCTCCCACTTGAACCAAGAACCCTTCTTTCCTATGAGTTTATCAACTAAATAGACCTTCAGCTCTGATACCGACCTTCGGCTCTGATACCGGTTGTTAGAAAATTATATATTATAGAGCAATGCAACACATAAAATATGCGGAAAATAAAAGCACACAAAACACATAAAACCAGAGAGACATAGATATACGTGGTTCACCCAGTTTGGGCTACATCCACCTCGAACAACCAGTCCTTCATTTCTATTATCCAGCAAAATGAAGAGACACAACCTACAACAGATCCACTGTAATATCCTCTGTTCTCTATCAAAGTCTCCCTTTCTGTTTCTCGCTCTGAAAATACACATATAATACACAGCCGCAATACAATACCCTCATACAAAGCGATGGGTTGCCTTCTAGGGAAAAAAACCATAAACTAAACATAACTTCTATTGTCAGATCATCTTCCTAATGAACGACCTATATTGACTAGAAATTACTATACTTTTACAAGGCAATTTTACATCTGTTTTTAGCTTCGGGGGCGCTGCCCCCGAAACCCCTGGCCAAGGGGGGGCTCCATAAAGTCACAACCATCCCCCCTGGACCCCTTAGGCAGCATTTAATTACGGGCGGTGTTGCCGCCGCATTAAGGTATAGGGGTCCAACACTGTGATACAAAATAAAAAAGATAATCAACCTCCACACCCAACACGGTGAACCTTTCACAAAATTGGATACCTCGGACCAATGTGGACACTCTTTAGTAGAGTGATCCTCATCACAGATAAGACAAGGATAACGAGGTTTCCGTTTTTCGTCAGCTGGTTCGTTTTTTTTTCTTTCTGTTTTCTCTTTAGGAGATGTATTTTGTTTATTTTTTATTCATTCCTTTCTTCTTATTACCGATTTTAGCTTTAGTAGTGGATGAATCTACAACATGAATGTTGGCAAAAATTTCAAGGGAATAATATCCTTTAGGTGAATCTGGTACATTTATGATGGGAGAAGTACGTTTGGATGACTTATTCTTACTCTTTTTAGCACTAACTATACCAATTACACCAACTACAAAATGAGAAATAGGAGGAGTTGTAGCTATTTGACCTGGACATGGAAAGTTAAGAATTTTTTCGTATAAAGTACCAGACTGTGTGTAGACAAGGTCTAAGTACTGTGCTTGAGCTATGACCTGTTCTTCTGTAACAACGCCTCCCTTAGGTACATGTTTAGTGATGTTTGGAAGTAATGATTTGATGAACCATTCTGCCAAGATTTGATCCGTAATAAAAAATTTCACTAAACGTCGTCTACATATCCATTCATGTATGTGATCTGAAATGTATGTAGACGTACTCTATTTTAATGAAGTTAAGAGTTTCGTGCCATTGTCGTAACAGATTCGCAACTGGAAGTGAGTTAAGAAAGTTGTTGCTGACGTGTTGAAATTGTTGAAAGAGCCATGTGGTAATTCAATATACCACTTTGTAGCTAAACATATCAATGTTCTTTGAAACAGTCTCAATTAAATGGATTCATCGATTAAATAGTTAGATGGGCACCAAAGATGATAAGTCATCACATGGTTTGAGGGGTATTCTCCTGATTTTCCTTCAAACTTAGGTATGTCACTCGGCAACTTATTTGGCATTGGCGGCCAAAATGGAAGATAATAAATCCGATCGTTTGTGAGGCACGAAAAATATGGCAAGTCCAAAGTTGCAATGAATGGTAACCGACGGGTAGGGTCCCGTTGAGGAAACAAATAACCTTGAGGAACGATACCATTACTCGAAGGAGGATATCGAGGGTAGCCTGGAATAGCCTGTTCGGTTGGGATTGGAATACCTCTGGGGTATCCAGGGTTAGCCATACCAAACTGAGGTTGAGTTGGTATCTGATATGTATAACTAGGATATGGTTGACTTTGGTAGACTGGATTTTTTCCTACGGGTCCATATTGAAACTACCCTTGAAATGTTGGTTAACAAGCTGACCTGTATAAGGTTTGCTTGTTGGAATTGTAGCTATAACAGGTTGTCCTGCAGAGGTTTGAATAGTACACTAAAACGTAGGTCCAATTTGATGAGAAGGGAGTTGAGGGATTTCCTGTGATACAATTCATGTCATCGTTTGAGGGGCTGTAGCTATAAGGACTTGGGAAACTCCCGGGATAGGTGTACTTTGTTGTTGAATATAAGTTTGTACAACAGATTAGATAGGATTTCTAGGCGTACTCAGACCAGGTTGCTGACTACTAGGTATGGATACCTGAGGTGTAATTTGAAGTGTAGGTTGGATAGGTTGCTGGATTTGGGTATAACCAAATTGACCCGTAGGCTTACCAGGATGATTATAAGGTACTTGCATAGTAGGTTGCAAATTATGTTGGTTAAACGATGGGTTCCACACTGTGTTAACTCCGGGATAAAGAACTCCCATTAAAGGTTGTGGTGTGTAAGGTTGGCCATAACCAGGTTAAGGTATCGGAACGTAAGTTTGATAATTTGCTGGATAACTTCTGGTAAACGGTTGACATCCTTGAAAGGATTGTTTCTCTTGATAAAACTGCTTCCCCAAAGGACGCTGCTATCCTTGAATAGGTTGTGGCCTTGGCATAGGGTATTGCCCTTGGAGAGGCTGTGGCCCTGGGATAGAGTACTGCCCTTGAAGTGGCTGTGGCCCTGGTATAGAGTATTGCCTTTGAAGATGTTGTCCTTGAGGAGTATAGTGCCACCCAGGCTATAAATTTCTACCTTGAGGGTCAGGTAAAGGAATATTTCCAGACATCATGTAGAATTTTTCCATTGTCAAATTTTCGGTATCAGATTCATTGGGACCAATTGATTGTGTGATTTTTTCAGAAGAGGGAGATGCTCCTGAGAAAGTACCAGAAAGCGACTGGTATCATGTAGGAACTGATGGACCACAATACAAAAAAAATTCTAGCAATGAAGAAAACATGGCGAGTCACCAGACATGTTTGATTAAGGCATGTAATTACCTCTTGGTATGGAGTAAAAAGGAATACGGGGTGGCGAATAATTGAGACCAAAATTATGTAGAAAGGTCATTAACTAAGAATACGAAGGGCCTGGTTTAAAAGGGCTATAAGGGTAAACTGATGCACGATTCCTTATATCTAAATATTCTTGACATGAAGGAAGTACAAACTCTTCTTCTATTTCAGTAATCTCTTCGATGCTAATCATGTCGAGAGGAAGGTTCTCAGTGCTGCAAAAATTCACTCGAGGTGAACGAGGCTGACTAGGGGTTTGGGTTATGAACTCAAAATTTGACTAAGATGAAGTAGATTCAGTTTCAGGTTAAGATATCTCGGGTTCAATAAGTTGATTATCTAAGAATTCACCGGTTGCGGAGTCAATTTTATTAATTCCAAAATTTCTGGTTGTTCTTCTAATTGAGGTTGATTTACTTCATAATCGGGATGTATAATTACTGATGTTTACTCTTGTTCAGTAGATCCGGTTCCTGATTGTTGACCTCTTTCAGATTTAAGATTTTCTAATTGACTTGGTGTGTACTCAGGGGGTTTCCTCTGCATTCTACGAGAGTGTATCGATAATTCAGCCATGGTTAATGTTTAACACATGAAATCAAAAAAAATGTTTCAACAAAAAAGACCTTAGGTCGCTAAGGAAAAAATAAAATTGAACACATGCCTACAAAATATAAGAGACAATCCACACACAAACAATATGTTTCCACACTAAAACACTAGTTGGTGATGAAATTCAATGTTGTAGAATTTTAATGTGGAAAACTTGACGGTTGGAATAGTTACCTCAACAACCTGCTTAATGAAACAATCTAGTGCAAGTCTCTCCACTTATGCCATCTCGAAGTGAAGAGTACCCTCCGGAAAGTCGATGTGAGTCTAGCTGACGTCTGTTCCAGGTATAGTGGGACCTTCCCTCCACTGTCACCTTGGGAAAAATTCTGAATATTATGGTCACTAAGGTCACCAACGGAAACAAATGTACCTGGGGGAAAAATCTACGATATGATATACACGCAAGGGCAAAGTATCAAGCTCAATACCCTTGAAGGCTCCTTGACATGGTAAATCCGAGGTTTGCCAACAAGTGACCCCAGGCTCCTTGACAATAGTTAATCTGAGGTTTATCGTTTGTATTACGTGCACATATTTTATCCTTTGCAATGAGATAGGTACGATTACCTCACTGGGTTTGACATGATCTTGTGCTTGACTCTTTTAAGAAGAGATTCCCAGAGCACAAATGAAACAATTGGATTTTCCTACCACAAGATTCCACTTTTTTGTTTAATCTATTTTGGAACGTTTATTACAACCTATTCCAAAACACTAGCCTAAGCTATATTGGTGGAATGAGCCCTAGAAAATGTAAAATATCTAGATTGATTTTATTAATGCACTGTATTAATTTGGCTGTTGCTTAAGACAAAGGGTATGGAGTTGAAACTTTAATGATGTTTTTGACCTGACTCAAAAATACTCTAAATGCATCTAAATTAGAAGTGCAACTCTTTCTTTTCAATGAATCTTATTTAAGGGAAAGTTGAGAGGTTTATCAATTTTCAAAACACAAATTCGTTCATTGGTAAACAAAATCCTTTCTGAAAAGAAGACAATTTCATAAATAACTCAATATGAAAGAATGACCAGTTAGTCTTTTGAAATAAAGTTCCTTGAACAATCAAATCAAAAACTACAATTCAATAAACAATCCATTTCCAAAAGAAAACAATCTCTAAAATCTCTAAGAGCATAAATTTCAAAATCAAAGAAAATTCTAAGTATGAAGTTTATCTAAAATGTTTGAGGATGATTTCTCTTAATTGTGATCAGATTAAGAAAATTTCTACTTATCTCAGCAGAAATGAAAACATCCAAAAGTTTTTTAGTGTTAAATCAGGCTTTAGTAAGCTAGAAACTCTTCCAGGTTTGTAAATGAAAAGGCAACAAGTTTTCATAAAATTAGGGTTTGCAAAGATCCTATTGGCTCAAAAGAGACAATATCATAATACCAATAAGCTGAGGCAAATGAAGGTTTGTTTTGTATAGAGTAGAAATAAACTAGGGAAAACTCTCACTTATAAAATGCAAACAAAATAATAAATCACACAAACACAAAATTTGCTGAAAATAAATTCTCACACAAGATTTGAAAACTAAGAAATATCAGGGAAAACATAAAGAATCAAGTTATCTATCACTAAAAAAGAGAAATTTAATTTAATTTTTTTTTCCCGGGGTGCGTATTTTATAGTGGAAAATAGGGCGCATGCGCACTGAATTGAATTAAAAGCTGCACAGGTTGCTGCACTGTTTTTTGCTGAAAACTGCGTAGGAAAGGAAAAAATTGGAAAAAATAAATAACAAGCTTCTTTTTCAGGGATTCCTAAAATTTATCTACCCAACCAGACTCAAAGAAGTCAAAATCAAAAAAATTAAAATTCAAACTGAAAACAAATAAAGAAAACTAAGTTCTAGATCCCCAGTATGGTCGCCATTTTGTTACGTGGATTAATCCCTCTTGCGGACAAGAGCGATCTCCCTACTACTCCAACGAGTAATTAGAAACAAATATCCGTTTGGAAACCTTTTGCTCTAGATTAATTTCATTTCAAAATTATTATAATAAAGTACAGAGGACATGCCCCACCTTGAAATCCAAATGTTTGATGTAGTCTCTTTTCTTGTCGCTTTAAAGTGATTTCTCCAAAGAGTAGAACCTACAATCAAAGACAAGACAAAGAATCAAAGCATCTACAACATATAATAATCAGAAAATGCTAATCCAACTTAGTGATCAAGGAGTCTAGGTATTGTTGTTATTCCAATAAGAATAGAAACAAATCATTGATAAAAAGAGATCCATATGTATTATCTTGAATAAAAAGAGTAATCTTACAACCTAATGCCTTGATGTCGTACATATTTCTCCCGGGGTCCTGAACAATTATTTCTCCTTTAGTTTGATAATCTTTCCTCTCTGAATACCAGCATAGAGTTATAGACACAAGGGTGTGATCGTTCTCATGTCCACAACAACTTACTAGTGTAGAAAGTATGCACTCTTATGAACTCTCTTAAGCTTAGAAACTGTATAAGTCAGCTTCTATCATTCACAATCTATGTGTGTCTACCCTTAAACTTGAAACTTGAGCTCAATTTATAGGGAAATGGAGGTAGTTTTAGTTCCATGAAGAGGGGGATGAATTCCTCTCATGAAGGGATTTGAACTCCATGGACCAAGGGATAAGCTCCATGAGTGGAGGGATAAATCTCAAACTGATCACGACTCTAGAAACTTCCAGTTGGGAGAATATTCGACCAACTACGCTTCTAGAATTTACTTTTTTCTTTTATTTTCTTTTCATAAGGGTGCGTAGGTAATATTGGCAAAAAGTTTAGGAGATGTTGTAGTTTATGGACAGAACATCAGCGCATGCGCAGGGAAAGGCTAGAAAAACCATGCAAGTAGACTTTTAAGGGTTTTACAGAGCTTTTCTCCAATTCCAAGACTTGATTTAGGAACATTGGTGCTTTTGACCTCTAAGGGAACATGATATGGATGGTGATAGACCCATATGAATAATCAAATGTCATGGCGACAAAATGACGTGTAACAGGAACATGAGACTAACTGCTCACTCAAATTAATGGTAAGGGTTTTGAAATTTACTAACGCATGAAGGTTTTTGGTGTAATGGAAACCCTCAACATGGTATCAGATCCTTCACCCAAGTTTAACCCCCCTGAGTCACATCAGAGGGGGTGTGTTGCACTAACCGTCGCACCTCTGGGAGTCAATCACGTGGCCTAATCGCCATCGAGGAACATGGGACTAAATTCCCACTAAAAATAATGGTAAATAATTGGATATTTACTAATTCTTGCAGAATTCGGTGTAATGTCAAACCTCAACAATCCCTTGGTGGAACAATGGATATTGTCAACAAAATAAAAATTAAAATCAATTAAAAATTTTTCTACAGTCAAAGTCCTTGTTTAATTTGTTCCTGCACTAAAGCATATCTTGAATGTTTATACTTGTAAATGTTATTAAATATGCATAGAATTATACACACAATGTATAAGAATAAAAATAGATATTCATCCTAGACAATGAATCCATGCTTTGTTCTTTACAAAAAAATATTAATGAGCTTTCATCATTAGGAAAACCGAGCCTAGATCTAGATGTTAACCTCCATATATCACAAAACATAATGATATAATGTCAATTTTATTCCTAACAAGCCTCATAATTGAAGAATGAATGTCACAAATTGATAGCCACCTCTAGTCAAGAAAAATGTTCAAAGCATATACTAGAGTAGACTTACTAAGAACTCCATTAATTGGTGTACGAATTTCATGAGAAACTGTAGCAAGGAACTGAATTACCAAAAGATAAAAGAGGTTAGCATAGAAATATATAAATAGACTCAATTGATCTTGTAATGCACTAAAAAAAAAAACTAGATCGTGGAACTCCTCAGGAACCTCAGATGGTGCAATGGGTAGCACTAATGGCTCACCATGGTGGCGAGGGTGGTTCAGTAGTGCGGTTTACTCCAGCTTATTTCATGTGGCTCAGGAATAAGGTCTTCACCATTGAAAACTTTGCTTACAAATGAATGGATTATAGGGGTGATCTTGAATCATCTTTGCCTCCAGGGGCATAGTGGGATGAGATACGTTAGTGAATCATTTTGATGTTTTTAATCTAATTTTTGTTTGATTTTTATCGTCCAATATTGATAAAAAATTTTAAATGCAGATGTCGGTCCGCAATGACCAGCATCACTTTGTCGCTTTGAAAATCAAGAGGCACAACCCTTAGCACCTCCACAGGACCATGCAGTAGAGATTCTAGAAGACATGGAGCACAACCTTGAGAGGTTAACCATTGATATTCCTGAGATAGGAATTGATGATATCCCTCTCAAGCTCCAGAGACACATGACAGGTGTTCCAGGTCCATTCAAGAGATTTCTACGCAAGGTGGTACGTGCTATAGTTTATTACCATGATCATCATCACGGATAGTTGATGGTCAATGTAGATCGACATTTTTGTTTTTTGTATCAGTATCTATTAGATCATAAGGTGTTTGAACCTATGATCACAGACGATGTAATATTTTTTGAACATAAACTTATCTATCCTAATGATATTACTACTTTCATTCTCTGAGTATATTGTTCAACATGGATTGAATGTTGTTTTGATTTACTTTGTTAATGTTGCAAATGTATATTTAAAAAGCGATTAGCTAATGCATCAGCCAATGTGTTTAAATTTCTTGAAATATGTTGATATTAAATATAATAAAATTGTCGTTCCAAGAGACGAACCTTCAAAAATAATCTTAACAACACTGGATTAATAATTGCATAAACTCTGTTTAAATTTAATACAATGAGTTGTGAATCCAAACTAATGATCAAGTGTTGAATACCAAATTTAATGGCATCATATAATAACTCAATGACTGAACTATATTCTGCAATATTGTTCGTTGTTTGACCAAGTCATATCCCATGAATAGAAACTAACTCATCGGTGGGTGAATAGATAACCCAAGCTGCAGACGAGATATTCCATGTACTACGATAGACGGTGTTATCACTCAAAAACAATTTAAAACATCATTCTAACAAGATTAATTAGGTTCATGGGTCAAAATAGGATCTCAGCAGTCATTTCTTGAGTTTGAACAAGGGAAGTATTAATTTTTTTATAAGTTTGAGCCTACCCTAGTGTTTAAATAAACTCATTTTTAAGGTCTTTCATGTCAAGTCTTTCAACATTTTAGGATTCATTTCATTTCCCAAAGTTTTTGTATCAAAACCACCCAATTAGCCAAGAAACCACAGTTTCATAGCACATCACGTTGAAAAAGGTCATTTTGCGCTACGAAAGCATTGATAGTTTCGTAGCGCAAACAACAAAAATTACACTACAGGCGCTTATATGAAAGTGCGATTTTGTAACTGTCTTGTCAGTTGAGTTGTCAAATGTCAGAAACCATTGGGAAAGGGTAAGATAGAGGCTTGTCGATTCATATAATGATGAAATTGAATTACACACCCACGTTTACAATCATCATGGTTAGTATAGGTTATGAGTGGGCCATCATTTTTAGTTATGAAAGGACACTTGAAATTCAAATTCTTTCCTAATTAGTCATTCTCATTCCTTTTGCTTTCATTCGTAATGTTTGAGCTTTGAGTATCTAGCCAAACTTGTGGCTAGTTCTTACAAAGGTTTATTACATCCATATCAAGCGAGGCTAATACATTTATTCAAGCGAGGTTGAAATATTTATTTCAAGCGAGGCCGAGAGGTTCTCTGAAAAATATGGTAGAGGAAAGAAAAAAACACAGAGGAGGACAGTGCTTAAGGCATGAACCTGAAGACATGAAGGCAATAACTGAAGACCCAACAGTGATGAAAGAATTTAGAAGAGTAGTTTGCCTATAGTTTTGTGAGAAATTGCAAGGCTGTCACACACAGGTATCCAAGGAATTTCCTATGAATTTCAATGGAACAACCACTAAAGTGGGGATGCTAAGTTTGTCTATCACACCAGAGGTCATTGTTGCCATTACAGAGATTCCAAGAGGTCAAGAAACCTGGTTCAAAGGGTTCAAATTTAATATGAAGCAGTGTAAAGAGTTCATGAAGCCCGAGCACATTGAGATGGATCTCAACAATGATATCCCAAAAAGATGCATGAAAGATAATTATTCAAAACTGCTACTCAACATTCAGAAATATTTTACCTGTGAAGGCAGGTATCACAAGGTTTATTCATACCATTTGAAGTTACTTCTACACTTCAATGGTAAGATTTCACTTGACTTACCTTTTTATCTACATAGAAGTCTTGCAGAGATGGCTGACAAGGTGAAAGCAAAGTCTGAGGGGAGTGAGACATCATTATTTCATCATGGCTTAATGAAATTATTAATTTTAGATCAACTTCAAAATATAGCCAGAGATTGGTCCTCTTTATTGTTTTTTAATGGCTTTGAGTTGGAAACCCTAACTCCTGCAAGAAACCCTAAAGCTAAAAAAGTTCCATCACCACTAGAAACAGAACCAAGACAACCTATGGTTGCAAAACTAAAAGAAACTACAAGAGTAAAGCCAAGAAATCAAACTGAGAAAAGGATAGAGCAAATGAAAATGCTTGATACACCAACTATCCCACCTGCAAAACAAAAATCAAAGGTGTCAAAGTTGCAAAACAGGAACAAGCTGTCAGCAAACAAGGGACCAAAAGAATAACTAGAAGCCAAGCCGTGGTTTTGAAAGGAAAGAGTGTTGCTATAGAAGACAATTCAGTAACAAAGGGGAATCTATAGGATATTGTTCATGCCATTGACATAGAGGAAACACTTATTTTCCAAGTTGAATTTATTGGGGAAGATGAGTTGAAGTTGAAAAAGGCTAAGACTTCAAAGAGATTAGAGTTTGAGGGGGAAGATGCAGGTTTCATTTTTCAAGCAAGAAACCTATGACAAGGAATGCTAGGAAATTAATGGAAGGCAACAAAGAATTTCAAAAACCCATTGATACAGCTAAATCACCTAAAGAGATTATTGATCTCTCATTACCCACAGTGAAGGATACAATCAACAAATTAAAAAATGGAAAAGAGAAAGTGATAGAGAAACAGAGTTTCAACACCTTGAGGAAAAGTTAAAGTTGGAAAATTAGGAAATTACTGTAATGAAAAACAGAGCTAGAAAACACAGTGTCAAGAAAGTACAATTTAAAAGGATGAAGGCGGTGTGGGAAGGACAAGTTGATTCTGTTTCTGAAACTTTAGACAATACTGAGCAACTCGTCAAGTGGAAAATTATAGCAATACAAGAAACTAAAATGAAGTTGGTTTATGGTTTTTATGGTTTTAGATGACGAGGAAAGGTTATATTTTGAGTTTTTGGGCAACCACAGTTTTCATTTGACAAATTTATAAAAAATCTGCATACTCAACAGTTTCGTAGCGCTTCCAGGATTAAAACGCAGAAAAGCGCTACGAAACTGTTGTAGCTGCCTTTTTTTCTTCTTTTGATCAGTACTTAAGGTGTTAAAGGCTGAGTTAAGAGCTGAAATTTCTATGAAAGATGTGTTGAAGGGTGATTAAAATGATGCAAGAGGAAAGAGTCAAGTTTTTGGAGGACAAAGGCTTGTAATGGCAGCGCTACAAAAAGCGCTACGAAACTGCTGTATTTTTGTAGTGCAAATACATTACATCCTTTTGAGAAGTTTTTGAAGCGGTTTTAGATAGCTGGAGGCTAGGAAAGAGTTATGGCACATGTTAAGCCAAATTTCAACAACCAAGGACGACGAAATGAATATTAAATGATAGTTAGAATGTTCAAAGAAGGAAAAAAAATCCTATGCGTAAAAAACAGGGTACTATTTCCTGTTTTTGTGGAGGTTAGCTAAGTGGTCATGAAGAACTGAATGCCATTATCCAAATTCGACCATGTGATGATACACTTGTGAATGATATAATTTCAAATAGATAAGGTTTTTATAGATAGTAATAAGGAGTTTGAGTCCTTTTTGAAATAGGACTGTCAAGTAGGATACGTGTTTTTTTGTAATAAATTTCATGTTTTATGGTTATGCAAGGTGTCAGTGGATAGAAATTTGATGTATCTGGCCCAGAGGCAGATCATCTGAGTATGTAAGAAGTCTATTAAAGGCCATTGGGTCGAATTTGTCAAGGGTTGGTCATTTTTTGAAAAACTGAGCTAGTTGTGAATTGACTGTTTTCAGCTAATACAAAGATCTATTTGACCAAATTGAGATTCAGAAGGGGTTTTTAGTGTTTTCCTATTCTATTTGTATTTATTATATATCTCATTTGTAGTGGTGTTCATCTATATTACTCATAATTCATCTATAAGATGCTCTGAATTCCTTTATAAGTGAACTGACTTTGTTTTTACATGTTTCATGTGTGTGTGCCTTATCACTAAAAACTCTGATATGCCTCAACTTCCATGTTAAGTAGACTCACTGAATTACTTAATTGCTTTGACTCCATAAGCCCAATGTATAAATGCTGATGTTATTTTCAACCTACATCTATCATTATCATTTTTTTTCCTAAATAGAGTTAGCCATCTATATCTTTATCCATATCATTAACCCTTGAGAGATCCCTCTCAGGCTGAGGAGGCTAAGAATCAGTCACAAGATTAGGTTTGAAATAGTTACATGAGATTGTCTGATCAAGCAACCTATTAGGTCCAATTTTGTGATAACAGGCGCCGTCATCAAGACCAATGTATGTTTGAAGGGATGTCGACATCTACAATATCAAGAGAAATCAAGATAAGTAGCGATAATAGTAACATCAAAAACTAATCTAGGCACACTTGTCCAATATAAGGCACACTATTCTAAAAAGTAACTATTGTACAAGAGAGATCTTCACACGAAATTCAAGCATAATATCTCTTAAGATAAAGACCATTTATGGGTTTATCTAAAGAGACCCCGTCATAATCGATTAATTCATAGGCTCCTTTCGCAAGCACACGCTTACAATATAGGTACCATGCCACATCGTTTCGAATTTACCAGCACCTAGCTTGTTGTTAGCTTGATCGTATACTAAAAGTAGGTCACTTTTTGAATGAATGTGAGGGTTAACACTTTGATCATACTAAGCTTTCACACGTTTCTTGTGAGCTTCGGCAGCCAATCCAGTGGCGTGCCGAGTCTGATCTAATTGTGTTAAGTATAGAAAGCATTTATCCTCTTCAAAGGTAGCTGATAAAAACTCAATGGCTAATTTGAGTGAATATATTTTGCATTCAATGGGTAACACAACTTCTAAACCATAGACAAGATGAAAAGGAGCGAACCCTGAAGAAATTTTTGCAGAGGTTGGGTATGACCATAATGCAGAAAAAGCATGGTATGCTAATTCAATTTATGAGTTCCCAAAATCCATTTAATCATGGTGGTTAAAACCTTGTTGATGACCTCAAATTTACCATTAGCCTATGGGTAATATGGAGTAGAATTATCATGGCGTAGGCCAAGTTGATCAGAAAGTTCGGTCATCAAAATATTTCGAAAATAACTCCCATGGTCCGTAATAATAGCTTGAGGCACATTGAAACGAGCAATCACATGATTGAATATGAAAGTAGCTACAATTTTTCCATCAACCGTGAATGTAGGCATTGCCTCGGCCCATTTGGTAAAGTAATCTATGGCGAGAATAATATACCCATGCCCCTCGGCCGAGTGAGGGCTACATGTAATGAAATCAATGTCCCATTTTGAAAAAGGACTTACAACAATGATTGGGTGAAGAGGAGCTGGAGGTGCACACATCTTTTGATAAAATATTTGGCAGTTGTGGCATTTTCGAACCGCAATGATACAATATTTGAATAAATATGACAAAAAATAACCAGTGTACAATATCTTTTGGATTGTGGAAAACCCAGACATATGACCACCACATGATCCAGAGTGAAAATCATTCAAAACCATTTCGACCTCTTCATGAGTTATACAACGTCGAAAAACAGAATCCGCACCACGATGATAAAGAGTGTCTCCAAAAATATTGTATTGTATGGATTGATATCAAATTCTTCATCGATCTAAATGTGAAAGCTCTAGGCGAAAGGTTTGGGTTTGAAGATATATAATGATATCTCCATAACATAGGTCTAAAGTACTAATGAGAAACAAAGATTCATCCGCGATTGGATTCTTTACCACGATTTCCGTCTCAGTATTGGGAAAGTCACACATAAGATCAAAAAACACTAGTGATTTCTTTGACTTGGATTTCTCCAATTCAAAATCAAACTCTTGTAGGATGACAATCCATTTGGAGTATTTTCCCTCGAGTTATTTTTTTTCAAGAAATACATCATCGGGTTGCAATCAGATATCACTGTTGTTTTATGTAATAATATGTAGTGACGGAATTGTTGGACAACTTGAAATGCTTCCAAGACCAATTTCTCCATATGCAAATATTTGATTTCCAGCGGGTTGAGATTCCAACTTAGGTAATAGATCACATGTTCATTGTGAGATTCATCCACCTGAACCAAGACCATTCCAATTATGGAATCAGAGGCAGCTAAGTATAAAAAGTAATCCTGGTGGTAATTGGGTAGATGCAACAATGGTGCATGGGTCGACACGTTTTTTAGTGCATCAAAATATTTATCAATAATCTCATCCCAAATAAAAGGAACACTTTGTTTCAACAACTCGATAAAACATTTTGTTAACTCAGCATAGTTTGTGATAAACCTATGTAAAAAAAATTATTTCCCTTGCAAACTCTGGAGTTGGCGAAGAGTGGAAGGAGGAGGTAAATTGGTGATAGCCTCAACCTTCGAAGGATCGACACGAATGCCATCTTTCTAAACGATGAATCCAAGCAATCATCCTGATTGTACACAAAAAGGACATTTGTGCAGATTCAAACGAATTTTGTAATGGCTAGATATCATGGAAATAGCTCGTAAGTGTGCAGGATGATATTCTCACTAGCACATTTGGCCCAATTTTTGATGGAAAAAATGTCGTTTTTGCGACACATAGGTGTCCCCAGAGCGACACTTTCAGGCGGGGAAAAATGTGGTTTATCCTAACGTCACAATTCCGACACTTGAGTTAACTGTCGGAAGAGAAACACTTTTTCCGACGTTTCCAAATGGTCGTCGCTCTTCCGATTTTATCAACTATACGTCGCTATTTAGACGTTACCAAGCATGTATCGCTCTTCTGACAAGCTAGAGCGTCTCTCTTCTGACATTATAAAATGGGAAAAATCTGTCGCAAGACCGACAATACTAAAACGTCGGAATACTGACGGTAGTGAAACGTTGGTGTACCGATAGTGGTGAAACGTAGTTAAACGTCAGAATACCGACGACGGTGAAACATAGTTAAACGTCAGAATACCGACTATGGTGAAACATTAGAATACCGATAGTGGTGAAGCGTAGTGAAATGTCGGAACAGTGATGAAACGTTGGAAGACCAACTGTAATGAAACGTCGGAATACCGACGAAAACAGACATACATGTAAAAATAAACGGTGTAGGCCAATTTGGTATTCCACTTGAGCCATAAAATTAATTCCGCTTGGTATTTCGCTTGAGCATGCTTTCGATCTCCCAAAAAGTTAATGACAGTGAGAAATCTCTCGGCCTATAAGGAAAGGATATGCAACTTCTTCTCTCAAATATGATGAATATTAGATGTATAAGATGCTTGATACGTCAACAATGATTACCTCTGTAAAAAAAAATATTAGACCTTGAAAAAATACATTTGCATCAATGACAAAAATATGCTTATGTCCAAGAGAGCTTCAAGTCAAAACCTTTACGATCAGCTCCCAAAATCGATCAAAATTATAATTAAACTTTATTTAAATTTTTAAGGGAACTTTTATTAAGTTTCAAAGGTTTAAAGCCTTAGCAAATGATGTTTTTGACCGAATTCTTCAGGCCCTTTCGCATGAGGTGAGAAAGATAAGCTTTATGTTCAACACAAGAGGGGATTAGGCCTTCCAATGAAACCCTTTCAGACCAGGTTACTAGAAATATTTATCCTCACGGTTATACAAAAATAGGCTTCCAGAAAAGGATTTTTCGGATTTGTCAATACAACAATGTTAGATTTGCGATTTTTATGCCAGATTGAATGGAAAAATCTTCTTGAAAATGATGAGGCACCTATGCAAAACAATAAGGATTAGATAAAATTCTGCGGCCTAGACAAAAATAGGCTAAAAAATCTCTAGTGACCAAGCCCTAAAAGTTTTCAAGTGAATTTAGGGTTCTTCAATAAATTTTATCTCCACAAATTGTTAAAAAAAATTACCTCCAAATAATAATTTTGGAAAACAAGATGAGCAAGGGTTAGAAAAATTTAAAATTTTCAAGTCTAAATCTCCTTGTGGCTAAGGCGATTTTCCACAAAGACCTGAAGCTAAAAACCCTCCAAAATTTTTTCCGATTCTTCTACAATTTAAAGGTTAAGGGAATGATAATAAATCAAGAAAAAACTACTTGAAAAAAAAAAAAACACTTGTGGCTGCCATCAACACCTTAAATAAAATCGATTCTTTCAATTAACTTTTCTGAAAGTCTCTAGACCAAAATCGACCCCCCACAATTAATATGATTTAACTAACCACTTTTCCCAAGTAAAACTTGGGAAATATAATTAATATAATTAAGGATTTTCTAAGGCTTTTCTCGTGAAACCTTTTTTTGAGTTTTGGAATCACGTGTTCCTTAACTTATGAGTTTTTGAAATCACGTGTTCCTTAACCTCTTATACACCATAGAGACTAGAACAATTGTACATTGCTACCTCAAAAACAAACAATGCCCTCCTAATTCTACTCTCTATGTTGAAAGAAAAAATGTTGATGTGGTAATTCTACTCTCTATGTTGAAAGCAAAAATGGTGATGTGGTAGTTCTAGTGATATATGTTGATGGCATCGTCATCACCAAGAACAATGTAAGAGCAATCACAAAGCTTAAATTCAAGTTATGTTTAGATTTAAACATGACAAATTTAAGTATCCTACATTGCTGCTTAGGTGTAGAATTTGACAAACAATCATATCTTTGTTTTACAAACAAAACATGCCCAAGTTTGTTAGGCATCTTCATGATGGCAAATTGTAAAATTTCATCTACATGTAAGTCTAACACACAAAAAATTTCAACCAAGATTGATTCAAAGGAAGTTAATGAGTTAGTCTACAGGAAACTAGTGGGAAATTTATCTATATTACTTCCACCAGAATATGAAATTAGCTATATATCCATGTAGACTAAAAAACATAAGACTGAACAGTCGAGCTATATATTCCTACAAACTAAAAAACATAATGCTGAACAACCACAAACAGGGTGTTCCAAAATGTAAAGGGAACATTAGATTTTGGCCTTCTATTTAGGAAAAGCAAAGAAACTCATTTGTGTGGCCATTCAAACTTAGATTGAGTAGGATCCATGGATGAAAGGAAGTCTACGACAAGCCATGTCTTCAGTCTTAGCA
This sequence comes from Pinus albicaulis, assembly GCA_034641835.2. NCBI lineage: Eukaryota > Viridiplantae > Streptophyta > Pinopsida > Pinales > Pinaceae > Pinus > Pinus albicaulis. Next base: position 949,143,985 of record CM076573.1, read on the forward strand.
TAGGGGCAGTTCTTTGGGTCAACAAAAAAAACATATAGTTTCACCTTTCTCTACAAAATAAAAATACAAAACAATAGTCAAAGGGACATGTGAAGTAGATTAGCATAGAAGAATGCTTGCAGATTTACAATTTCATCAGGATGATCCCACACTAACTTTTTGTGATAGATTAGGATGATCCCACACTACCTTTTTGTGGTAGCTTAGAATAATGCTTGGAGAATTGTAAGTTCATTAGGATAAGCCCACAAAACCTTTTTGTGATAGCTTAGAAGAAATCTTGCATGTTTGTAGGTTCAACAAGATGAGCCCATAGTACCTTTTTGTGATAGCTTAGGATGATCCCACACTACCTTTTTGTGATAGCTTAGGATGATCGCACACTACCTTTTTGTGATAGCTTAGAAGAATGCTTGGAGATTTGTAAGTTCATTAGGATGAGCCCACAATACCTTTTTGTGATAGCTTAGAAGAAATATTGCATGTTTGTAGGTTCAACAGGATGAGCCCACAATACCTTTTTGTGATAACCAAGGAGTCCTTATCGTGGCAAAGAATCTCATATTATCCGAGCAGACCAAACATACTAAAGTCCATTACAATGGCAAAGAAATTCATCTTCTCTGAGCACACCAAAAATACTGAAGTCCATTGTCATTTCATCCAACATCTTGGAGAAAATGGAGATGTTGAGCTGAAATATTGCACAACTTGTAGAATATGGAGAAGTTGAGTTGAATTATTGCACAAGTCAAAACCAAATTGCAAATAATTTCACCACATCTCGTGGCTCATATAAATTTGCAAAATTCAGAGACAAATTCGGTCTAGTCTCTCTAAAATGACCATTAAGGGAGGATATTAAAATTTAAATCTAGTTAATAATGGTCATCTACATTATAAACATAGGTAGAACAAGATGATATTTAAGCCATTTCGGTTCATGCATCTCAAGGTTATGTGATTAGGATTTTGTCATTCCTTCACTATAAAAGTATATGTGCCCCCTTCATTTGATAATCTAGAAATTATTCCTCTTCCAAATTCTTGTGTTTTTGGTTTTGTGTTTGATCATTTTTGTTATATTGGTCTTGAAAAAAATGAATATAATATGTCCAAAAAATAAAATTGCAGCCCTGGGCTACAAATTCACTACAATCTTCAAGTTAATGTTCACCTATGGTTCACGAGGACCCATCCCCCTTGAAAAACTCCCATATCCATCATTCCAGCATTTTGGTGTCTTGAGGAACCCTATGAAACAACCCCAAAATACCAGGGACTTCATCGAGGACTCAATGAATTCCTGGCCATCCACAAGGAATTACAAGCATATCTAAGGGACATTCTTAGCATATTTTGGAGATGTTTTGGGAAAATTTTGGGAATATTCGGGGCATGTATCTTCAATTTTGACACTGGACATTGATGGTTGGACAATAATGTCATTTTCCCACCCACTTCCTTGTATTACACTAAATATAAATCTATTGTACATGTTGTAGTTCAAAACATGGATTTTGTATGAAGGGTTTCGAATTGGGTTTCAAGTGATTTAACTGTTGCCTTTTTAGCAACAACATTATAGCAAGCCAAGCCTCCTTGACAAAGGAACTAGGAAATGCAACATTTCAAAGGACCCTTGTTGTTATAACTTATTTCTCTTGTTCTTCTCTTAGCTGGGGTCATACCATCTTTTACATATTGTACACAATTTTCCAGGAGTCATTCAAGTCAAGTTCTTCCACCATCCCAACCTCGAGCATTGTGAACCCAATCAGATAGTAGTTACTCGTATTGGGCACTAAATGTTCAAATAAATTTCTATTCAATCACCCTCTCAATCTGAATTATGAATCTAATCTCTCTACAAATATGAAAGAGTCTGTAGAACCTATTGATAAGGGAATGCCTTCTAACTTTCAAGATAATATCATTAAAAAGAAATATTAGGAAGAAATGTTTTCATAGATATAGTTCTTGTATCCTGAAAATAGTTACACTTCGATTTCCTTGACCTAAACTACATTCTGCTCATGTCTAGGGTCCAATAATGGAACATCACTCGACACTTTCATAAGTTGCCCAAGCATTTTCAGAACTAGAAAATGAAAGCTAACCTAATATATATATATATATATATATATATATATATATATATATAGAGAGAGAGAGAGAGAGAGAGAGAGATTGATGGTGATTTCTAAATTCGCAGGTGTATTCTAGCCATCCTACTGACACGTCCCCCCATCCCCACTATTCTTGTCTCAAAAACCAGTACAACATAGATGTTCACAAATTTGGCTTTTGAAAAATGCCCGCATTGAGAGATGGGCTATTATACCGAGTAAGACACCTTATTTAAGATATTTTTTTCTATCAATAATATTGTTCAGAATCTTGGTATTTGGTAAATGTGTCTAAAATTATAATCATAATTGGAAGTGAAAGACGCTCCTAATATATATATATATATATATATATATATATATATATATATATAGAGAGAGAGAGAGAGAGAGAGAGAGAGAGAGAGAGACCTTATTTAAGACATTTTTTTTCTATCAATATTATTGTTCATGAATCTTGGTAAACATGCTTTAAAATTATAATCGAACTAGAAAGTGAAAAGCCATCCTAATATATATATATATATATATTGATGGTGATTTCTAAATTTGTGTGTGTGTGTTCTAGCCATCCTGCTCACACGTCTCCCCATCCCCACCGTTCTCGTCTAAAAAACTAGTACAACATAGATGTTCACAAATTTGGCTTCTGAAAAATACCCGTAGTGAGAGATGGGCCATTATACCAAGAGTAAGACACCCTATTTATGACATTTTTTTCTATCAATATTATTGTTCATGAATCTTGGTAAACAAATCTAAAATTATAATCCTGGCGGAAAATTTTTCCTCTAATGTCAGTTGAAGCCTATTATTCCTGGTTCTAAAATGCTTTTCTCATAGTGAAAATTATTGCATGTGCCCTTCAATTTAAAAATAAACCATGTGTGAAATACCTAACGACAATGGAAATCAACGAGAGTAATGGATATCCAAATTCAGATTCAAAAATAGCAACATATTCCATCTTCAAGATCATTCCTAACTTCTTCAAGCTGAAACATATATTTACTGTTAAAAATCAGTCCAGTCTTCTAGTGAACAAGACAACTAAGGATACTGTTCATAATATAGTTCTACATAATCCAAATAAGTTTCACCTTTGAAACATAGTAACTGTAGATAAACTGAGATGGATTAGAGAATTTACATTTTTAATTCATACTCAGAATACCTGGCTTCTCTTCCTCTAAGAAAGCCATGCCTATATAGCAATTAATGGGTAGCCTAGGGAAACCATAAGCATCATATGCCATGCTTTTATTTCTCACATCTCACTGGATGACCCTTAGTTTCAACTTTTAATAGCTTAAAAGAAGTGAGATCCGGAAAAAATTGACAGATTTGCACTGAAGGTTACTTCAGGTAAATCTCATAATGTCTTCTATTAAATCCTAGTACTAATTCAACTACCAATGAATCAAAACATAGAAAAAGGTGTGTACTTTGGGATGAATATATAGTTTGTAATTAGCTGACCCATATCATCTCCATATGAATCCCCAAATACAATTGAAGGAATTTGAATGTAATGTATATCCAACCCAATGTTGACTGGATTTACTTGGAAATGAAAATCACCTTGGCCTTCTTTGTAGTCATTGTCACCTTGGCAGCCTTTGTATTCACTGAATTTTCACCCCTACTTTGTTTGTCAAAAGATGCAGGTTCCTGCTATTGTTGAGAAAAATTAAGTCAAATTTGCCAATCATACTTCTATAGTCATTATATGCTTCAATATTTAATGAACAGACAATGAGGCGCTCAGAGAACACTCTTAAATATAGCTACTGCTAAGTATCTCTGTACATTTCTAATGAGCAACTTAATGAATGTTCATGTAAGAAATCTACATAAGCCAAACAAGAGTCATGTTGGAGACACCTTTAACTGGGTGTAGATAAAACTCAGATAGATTATAGAACCATTTAAATACATACTCAGAAGGCTCATCTTGGCTTCCTCTAGGGTAGCCAGGGATATAAAATAATTCATGGGTAACCAAAGAAAACAATAGACATTGCATGAAAAGACCACTTATCACTGCGTGATTTTAACAAGCATTATAGAAGTGATGTGCAAATAAAAAACGAAAATTTTGCACTCAATGTTAGTTCAGGTAAATTTGAAAACATCCTCTATTAAAGCACAGTACCAATTCAACTATGAATTAATAAAAAATCAGACGACAATATGTACTCTCTGATGACTATATAACTATTTGGAGTTTGTAATTAGCTAACTGATATCTTTTCCAAATGAATCGATGCCATAGCATACAATTGAATTAATTTAGCTGTAATCACCTTGCCAGTCTTTCTTTTATTTGAAGTTTCACCCCTACTTTCTTTGTCAAAAGCCACATAACCAACAATTTATGGAATGGAACTAGGAAAACCTGCAGAATCCTACTGCTGTTTAGAACAATTAAGTCAAATTTGCCCATCATACTTCTGTCTGTCAATATATGCTTCAAAGTTTACTCAATAAGAAAAGACACAATGAGAAGATTATTGTTAAATGTATCCTACTGCTAAATATCACTAAATTCTTCTAATAAACAAGACAACCAAGGATACTATTCATGTTAGACTTCTACATAATCCAAATAAGTGTCACCTTGGAAACACATTTAACTAACTGAATTCTTCTAATAAACAAGACAACTAACTAAATTCTTCTAATAAAAAAGACACTTAACTGAATGTCAGATTTAGGGACAACTCATATGGCCCAACTTGGCTTCCTCTAAGGCGACCATGTGGCTAATTAATGGGTAGCCTGAACAAAATACAGGAATCATATGCAAGCATCATAGCTCATTCAAAGAACCTAGTTTTAATAGCCTTAAAGAAGTCATGTCTAAAGAAAAACGATATGTTTGCACTGAAAGTTAATTCAGCTACTTCAAAAATATCTCCTAGTATAGATTCAACTATCAATCAATCAAAAAATAGACATCGATATGTAGTTTGGGACGATATCACATGAAGACTTGTTTCTAGTTAGCTAATCAATATCTTCTCCAAATGAATCCACAACATAGCAGATAACTGAGTATTACAACCGAAATATTTGTATGCATATTCATTGTTGAACATATTTACTCAGAAGTGTATGTTACCTTGGCAGTCTTCGATAATTTTGAAGTTTCACCCCTGCTTTTTTTGTCAAAAGTCTCATACTTATTTGTTAATGATGGGAAGGGACTAGCTACATGTGAAGGTCCCTGCGATTGTTGAGAAGGATTCGATCAAATTTGTCCATCGTACTTACGTGTTAATATATGCTTCAATACTTGATCAACAAACAAAGATACATAAACGATGTCTCCATCATTGGAACATGTAACTGACCTTCATCTTTGGATTATCTGTAACTTTAATCTGCTTTTGTTTCTGGAAATCTTTTTTATTACCACCGAAAGAGAACTCTGGACTCACAAAATTGCAAGAATCCTGTAGATTTCAAGGTCAAAAATTGAGAACAATGCTACATTCACTTATCTACAAATTTAGTGAATTTTCAGACCTCATACTAACTGCAATAATGGAAAATATCACACCTCAGTAGCTTTCAAATTTTTTGAGACTCTACTATCCTTGGGTATTTTGAAGGTCACACCATTGCATTCAACTTCTAGGACTGGATTGCCTACATCTTGATGTTCCTACATACAAAGGTTAAGACAAATTTATGCCACATTTATTTTTAAGAAAATTCTGTCTATATTATACACACAGTAATATGCACAAGAGTAGCAAAGAATAAACAATCATATTGCAGCTAAAGCTGCAATAATCTGAATATGTAGAAACATAAACATTTTTGGCATTTATAATAGGCAAACTCATGCCAACAATTACTCGTGATATTTTATAAGCATCTTCAGGAATCTTTATCATCAGTTTTCTGGGGTAAAAATAGACATTTTTCAACTATTATAAAGTATATTTTATTGCCGAAATAAATTTCTAGGTTTTAATCCTAAGGGAAATCAATCGTTTTCCATTGCAAGTAGTTTCCAGATCGTTAGAAACTTCATTTTTACTTGTAGATAAGTGTTGGGTTCTTTTTGTAGTTACCAACATATTTCCCAAGATTCACCGCCCATGGATTTATTGATCTAGTGTGTTTCCACACTTGTGGGTGGCCTACAAAGGGACTTTTGCTTGGTGGTTTTATGCATTTTTACCACTTTTACAGGTCTAAAAATCAGCACATCAACATACTCATCTACTTTCAGCCACTTATCAAAGGGTAGTTTAAGGAATTCTTGGTATCTATCACTCTCCTTTGGTGTTATAATAGCTAAATTTTTAGAGGCTCGAGTTATTTTTTGCTTTCTAGTCTACATTTTTCTGAAGCTCATTTATTACTTTAGATCAGTAAAATTAATAATTAAATCCTATCTTCATCTTAGACATCAATACTTAGCACTAGTCTACTTATAGCTTGGGTGAAATTTTTTGTGTGTATATTAGGGAAGTATTCCATAGAATTTAGTAATATTTGGCTTAAATAGTGGGATTTGTGCCAAGGTTACATTTAGCACTTATCCCATATGGTACCACCTTACTGCCTCAAGAAGACCTTGTCAAGGCTACTAAATTGGTGGTATTGGTGAGTAGTACACACTTTGTGTTTGAATTTTAACAAAGCAAGTTTCAAGGTAGGGGTGAATTTTGTTTCGGCATCAATTTAGGAAAACCAAATCACTTTAATAAGTTGTTATTCATGTCAAAAATTATTGATTAACAAAATCTATGGAAATATGGAGAATATCAAGCAAGCATATCATTAGCTAGGGAAACTAAATGACTTTAATCAAACGTTTCTAGTAAAAAATTTACTGATAAAGTAGCAAAATGGCACAAAGTTGTTAAGAGTGTTCCTCTCATATTGTGGAAACAAGTGGATTTCACATATAAAACACTATGATACTAGTAGGATCTATTATCACCAGTCACCACATATGGCATGAGATTCCACTGGTGATTTTTGATACAATGGATTGGTTGTAGTATGCTATATATGGATTTTTCGCTAGATTGTGATTACACACACCTTCATTCCTTTTTTGGATATGATGCTCATGCTTGATGGTGTTGTACAACATCATGGTCAAAGGGAATGTAATATTCCCAATTAGCATATAGCCTCGGAATCCCAATTTGATGTTGCTGGCGGTTTTGGGGATAAGAGGGATTTTTCACCTTGTCTTTTCCTTTGAAACCCCTTGACTTGAACACAAAGTCATTTGTTAGAATTTTTTGAAGGCCATTTGCAAGCAGATTTTCGGGGTTTAAAGGAGAATTTCAAGTGATTTAATAGGCTAGTTATAGTCTTTTGGCCTTAAGGTGATTTTCACCTGGAAAAAGATTCAGTCAAATAATAGTTCTTATTTTCTTAAAGTTTTTTATCTTAGGATATTTTCTTCAAGTTCTTGGGTGTCTTTGGAGTGCCATGGAGCCGTCTAGAACCAACATTGAACCATTTGAAGGCATTTAGAATTGGTTTTGATGGGTATAATAGGAAAAATAGAGGCTACAGCCCATGGATGTGGTGCGTAGTAGCTAACAGTGAGGTGATTAGGCTTTTATTAACACAAATATCCACATTCAAAACCTCTTGAGTGGGTGTAGATGAGGCCAGGTGCAACTCCTGATTGGTTTTGATGGAATAAGGATGCCCCTCATAGCATGACCACGTAGCTCAAAAACAACTATAAGTTAATATAATTAGAATGTCCGAAAAAATTTGGGACTGCATTTTGATACATAAGATTTCACATTTCTTTTTTCCCTCAGATTCCCATCTTTGAATTTCTAGGTCAGTTTGGTTAAGGCTTGAAATTTGCTTCAAAACCATTATAAAAAATCTTAGACATCGTTGACAATTTGGGATAAATTTAGAGGGTTCTTGGGTAATATGTGAATGATACAATGATAATTACTCTAGGGGTATAAACCAGCTTGTATACTACGTGGCTACACTTTTTGACAACAATCTAGTTGTTTGTCCCAATAAGACATCTGAAATCGTGATATAGAGATGCAAAAAAGAAGAAGGAAAGAGGCATGCAAAAAATATTGGGAGAGGCCTTGGAAATTGAGGCGAGGGAGGTTCCTTAAGGGTTTTAACATTTTGGAGATGATGCAAACATCTCAAGTAATAGACAACTAGTCTATGATTTTACTCGTCCACCAGTTGGTGCACAAAGCACCTTAGATTCATGTTGGAAGGCAAAAGACCAGCAAAAAGGCAGAGAGAATTGTAGGTAGATGGTGGTATTTGTCTGATTTTCCTTAATGCCTCTTAAGGGAAACATATTCTATCAGCCTATGATGCAATTGATATTTGTGGTCTAACTTTTAAAGACTCTTAACTATGAGCATTGAGAAGCTTAGAAATCCCTTTAGCAAGCTAAAAACGTTGATACCATCTATGTCACATGGTTCACCGAAATTCAAACTTGAGTTTTAAAATTCAACGAACCTAAAGAAAATTCTTAGGTTTGATTAGGTTCTTCAAACCTCATGACCGAACCTCAAGTTGAATTTGAACTTGAAGGAAAAATTGGGTTTTTTTTATCGGTTTTCTCATTTTCTATAAATAATAAAGTAAAGTTTTGCTAACCCTAGGTCCCTTGACTTAGAATCCTTTTTGCACTTTTTTGTTCACTCTTCACTCAACCAACTTGTCTCCATTGCCCATGTCACTAACCCTCTTTCCATTGTTTTTGACCCTCTTTCAAGGTCATTTAGAGGCATATTTGAGTTTTGATACAGAAAATAGAACATCTCCGTGATAATAATAATATTGGAGCAAAGTTCTATGAAATTAACCATATATAAAGACAAAGAATCCTTGTGATAAGAAATACCATCAAGCCTGACATCCATGTGACAAAGTTCACTCAAATATTTTTTCAAACACTTTGGTGACAGACTCAAACAAAACTGAAATTCAAAGTTATAAGGCATATATGAAGTAGATGCATGTACCTTGTTTTCCTTATTTTTTTAGGTCACAAAGAATAGCTTTAGTCTTCGTATATGAGCTTGTAACTAACATGCTATGACAAGAAGTGAACACTACTACATGTGTAGCAATTAAATCAACAATTTCTTCAAACATTTTGCATGCAACAAAAATATATCAAATAAACGGTAGTAGAAAATGAAGGAATTATACATCAACCCATAAAAAATGTATTTATAGACCAAAAAATAATTATTTAAAAGCATACCCTACTTTCCAATGTGAATACAAGTCAAAAACATTCAACTTAAGTAAGGTTGTGGCATAAAACAAAGAAATCTTGTTAGAGGCATTTAGACAAACAATTAGTGAGCAACCTCATTAATTTCAAAGGCTTGTGTTACAACCACCTAATGAATGGTCTCAAATGTAATATTTACGTTGTGCAGCCTTACTAAACACTCCTCCATACAAATATGTGGCTTAGGATATCTGCAACTCTAAATCTAACCAACAAACTTGCATGGCAACTCAAAGGAAAAACAAACCAACACTTAATAATATGTTGGCTTTGATGGCTAGGAATTGTCTTGGGAAACATCAAACCCTCTTAATATATTTATATATTTCAAGGGCCAAACTTACACCCATTTTCTACCAAATTTAGAGTTGAAAGGTTAAACTTATGGCTGAAGAGAAATCATATGAGTGCCTTGTTTTGTGTCTTGGGTACATGCAGTCTAAGGTGTGAAAATAAGGGAATTGTTGTAATAAAATGAAGGTGCTCTAGATGTACCTCTCAAGCTAAAAACAATCTGATTTCCATATCTCTAAATACCTCAGAAAATATCACCAACAATCATTATAAAATAGACATGAAATGTAAGACATAAAAGATAATAAAAATAACTAAATAAGAACATGAACTGATTATGCGAGGAGTACATGCACAGGAGTTTTGAAGCCAAACTGAACAATTTTGAAGCATAAAGAAACCACATTACCATTTTTCTACTTAGCCTTTCAATGTGGACCTAGCAGATTGATGTTTCCTTTGACATGACCCTATCAGATTAATGTCTCCTCTGATGCAACCCTAGAAAATTAATGTCTCAACACTTGAATGGGTGGGGTTTATGTTGACAAAGAGCTGTATGGGAAGTCTGTCGATGAATCTATGGTGATTCAAATCGCAGATATTTGGTTTGGTTGTGGGGGAAGGAGAATAGAGTGGGAAAGAATATTATGGCATGAAATAAGCCTTAGTGGAAGATAAAATATAATATATACAATATACTATATGAAATAAGACATAAGACTAATATGAAATACAATATATATGAAATAAGACAAGTGTCTCTACACGTAGCTATTGCGACGTTTATCCCCAAACCGTCGCAATACCGACGTTTGTCCCCAATATTGTCGCACTACCAACAAGTGTCTCTAAACGCCGCAATAGCAATGCTTGTCTCCAAATGTCGCAATGTCGACTCATGTCTTAGAAACGTCACATTTCCGACGTTGTGTCCCAAACCATCGGTGTACCGACGACGTTCCTAAACGTCACAATACCGACAATGTCTCTATATGTCGGTATAGTGACGGTTGTTGGCGAGATTTTAAAATTGAGAAAAATTGGGGAAATTTCCGACAATACGTCAAAAGTGTCGGAAATTTGACCAAATGTACTAGTGAGGGATACGCTCATTTCCATCTCAGACAGGGCCACGGTTCAGAAAATGCGTTTTTACTGTTTAGTCGACAGGAGCATGTCTGGAACCTCTAGTTCCCTAATTTTTAGTGCAACTGCAGTACCCAAATCTACAATTTTTACACCACGCTTGATAAGTCTCACCTCCATCCCTGCATCTGTGTTCAGGGTGGACGCTACTAGCAATGGTAGAGTTATTATCGATTCTGGAACCTCTGTGGCTCGTTTGGCCGAGTCTACTTATATTGCAATGAGGGATGGTTTCAGAGCAGGGACTGGTAACCTAAAATCTGCAAGTGGGTTTTCTCTGTTTGATACTTACTATGATTTATCAGGGCTGAAAACTATGAAAGTCCCAACTGTGGTCTTAAATTTTTAGTGCCAAGCTGATGCCTCTCTGCCTGCTACTAATTATATCATTCTCGTGGATAGTTCTGCCATTTTCTACTTTGCCTTTGCTAGAAACACTGGTGGGCTCTCCATTGTTGGCAATATCCAGCAGCAAGGGTACCGAGTAGTGTTTGGAAATCTGACAAATCGTGTAGGGATTTAAAGCTGGTTCACGCTTGGTCCAGGAGAGCTCTGTTTATTTGATTTTGAATTTTACTTATATGGTCTGCCCAACTTAGTCTTCTTATACACCATCCCCTGCTAAATTGTTCTCTGAATCGTTGGTCAGCAATTTGAAATATATTATCATGCCTGCAAGGCACTAAGGGATTGGGTTTTAGTTAGAGTAATTGGAGGGAGAGGAAATGAGGGAAGGAACTATAATGATGTTGATTGGGTTACAGACATTGATGGAAGAAATTTGATGACATATTTTGTCTTTAATATTTGTGGGGGGGAATATATTGGTGTAGAAGACAATACTCTGTTGTTTGACCAAGTCTATAGGCAGAGTAAATGGCCTTGTACCAAGTTAGAAAGGACTGGAAGCAATTCCAGAAATAGGTCCATTGATGGCTGCTTTTATTCAATGTTGTACATATTCCATTAATTGTAACACGCAAAATTAGGCATTGTTAGTATGGTTAATTTTTTATGCTTGCTTGTAACATATTTTGAAATTAGACTAACAATTTCACAAATTCCAAACTCACAACATATTTCGAGGGGATGTTATTCCTTTACAATTACATTCTTTGTTATAGGTTGTACCATTTCCTTCCTTGTAAGATGGTCTACAAGTTTTTCTCGGGGTTTCTCTTCCTTTACATTTAGATCATCTGTTATAGAGTGTACCATTTCCTTCCTCGTAAGATGGTCTACAAGTTATTATATGGTATCATAGAAACCTAAAGCTAAAAAATGCATATAGATTGATCAATAATCTCACACAAATATAATTATACTTTTCTCAAAATTGAAGATGAAATTTTATATAGGGAAACTTTAATATTTATCCTTGATTGACTTGTAAACATTGATACTGCAACCTACTATTAAAAATGAAAGAAATTAGTCAACCAAGAAAGAGACAGCAAAAGAGTTATACATACACTGTCAAGACTCAAGAGGATCACTCTCTCAAGAAAAAATCTTTGGCAGGCACAAAATTTAAAAGGATGTAGCTATAATTGGATTTGCAGTAATGTGTGGGGTAGCTGGATGTCCACCTTTTCCTTCTATAAAAACTTCAAAAATGCTTGACCCTGCCAAAATTGGCCCTGGGCTTTGATGCTATAGTCCTAGTTGACTAAATAGGTGTAAAATTCAATTCAAATCTGGCTTCTACATCTCTGAGTGCACCTTCACAAATCATGTGAGCAGTACCTCCACCTCCTTCTTTGACAAGTTGAAAAATAATTCTTACAGTGCCCTTCAAAATTTCATGGTAAAGCAAAGAAAGATATATATTAGTAAAATGGGCAGTTGTATTACCCAAAAACCCATATGAAATAAAATAATACAAAACTACAACCAAATAGATTTAAAATATATTGAAGAATATAAAGCATCATATTTAGGTCTAATAAATGAATTATAGTAAATATGTGGCCATAATGAAAAGTGTATAGTCTAGGTAAAATTTAAACTCAAGTAGGAAAACAAATTTTAATCCATTTGAACGTGTATCATCCTTCATTTTAAAGTTTGAACTATTTATCACTTGCATCTGGTGTACCGCATTAACATATAGAGGCATGTTAAGCACCTAACATTTATCTTTGTGTTTATGAAGCAATTTGGCAGCTCCGAAAAGAACATATGTATTATGTGCACAAGCATGTATTTTTCCAAATATTCACACACTTGTGCTCCCAATCCACAAGCTCTTTCACATCACACATCAGATCACTAAATTAGTCAAGGCCAATGACCCAAGAAGGAACAAATAGTAGTGAAAACATAAACACGACTTCGATAAATGAAGAATAGTGAAACCAAACATAATTCAAACATTGCACTCATTTGGTTATGGGATGGAGGCATTTTTTTTCCTTTATAATTATCACACAAGGTTGCCTCAAGCCTCACGAGTCACATACCTAGTCTCCTTGTTAGAGAATGGTTAGGATTGGATGCATATTAGGATGACCTTTTGCATATTCGTAAATGTTTTTTTATAGGCCCCAAAGTGTTATTGAACAATTCTTGGTAGAAAATACTACTATCTCCATAAAATCCCCTTGGTATGAATGCCAAAGTTTCTTTAGGGAGCATGGCACTCACCCTGAGCCACATTTCATTACCAAGTTTGTTGTATCATTTTATCTTAAGAAAATTTACAATTTTATCCTTGGAAATTGTCTAGAGACTTAGTCTGCTCTCCGGGTTGTGTAGGGCAAGGTCACCCTTGCAAATGAGATTGTTTTGGAGGTGGTAATAACCAATTGAATGGATTTTTCTGTCTCTCCAGTGCCAGTCACTGCGATTTTTTATCTTGCTGCTGTCAATTACTTGATTAGCAAAGGGTTGCAATTTTCTTGTGCCATGTTCCTTCCTTGTTAATTTTGATGGCCTAAAAACTAGGTCTATGTTGGGGCATCTATCTCCTGGTATGATGCCTTATTCCTTACTGATGAGAATTATTACTGAGCCATATATTGTCGTGCAAGGGAAGGAAGGGTTTAGTAGGTTGTTGTCAAATCCTAGCTTGAATCATTGGTCAGCAATTTGAAATATATGCTCATGCCTGCAAGGCACTAAGGGATTAGGTTTTAGCTAGAGTAATTGGAGGGCGAGGAAATGAGGGAAGTGGCAATAATGATGTTGATTGGGTTACAGACACTGATGGAAGAAATTTGATCATAGATATTTTCTTTAATCTTTGTGGGGGGGAATCAATTGGTGTAGAAGACAATACTCTGTTGCTTGACCAAGTCTAGAGGTTGAGTAAATGGCCTTGCACCAAGCTATAAAGGACTGGAAGAAACTCCAGAAATAGGTCCATTGATGGTTGCTTTTATTAATAGTGTTGTACATATTCCATTAATTGTAACACACAAAATTAGACATTGTTAGTATGGTTAATTTTTTATCCTTGCTTGTAACAGATTATGAAAGCAGACCAACAATTTCATAGATTCCAAACTCACAACATATTTCGAGGGGATGTTATTCTTTTACAGATACATTCTTTGTTACAGGATGTACCATTTCCTTCCTTGTAAAATGGTCTACAAGTTTTTCTATGGGTTGCTCTTCCTTTACATTTATATCATTTGTTATAGAGTGTACCATTTCCTGCCTCGTAAGATGGTCTACAAGTTATTATATGGGATCATTGAAACCTAAAGCTAGAAAACTCATATAGATTGATCAATAATCTCACACAAATATAATTATACTTTTCTCAAAATTGAGGATGAAAATTTATATAGGGAAACTTTAATATTTATCCTTGATTGAATTGTAAGCATTGATACTGCAACCTACTATTAAAAATGAAAGAAACTAGTTAACCAAGAAGGAGACAGCAGAAGAGTTATACATACATTTTCAGGACTCAAGAGGATCACTCTCTCGAGAAACAATCTTTGCCAGGAACAAAATTTCAAAGGATGTAGCTACAATTAGATCTGCAATAATGTGTGGGATATTTGGATGTCCACCTTTTCCTTCTATAACAACTTCAAAAATGCTCGACCCTGCCAAAATTGGCCCTAGGCTTTGATGCTATTGTCCCAGTTGACTGACTAGGTGTAAAATGCATTTCAAATCTAGCTTCTGCATCTCTAAGTGCACCTTCACAAATCATGTGAGTAGTACCTCCACCTCCTTCTTTGGCAGGTTGAAAAGTAAGTCTTACAATGAGTGCCCTTCAAAATTTCATGGTGAAGCAAAGAAAGATTTATATTAGTGAAATGGGCAGTTGTATTACCCAAAAACCCATATGAAATAAAATAATACAAAACTACAACCAAATAGATTTAAAATATATTGAAGAATATAAAGCATCAGATTAAGTAGGTATAATAAATGAATTACAGTAAATCTATGGCCATAACAAAAATTGTATAGTCTAGGTAAAATTTAAACTCAAGTAAGAAAACAAATTTGAATCCATCTGAATGTCTATTATCCTTCAGTTTAAAGTTTGAACTATTTATCACTTGCATCTGGTGTATCGCATTAACATATAGAGGCATGCTAAGCACCTGACATTTGTCTTTGTGTTTATGAAGCAATTTGGCAGCTCCGAGAAGAACATATGTAATATTCCCACAAGCATGTATTTTTCCAAATATTCACACACTTGTGCTCCCAATCCACAAGCTCCTTCACATCATACATCAGATCACTGAATTAGTCAAGTCCAATGACCCAAGAAGGAAAAAACAGTGGTGAAAACATAAACACGACTTCGATAAATGAAGAATAGTGAAACCAAACATAATTCAGACATTGCACTCATTTATCTATGGGATTGATGCATTTATGTTCCTTTATAATTATCACACAAGGTTGCCTCAAGCCTCACGAGTCACGTACCTAGTCTCCTTGTTAGAGAATGGTTAGGATTGGATTCATATTAGGATGACCTTTGGCATATTCATAAATGTTGTTTATAGGCCCCAAAGTGTTATTGAAACAATTCTTAGTAGAGAATACTACTATCTCCATAAAATCCCCTTGGTATGAATGCCAAATTTTCTTTAGGGAGCATGGCACTCACCCTGAGCCACATTTCATTACCAATTTTGTTGTATCATTATATCTTAAGAAAACTTACAATTTTATCCCTGGAAATTGTCTAGAGACTTAGTCTGCTCTCCGGGTTGTGTAGGGCAAGGTCACCCTTACAAATGATATTGTTTTGGAGGTGGTAATAAGCAGCTGAATGGATTTTTCTGTCTCTCACGTGCCAGTCACCACGAATTTTTATCTTGCTGCTGTCATCTACTTGATTAGCACAGGGTTGCAAGTTTCTTGTGCCAATTTCCTTCCTTGTTAATGTTTATGGCCTAAAAACCAGGTCTGTGTGGGGGCATCTATCTCCTGGTATGATGCCTTATTCCTTCCTGACAAGAATTATTACTGAGCCATATATTTTCGTGCAAGGGATGGAATGGTTTAGTAGGTTGCTGTCAAATCCTAGCTTGAATCGTTGGTCAGCAATTTAAAATATATTCTCATGCCTGCAAGGCACTAAGGTATTGGGTTTTAGCTAGAGTAATTGGAGGGAAAGGAAATGAGGGAAGCAACTATAATGATGTTGATTGGGTTACAGACATTGATGGAAGAAAGTTGATGACAAATTTTGTCTTTAATATTTGTGGGGGGGAGAATCAATTGGTGTAGAAGAAAATACTCGGTTGCTTGACCAAGTCTAGAGGTAGAGTAAATGGCCTTGTACCAAGTTAAAAAGGACTGGAAGCAACTCCAGAAATAGGTCCATTGATGGCTGCTTTTATTCATAGTGTTGTACATATTTCTTTAATTGTAACACACAAAATGAGGCATTGTTAGTATGGTTAATTTTTTATCCTTGCTTGTAACAGATTATGAAAGTAGACCAAAAATTTCACAGATTCCAAACTCACAACATATTTCGAGGGGATGTTATTCCTTCACAATTACATTCTTTGTTATAGGTTGTACCATTCCCTTCCTTGGAAAATGGTTTACAAGTTTTTATAGGGGCTGCTCTTCCTTTACATTTATCGTTTGTTATAGAGTGTACCATTTCCTACCTCGTAAGATGGTCTACAAGTAATTATATGGGATCATTGAAACCTAAAGCTAGAAAACTGATATAGATTGATCAATAATCTCACACAAATATAATTATAATTTTCTCAACATTGAGGATGAAAAGTTATATAGGGAAACTTTAATATTTATCCTTGATTGAATTGTAAACATTGATACTGAAACCTACTATTTAAAATGAAAGAAACTAGTCAACCAAGAAAGAGACAAAATAAGAGTTATACATACACTATCAAGACTTAAGAGGATCACTCTCTCGAGAAATAATCTTTCGCAGGCACAAAATTGCAAAGGATGTAGCTACAATTGGAACTGCAGTAATGTGTGGGATAGCTGGATGTCCACCTTTTCCTTCTATATCAACTTCAAAAATTCTTGACCCTGCCAAAATAGGCCATGGGCTTTGATGCTATCATCCCAGTTGACTGAATAGGTGTAAAGTGCATTTCAAATCTGGCTTTTGGATCTCTAAGTGCACCTTCACGAATCATGTGAGAAGTACCTCCACCTCCTTCTTTGGCAGGTTGAAAAATAAGTCTTACAGTGTCATTCAAAATTTCATTGTAAAGCGAAGAAAGATTTACATTAGTGAAATTGGCAGTTGTATTACCCAAAAACCCATATGAAATAAAATAATACAAAACTACAACCAAATAGATTAAAAATATATTGAAGAATATAAAGCATCATATTAAGTAGGTCTAATAAATGAATTACATTAAATCTATGGCCATAATGAAAAGTGTATAGTCTAGGTAAAATTTAAACTCAAGTAAGAAAACAAATTTGAATCCATCTGAAAGTGTATCATCCTTCAGTTTAAATTTTGAACTATTTATCACTTGCATTTGGTGCATCGCATTAACATATAGAGTCATGCTAAGCACCTGACATTTATCTTTGTGTTTATGAAGCAATTTGGCAGCTCTAAGAAGAACATGTGTATCATGCCCACAAGCATGTATTTTTTCAATTTTCATACACTTGTGCTCCCTATCCACAAGCTCCTTCACATCATACATCAGATCACTGAATTAGTCAAGGCCAATGACCCAAGAAGGAACAAACAGTAGTGAAAACATAAACATTACTTCGATAAATGAAGAATAGTGAAACCAAACATAATTCAAATATTGCACTCATTTGGTTGTGGGATGGAGGCATTTATGTTCCTTTATAATTATCACACAAGGTTTCCTCAAGCCTCACGAGTCACATACCTTGTTATACTAAAAAATGTCACCTTGACATTCCGATAACTGTATGAGCTCATTAACACTCATACTTACCTCCGAAGTAAGTCTTACAACTCGCTCCTCATTCCAAGCCCTAAAAATGGAGGAAAAACCCTTAAAACTCAAAAAAGCCTTGGGTATGCAGGTAATATTAAACCTACCTGCGTTCCTGGCTAGGGTATGCATGTAATGTGAAGAGGAAATGCATTCTAGAATGCATTTTTCCAGTGTTATGCCTGTGGAACCCCTGTAAGATTAAAAAAGCGCGAAATTAAACTGAAAAAGTTGAATTTTGGTCAATTCTAGAAGGTTCTAGATGAGATTTTTTGGGGATGAGTACGCTTTAGTAAGGTGCATGTATCCCACACCTTAAGGAACTAATCCCTTGATGTGAGGAGCCTATCCCTTTGAAGGATGATTCTATCCCTTTAAAGGTGGAATCCTAACCTCCTCATCTGCTCTATAAAAGGAGGTATTGGGTAGCCTCAAAAGGGGTTAAGAAAACTAATGGAGGATTGAAGAAGTTAAGTTAAGATTTTTGAGTTGAAGTGCTGTTGAGATTTAGACTTCTTTCTGCTAAGCTTTTGAGAGGAAAGATCACATACCTCTTTTTTCTCCTGAAGGAAGAGTGCAAGACTTATCAAAGTAGAGGAGATTCCTGCTTCGGACCCCGGGAAGGCCTTTCGAACATCAAGGCTAAGGTTGTAAGGTTCTTTTATATATTTTAAGATTAATACAATCAAGTTCTATTTTTCTCAATAAATTGTTGTTCGATTGTTTATTTCAATAAGCTGTCGTTTGATCGTTTATTTCATAGATTCCTTGATCACTACTATAGGTATGTTTTATGATTATTTGTTGTACAGGTGCTATTTGATATTTTATTGTTTGTGATTGTAGATCAACGAAAGATGATACTTTGTTGCGAAAAAAGAGCTCTTGTTGCGACGAAGGATTATTGATGCGACGGAAGCACTACGACCGCAAATAAGCATTTGGATCTAAGGTAGGATCGACACCTTCATAGCATTTAATTGCAAAACGAATATACTTAGAGAAAGAAAAAGCTTAGTTGTTAGTTTGTTTGCTGAATTATTCACTTAAGCGCCAGGAGATCTGTCTTGTCATGAAACGTTGTCAATAAAGAATTAGCGACTCCTTGGAAAAACTTGTTGTTTTAGTTTCTCTTTTATTTTGATTTGAAAAGTTTTCCTTAATTTTTGATTGATAGATATCTGTCTGGGTAGTTTAGGTTTTCTCTGTTTTAGAAAATTTTCAAATCTTTTGTATTTTTCTCTAGTTTTTCCAGGGACCGCACTCTGTCTTTTTTTGACAGTGCGGGCAGTTTCGCATCTTCTTTAAGTAAACAGTGCGGTACCGCACCTGTTACTTCTGGGAGCTTGCGGACCCTATTTAAATTCTGGAAAACTTCAGATTTCTTTTTTCAGTTTAGTTTAGATTTAATTTAGGATTCTTAGCATCTACCCAGATCTGTATTTTTCTGTAAAAAATTCTTGTTTCTGAATTTCTTTCAGCAAATTCTTCATCTCATCAATCTCCATTAAGTTAATTGGGTGTTTTGAGTCTCTTTTTTGAGAAATTCTTAATTTGATTTCCTTTGGTCATTAATTGAAGGTTTGTCTATAGGTCTTTTGATTGATTGGTTCTTAGATTACATTAGAATCATCTTGTGTTTAAGAATTCTCTTGCATAGATCACATTTGCATAATTAGAATTCTCATTTTCAGAATATGAATGAAAAATGTGCATAGATTACATTTGCATACTTTTCAAGTGAATTGTGCATAGATTACAACTGCATAGTTTACATTCTGAAAAATCAATCGTAGATTTTGATCAATTTTCTTTGATTTGAATTTAGATGTTTTTATGCTTGTTTTAAAAACACAAAAATAAAAATAAAAATTGGGATTGATTTGCATTAGTTTTTCTTGATGAAATTAGTGCATTAGAGAATTTATTATATTTTCTCTTAGTGATCAATTTTTTGCATTGTTGGAAGTGAATGTAAACTCTCTCCTTTCTTTAGTTAGGATTCATCGAATTGAAAAGATTACATTATCATATTCGATTGCATTCAGTTTTGGGTTGGGTCATAACACCATTGGTTTCATATCCATTTACCCTTTTGAGTAATAACAGCCTAAATAACACAGCGCTTAATTAAAATTCATCTAGTAATTTTTACATTTTTAAGGCTCTTTCCACCAATCTAGCTTAGGCTAGTGTCTTGGAATAGGTTTTAGTTAACTCTCTAAGACAGTAAAACAAACAAGTAGTCGATCTTGCGGTAGGAAAAATTCCAATTGTTGCATGTATGCTCTGGGAAGCTCCTCCTAAAGGAGTCAAGCACGAGATCATATCTGAACCAGTGAGGTAATCAATCCTTCCTCATTGGGAATGATAGCAGATATACACGTATTAAAAATGGTAAACCTCGGATAGACCATTGTCGAGGAGCCTGGGGTCACTTGTCGGTAAACCTTGGATTATGTCAAGGAGCCTTCAAGGGGATTGAGCTTTGTTACTTTGCCCTTGCGTGTGTATCGGATCATAGACTGTTCCCCCAGGTATATTTGTTTCTATTGGTAACCTTAGTGGCCATAATCTATAGGATTCTTTCCTAAGGTGACGGTGGAGGGAAGATCCCACTGTACCTGGAGCAGACGTCGACTAGACTCACTTGGACTTTCTGGGGGGTTCTCTTCACTCGAGATGGTTTTGTGAAGAAACTTGTGCCAGTCTGTTTCATTAAGCAGGTTGTCGGGGTAACTGTTCCAACCGCCCTTTCTGTATTAAATTTTACGATGTTGGATTTCATCACCAACTAGTGTTTTTAGTATGGGAAGTTACTGTTTGTGTGTGGTTTGACTCCTAGATTTGATAGCGTGTGTTAATTTGTTTGTTTTTAATTTTAGAGACCATAGGTGTGAATTGTGAATTTTAATTGTTAGGTGTGAATTTTGAATTGTTAATTTTAGTTTTAAATTGTTAATAAAATTCACTGAAGTTGAATATAATGGCAACTATTCCGGAATGTACCAACCAAGGAACCCCTCTTAACGAGAATCCTAGTACTTTTCCTTGCTTTGGAAATGTTGGTCCTCCTTATATGGCTACATTGTCATTACCTAGATTTACAATAGGTTTACCAATATGGTTATTTTCAACTTCGTTGGTCCCAAATACTCCAATTGTTTCACCTCAACCGGATGCTTCACCTCAACAGAGTTCACCATCTCAACATCACCAACCTTCTGTTGACCCTTTACCTTCTTCGCCTAATATTTCTTCCTCCATTTCTTCCTCTTCGCTTGGTAAAAGCCTTGACGCTAGTAACCAAGTGGCTAAGAAGAAAAAGAAAGGGAAGAAGAAGAAGAAGAAGAAGCAAGATAAGAAAGAAGTCAACCAACCAACCATGGATGTAAGTGTTAGTTGTGTTGAGGAAACCTCCAACATGCATCGTAAACCCAAATACCCTTGCAGGCTTTGTAAGGGTGACCACTTCCTTATCAATTGTCCTGGTATTCCAAAGGTCTTGGAAGTATGGTTAGAAAAATCTCATCAACTTTCCGTTGATCCATCAACCAGTGATAGTCAGGTTCCTGGGAAAAAGGGTAAAGTTAGGTTTCCTTATGAGAAAAAGTTATAGAAAGAGTCATAGCTCATTTGCCTCCATGAATCAAGTTTTGTTTTTCTCAATAAATTGTCGTTCGATTGTTTATTTAAATAAGCTGTCGTTTGATCATTTATTTCATAGATTCCTTGATCACTATGATAGGTATGTTTTATGATTATTTGTTATACAGGTGCTATTGATATTTTATTGTTTGTGATTGCAGATCAACGAAAGATGATACTTTTTTGTGACAAAAGGGCCCTTGTTGCGACGAAGGATTATTGATGCAACGGAAGCACTGCAACCACAAATAAGCATTTGGATCTAAGGTAGGATCGACACCTTCATAGCATTTATTTGTAAAGCGAATATATCTAGAGAAAGACAAACTTAGTTGTTCGTTTGTTGCTAAGATTGTCTTCGACACTAGGAGATCGGTCTTGTCCTGAAGAACAGTTTATCATTATCCCCCATAAAATCAACTTTTATACCCCGGAATCTCACGGTTTCGAATCCTACTGATGCGAAACCGAGGAGATTAGATTCAAATCCCAAGCGGAGTCGCCAATTTGTTAGACGAGATAAATCGTTCTTAGAACAAGACCGATCTCCCTAGTGTCAGAAGACAATCTAGCAACAAACGAACAACTAAGTTTGTCTTTCTCTAAGTATATTCGTTTTACAAATAAATGCTATGAAGGTGTCGATCCTACCTTAGATCCAAATGCTTATTTGCGGTTGTAGTGCTTCCATCGTATCAATAATCCTTCGTCGCAACAAGAGCTCTTTTGTCGCAAGAAAGTATCATCTTTCGTTGATCTGCAATCACAAACAAGAAAATATCAAATAGAACCTGTATAACAAATAATCATAAAACATACCTATCATAGTGATCAAGGAATCTATGAAATAAACGATCAAACGACAGCTTATTGAAATAAACAATCGAACGACAATTTATTGAGAAAAACAGAACTTGATTGTATTAATCTTAAAATATATAGAAGAACCTTACAACCTTAGCCTTGATGTTCGAAAGGCCTTCTCGGGGTCCGAAGCAGGAATCTCCTCTACTTTGATAAGTCTTGCACTCTTCCTCCAGGAGCACAAAGAGGTATGTGATCTTTCCTCTCAAAAGCTCAGCAGAAAGAAGTCTAAATCTTAACAACACTTCAACTCAAATATTCTAAATCTTCGACTCCTCAATCCTCCAATAGTTTCACCCAAAAATCTTCACTTAACTTCACCCTTTGAGGTTACCCAATGCCTCCTTTTATAGAGTAGATGAGGAGGTTAGGATTCCACCTTTAAAGGGATAGAACCCTCCTTCAAAGGGATAGGCTCCTCACATCAAGGGATTAGTTCCTTAAGGTGTGGGATACATGCACCTTACTAAAGCGTACTCATCCCCAAAAAATCTCATCTAGAACTATTCAGAATTGATAAAAATCAGCTTTTCCATGATTTTCAGCTTTTCCATGATTTGAAGAAACATAAGA